>CM056384.1:36445179-36461606 GCA_029718625.1 Synaphobranchus kaupii | reverse complement strand
GTGTCTTTATCAATAATAAAGCTGTATAAAAAATTAGACCTCCGGCTCCAAAAAGACCATAACTTTTGCGTTAGATCTTTGTTTTGTTTCTTTATTCAATACTGTTCATGATTTCAGCTGTCCTTTTGGCACTAGATAGAGCTCATGAAGAGCTTTCATTTGACACAGAACTCATTTTACCCCAAAATGCATTTATTTTATGAGGTAAATAGGGTACAGTGGCTTACAGTACAAAAATGATGGGAATCATATGCTATGGCCTTTGCAGCCACTAGATCTCAACCCAATTGAAAATTATTTTGGAAGAATGGTGTTGCTTCCCTCCAGTAGAATTCCAGAGACTTGAAGAATATGCCAAGGTGCAGATTTCTCACAGCCACCAATGGTGGTGTCCAGAAGAACTAATACAGCTCCTGTGTGTGTTCATCTCTTTAAATAAGATGGAAGTGGTTTCCAAGTGAAAATATAACCAGAAGTAATATTTCTGTTGCACATAATAAATGTATCACTCTTGACTACAGTTCAAACTAAGGTTCAAAATGAACCAAAATTTAAACGCAACATGTAGGCCTAACAGTTTCAAAGATTTTACAGAGTTATAGTTCATATAAAGAAATCAGTCCAATGCAATACATTCATTAGGCCCTAAACTATGGATTTCCATGGGGATATGGATCTGTAGGTCGCAGTTACCCCCAAAGAACAAGGGGTCTTTTGGGGGGGGGGGGGGGGTTTGAGGATCAGTCAGTATTTTGTGTGTGTGACCAGCAGCAATTCTCCTTCGCATAGAGTTGATCAGGTTATTGATGGTAGCCTGTGAATGTTGTCCCACTCCTCTACAATGGCTGTGTGAAGTTGGTGTGACAGTCCTGGGCCAGAAGTTATACGTGGTCTGTGGTTTGTGACAGGTTGGACGTCCTGCAAATGCTCTGAAACAATGTCAGAGGTGGTTTATGGTAGAGAAATTCATTCAGTCCTCTGAACATGAGGTTTTGGTCTGTTGAAAATGTGCTACAAAATGTTTTTTCCTGACTTTAGGAGGGTGTCATGTGATAGCTAATGAACATAGAGTTCTAATATGCAGGAATTACACAGCCAGTCGGGACCAGCTTTAAGAGTAAAAAAAAAAAATATTAAGTACAAGTATCTCATTTAGGTCCTTAAACACGGCTGCTCGCAGAATTAAATTACATATTTGGGACATTTCAAATGTATTTGGGCAATTTCTGTTAACTTTAATCATTGATATTTTGATTTATATCATGTCTATAGGTCATTGTTTATCACCACAGAAAACTTCATTGCTCTATGTGTTGTATTTGCAAAGATATGGGGTACTGGAAATAGCCCAAAATAAGACGGCCGCAAATTTCAGGCAAAATGTGACGCATATCATGCACAGTAAAATGGCCACATCTCAAAAACTACTTGGACAACAGCACTCAAACTTTAGATGTGTCCCTTAATATGGCTATAGAACCTGGTAATTTCAGCAAAATCCGAGACCGAAGAGCGTGGGGCATTTGTTCATCTGTTATGGAATGACCTAATGCCATTGCAATCTATCCCACATCTGTGAATGATACCCTAACACAAGAACATAGAATTGTAGTATCATTATTTTATGATCATATTATTTTTAAAAGTGCTAATTATGAATACCCAAACCATTACAAAACAATGTCAAAATGAAGAAACTGGCTGATAACACGTAGGCTATTGTGGGGGTAAACAGGCTGCCAGCAGTTTAATTATTAAGATTATTTAAACTTCATTAAAATGGTAAAACAGTATTAAACATTTACACTGGAGACAGTAGCCTACTGCTGATTTAATGTAGCTGACAGACACATGGTCTTATCATCTTTTGAAGTTTAATCAATGTGCTGGATAGAATTCATCATAGTCAACTATTAATAGACAGCTAGTTGGGCTTGCCAAAATCGCGCTACGGTTTAATTAAACAAATAGACAAATGAGGCTAACGTTAACGTTAGTTCGTTTTGCAAGCTATCGGTAAGCTAATGTTATAACAGAGGATTGTTTGTAGTGCCTTTAAAATGTGTTTCCATTAGCTTGGAATCGAAAATTAACATTAGCAAAGACTAAGCTAACGTTACATTCTATTTATCTAAACGTTAGGTAACAAGATCTATAAATTACACCAGAATTGTTTTTAACGTTAAACAAATAAAACTTGATTCACATTCAGTTTTGTACTCGACTCACACTCTGATAGTCGTCGGGTTTTGTATCTTGTTGTTTCTCTTGGGCACGCGCAGAACTCCAGGGTCCTAGAAACGCGGTCCTGAGACTGGCTCTGGTATTGCAGAATCACCCTTCTCAAAAAGCTCCCCACTAGTTGGCCTTTAGCTCTGTACTGGTGCCCCCTCCTGGCCCAATCAATTATTGCTGAGAATATTTAACCAGAGCGTCACTTCAAGACCAAGGTTCGGGCCGTCTGATCTTAGCGGATGGGACAACGTAGTCTAATGAAAGTAAAGGACGAAGATATATTATAAAGGAATACATTAGGCTAATGTAAAGCAGTTCAAAGGAAATGCAAAAGAGAACATGTACAGTATTATTATCGAGTATTGTACTGTAGAAGTAGGCTATATGTTACTGAAATAGTCTGATACAACCAGCAATATCTTCAACATTTAGCCGTTACTATTTTAGTTGAATTCTTCTTTTTACTCTGCTGCAGCTGTCACTCAATGCTGACACGCCCAGACCCCGCCCTCGTATTCTCAAGCCTGGTACGTGAGGCCGTGTCATACTAAGGAAACGGCAACTACAGAGGAACAAAATACGCCTGGCTATGGGACTTTTTTGACAGGCGAATCCAGGCCGTTGCAAATGCTGCGCTAAACGTTGTGGTTGGCTAGGCAGTAGCTAACCAGCACTGTAGCGCGCTAATTTTACGTTAAGAGGTATAGCTGCCTATCTTATCTAGCTAGACAGCTAAGTAGACATACTAATTAAAAAGCTAACTGACGACCCGTGTGTATTTGCTTGTTAATAAAGGAAGGTTCACGTAAGGTTCAAGGTTCAAGGTTCAAGGTTTTTTATTGTCAATTCAACCACATGTACCAGACATACAGAGGAATCGAGAGGACGTTTCTCACTATCCTACGGTGACAGAATAAAATAAAAAGCACAAGACAAGACATTTTCTAACACTAAAATAAACAGTAAAGTAAACAATAAAGTGCACAACAGATAAGACATTTACTACTATACAAAAAGTTAAATTAAATTAAATTAAATAAAATATATAATATATAACCTATAAAAATATGTAGGAGGATAGCAGCAGAAGTTTTTTATGTATATGTTTAGTGCAAAAAACATGATATATTGTGCAAAACAGTCATTAGTGCAATAGTGCAAAGGCGTCTTTTGTAGCCTATGGGATTATTTCCAACAAGAGACCCCATAAAAAGCACGGTGCATGATTTGCGACCGGCACCTGTCCTATTAAAATGCTTTGTCGCTTGCGGTCAACGTATCCCGATATTTCAGCAGTAGCCTACCATGGAATCATGCTGTGACTCAAGCTGGACCATCTAAGCTAGGTAGCGTATAGCCTAATGGAGCACCAAAAAATGTAGCCTACCTCAATGTTTAAAAACGTAAGATAAACAAGTTATTGAAGTTCGTGAAGTTAATGAAGTTCCCCACATGCACGAGCATAATGTTATTTATTAACTGTGTTAAATCACGGTAGCAATCCACTTATGCCAGGAAGCCCTGAAAAAATATGAAGAAAATAACCCCTATAGAATGACTAATAAGAATAACAATAACGTGAATAAAAATATGGCTACCTATCTTTGTTCTATTTAATATAGGCTACTACATTTCCTTTCCACGATGCTATGAGCTGGGGGAAAGCTGATAGGCTACGCTTTAAATATGAACCACTAAATGGCAAAAATTGTTTTTCAATTAATTTGAATTTATTGTTGCAATGTACTCTCCTTATCAGACATGCAATAGGAAATAGAAGGGCATTGGTAGATATGATGGCATTATGTTCATGAAACACATTTTCTGTAATGGGGGTGTGACGTGTTACTGCTACTGAGACGGAGAGACCCCGTATATAGGGAAATATACACTGCTCAAAGAAATTAAGGGAACACTTAATCATCACAGTATAACACCAAGTCAATTAAACTTCTGGGATATCGATCTGTCCAGTTAGGAAGCGTAAACTATTGTGAATCAATTTCACCTGCTTTGGTGCATATGAAATTGACAACAGGCGGACAGGAGAGGCAACAACAAGACAACCCCCAAAAAGGAAATGGTTTTGCAGGTAGTGGCCACAGACCATTTCTCTCTCCTTATCCTTCCTGACTGATTTTTCAGATTTTTGCTGTGTCTCCCAGCACAGTATAAAGAGCGTGGAGGAGATACCGGGAGACGGGCCGTTACACAAGGAGAGCTGGACAGGGCCGTAGAAGAGCAACAACCCAGCGGCAGGACCGGTATCTGCTCCTTTGTGCAAGGAGGAACAGGAGGAGCACTGCCAGAGCCCTACAAAATGACCTCCAGCGGGCTACTCGTGTGCATGTTTCTAACCAAACTGTCAGAAACAGACTCCATGAGGGTGGCATGAGGGCCCGACGTCCTGTAGTGGGACCTGTGCTCACAGCCTAGCACCGTGCAGCTCGATTGGCATGTGCCAGAGAACACCAGAATTAGCAGGTTCGCCATTGGCGCCCCGTTCTCTTCACAGATGAGAGCAGGTTCACACTGAGCACGGGACAGACGTGAAAGAGTCTGGAGACGCCGTGGCGAACGTTATGCTGCCTGCAACATCATCCAGCATGACCGGTTTGACGGTGGGTCAGTGATGGTCTGGGGAGGCATATCTTTGGAGGGTCGCACAAACCTCCACGTGCTAGCCAACGGTACCCTGACTGCTGTTAGGTACCGGGATGAAATCCTCAGACCCATTGTCAGACCTTACGCTGGTGCAGTGGGCCCTGGGTTCCTCCTGGTGCAGGACAATGCCCGGCATCATGTGGCCAGAGTGTGTAGGCAGTTCCTGGATGACAAAAGCATTGATGCCATTGACTGGCCCTCACATTCCCCAGACCTGAATCCAATTGAGCACATCTGGGACGTTATGTCTGCATCCGCCGCCATCAAGTAGCGCCACAAACTGTCCAGGAGCTCACTGATGCCCTGATCCAGGTCTGGGAGGAGATCCCCCAGGACACCATCCGCCGTCTCATCAGGAGCATGCCCAGACGTGGTTGGGAGTGCATACAGGCACGTGGGGGCCATACACACTACTGAGCCACATTATTAGTTGTCGTAATGAAATTCAGACAAGTTGGATCAGCCTGTGATCTCAATTTTTCACTTTGATTTTCGGTGTGATTTTGAATCCAGCCCTCAATGGGTTAATGATTTTGGTTTCCATTGACCGTTCTTACGTCATTTTGTTCTCGACGAATTACACAATGTAATCAATATTTTCAACTTGAATATTTCGTTCATCGAGATCCGCGATGTGTGATTTAAGTGTTCCCTTAATTTTTTTGAGCAGTGTAAATGATTAACGAAAATAACCTAGTTCCTACTCTCACTGGAGGGAAATACGGGAACTAGGAAAAAAGGGGCGTATCCAAAAACGACCCGTATAACCGGGCGAATGTCAAACAAGAGCACCAAATCTCGAGCTCGGAAAACTCAACGAACTAAAACACTGAATACTTCACAGTATTAAAAAACAGTGAAAAAACAAGATGCAAAAAGTGAACTAAGGAAAGGAGCTGCCACGTAGGTAACAAACAAAAGGACATAAATTAGAGCTAATCAAAAGGGAGAACGCGACAAGCAAAAAAACTCACTAACTCTAAAACAGAGAGAACTGCTTACTGCAGGAATATAAGGGAAGCAGTTTCCGTGTCCTAACCTACCGGCAGTATGCCACACGCAAGACATGCGAACACTAATGGCCATATCTCACTAACCGGGTTAACGGCACACGAGAGCAACGAATCTCGAGCTCGGTAAACACAACGAGCTAACAAACACTGAATACTTTACAGTATAAAAAACAGTGAACGAGACGCTAACGTGGAATGAGAGAAAAGTCTGCATCGGAGGTAACAAACGAAGGAACGTAAATTAGAGCTAATCAAAAGGGAGAACGCGACAAGCGAAAAAACTCCCTAACTCTAAAACGGAAATAACTGCTTGCTGCAGGAATAAAAGGGAAGCAGTCTCCGTGTCCTAACCTACTGGCAGTATGCCACACGCAAGACATGTAAAAAATAATGGCCCTTCATCTCAATAAAGGGAAAGGTAACGAGAAGGCCAAAGGAATAGAGATCTAACATTCCATGGCTACTTTCATAGGCTCGCAGTCACATGCAAAAAACATAAAGGGATAAACGCCCGATCTCCCAGGAGAGAGAAACATTTTACAGGCGAGTAGAACAGTGAACCGCCGTCCCATACCTTTACTAGCAAAAATGACTAACGCAAGCCTAGTAGAAAATACACGCCCTGCCTCTCAGTATAATAAAAAGCCCTGACTCACAACAAAGGGGAAACGTAGTCCATGAGAAGGAGACAAAACAGGGAACAAACGTACCGAAGCTACTAACCGGCTCACTGTCACACGCAAATGAGTACAAGCACAAACGCCAGGCTTCTCAGTAAGAAACCCAAATAAGGTGAATGGAACAAAGAACTGCTGCCCTATACTTCTACGAGCTAAGTAACTAAGTAAAAGTGTGAATGCCCGGTCTCTCAATAAGGAGAGACCATAGAAAGGTGAATAGAGCAGAGATCTGCGGTCCCATACTTCTACAAGCTAAGTGACTAAAGAAGAGCCAGCAATAATAAACGCCCTTCCTCGATAACGAGAAGGGTAAGAACAGGTGAATAGCATAATGGCACAAAAACACACACCCAACAGTCCGAAATAAAGCAAAATAATACAAAATAATACCGAAGCCCAGAACGGAGGAAAACGTGGGCTTAAATAACTCCCAGGTAACCACGCACAGGTGTGGATACTGACAGAAGCTTCACAATCAAGACGGGGCGGAGCAAACATCCACTAAAAGGGCAGCGTCCTCGTGTGGCTACCGAGGAAAATGACCGCAAGGGAAAAAGGCGTCAAAAACCATGACAGTTTCATTTCAATTTAATAATGATAATTATTGTCATCTCATCATGAGAATATATTTAATTTGTACAACACTTTCCTTAATATAGACTCAATTGGAGAGGGTTTTGAGAATACGTGGCAAAAGTATTAATATTCAAAATCAGAATTTTACAAGAGTCAAGAATGTTTCATTAATTTAAATTTATCACCGTTGTAGACCAGGAGATGTCACTAGAGAGGCAGGTGTCAAATGCTTCATGACACCGACACTTCAACCCACACAATCACTTCAACTGTGTCAATGTTTCAGAAAGCTTCGCTCTGCCCATCACTAGTGTTATTTAAAACATGGTTCGGCAGGTGGTCGTTGGGGTGAGGAGGGGGGCCGCCTATGGCTATGCATGCCATGTAGAATACAAGTCCCACATTGTGTTTATTGTGCTGTATTGCAAACAATTTAATTTAATAATTTAAACAAATTATTTAACTGATCAAATTAAAGACCAACGTGAATCAATAGGCTCCTAATTGGTGAACGTGTGGACACATGCCCACTAAAACTAACCATTTGGTAGATAATGAATTCAAATACAATGCAAGTGATAGGCCTAATGAGTCAAACCTGCATTGTGTTAATACGTTTAATGAAAAAGGAAGGACTAAACTTGAGAATGCAATAGAGAAACAATAAAAGTATATTCAGCGAGTGTAATAATTCATTAATACGTAGGCTATTGGTTCGACAGCAAGCATTTATTTTTGGCTAAATGTACTAGCCTACATCATAGGCTGGATGTAGCTACGGTATCAAGCTTGAGGAATACCAGAAAACGGGCTTCACTGCTTCACACCCGGGACTTTTATTTTTTAATTTTTGCCGGAAGGAGGCGTGTCTATTGCGTACCAGACGTGAGGTATGAGGCTTGAGGAATACCAGACGACAGGCTGCAGGGTGCAGCCATAGTCTTGAAAAAATTGGTCGAAGAAAAAAATAACTTGACGAGTGAAAAAAGGGAAAAAACCAAAGGTGAAAATAAGAACATTCAAAAGTGAATACAAAATAATTATTACCAATTAATCAACATTTTTTCAATATCAGTTTTTATTTTTTCAGTATCAATTATTTTTTCAAGATCAATTTTTATTTCTTCAATATCAATTCTTATGTTTTCAGTATCAATAATTTTTTCAATGACAATTTTTTTTTTCACTATCAATTCTTAGTGGCACTAATTTAACGCCATGGGCTCTATTTTCAAACCGGCGCAAACCAGCGCAAGGGGACGGTATAGTCAAACGCAAGCTTGTTGACAGCATCAACGTCTTAAAACTGGCGCTATGGCGTTTCTCAGCAATACCGCTAGGATCAACAAATTCTCAACATAACATCCTTTCGCCTGCGCTGCAGTGGGATGGGTGGCGCTGTCTGGGGCGATTCTAAAATACTTTCGGCGCAGTGACAATTTGAACCAACGAAAACCCATTGCGTTATGGAACCACCTCTTAGCGGCAACGCAATTGACTCTGGCAATTTGGCAACTTATTAGTCATGTAGTTCTATGTAGTGTCTATAGGTGATGCCAACATTACACTTCCATTTAATGAACAAATAGCCTATAATTATTATTAATTCATTCATTTTAATTTAAACTACTAGAATAAAACAGGACAGCTTACAAGAAACTTGCGATCGTGTAGGCCAATAGCCTATAATATATAAATTACACATTGACACAGTTGAATCATAAGCCTACCACTTGAATCATGATTATGCCTACATCACCTAATGTAGGCTAATTAACCAAACGATTCATTTAGTCTTCAATCAATCATCAGCAGGGTATATAAGTGACTATTTATGGAGGCAGGTGTTAGTGGCCTAAGGATTCAATCCCGTGACACTGACGATGGAGTACGTGATCGGTCGACGTTTGCGGCGACGACGACAATACACAGAAAGGATATACTTTCAGCGGGTGCCCTTCCTTAACTATACGGACAATGAATGCAGTAAAAAGTTACATCTTTCAAGAGAAGCAGTAGCCTACATCTGCCGCATCTTAGAGCCGTATCTTCAGAGTGACTCCAGAGGAGGATATGCCCTACCCGCCCCAGTTAAAGTTACTGCCGCGCTTACTTTTTATGCGACTGGGTCATTCCAGCATACCGTCAGTTCCACCTCCAGAGTCTCCCAGACAGCTGTCAGTGCTGCCATTCAGGCTGTGACATCAGCCCTGGTCAACCAGGCCAACAGGTATATTACTTTACCTTCATCACCAGAACGCCAGCACGAGACAGAACTCGCATTTTTTCTCAAGTGTGGGTTCCCTCGGGTGCTTGGTGCCATCGACTGCACGCACATACAAATCCGCGCACCACCCGAGCATGCAATAGTTTTCGTCAATCGCAAAGGAACACATTCCATCAATGTCCAGGTGACATGCGATGCCGGCTGCAAAGTCACACATGTATTTGCCAATTACCCAGGTTCAGCCCATGACTCCTTCATTTTGGCAAACTCTCAAATTCCTGGAGCCTTCGAAGGGAACGTGGATGGGTGCTTATTGGGAGACAACGGGTACCCTTTGAAGCATTGGCTGATGACACCATACATCGCACCCAGCACTAGAGCACAACACATTTTCAATCACCGACTAACAAAGGGTCGCGTTGCCATTGAGAGAACATTTGGCCTACTCAAAATGAGATTTAGGTGTTTGGATAGGTCGGGTGGATCACTGCAGTATACCCCTGAGAGAGCAGCTGCCTTCATGGTGGCCTGTTGTGTGCTGCATAATATCGCACATCTTCACCAATGTGAAATGCGCCTGCCGGAAAATGTACTTCAGAACCACAGACAGCGACAACATGAGCTTGCCCCACCTGCACCAGTGGTCGCGGTCCCCATCACAGCCAGAGCAAAGAGAAATCAACTGGCTGAGCGGTTTAATAGGGCTAGATACATGGTAAGTATCGGATCAGCTTTTAAAATGAACATTTCAATGCATGTTCCCACGTAGAATCATACGCACATCCAAGTTGAAGGTGCTGGGCTGAGATTAATCAAGCGTAATTTTAGAAAGAAAGCCCGCACACTTTAAATGCTCATACACACCTTTATTCGTGATTGCACACGTTACAGACAACGTTTCGATCCGGTGAGGATCTTTGACGAAGCGGAAAAGCGCTCTTGTCGTTGACGGTCCAGTGCGTTTGGGTTGCTCATTATGAAATTGCATGGAGCGATTGTGTTCCAACTGGCTTTTTTTTAAAGCATGAGAACAACAATTTGATTGGCTACCATAGAGCCACACCTTGGACATTTAAACCCAGCCTTTTAGCAATACCGCCATCAAGTGCGCCAAGATTGCCGTCATGAAATTACCAAATTTCTCGCCGACACGCCCTCAGAGCGATACCGCCAAGCGCTTACTCTTGTGTTCACCATTGCGTTTGGTTTATTAAAATAGAGCCCCATAACTATTAGCACACCCCTTCCTGTGGTTCTGCCACACGTGATGGTAATTGCTGGAGGTGTGAATCTTTTTTTAAACATTTCAAAAAGAAACATTTATATTTTGGTGAATACTAAGGGAGAGTTTATATGAACGTTTAAATCACAGACATATCCAGATTTTTCCGTGTTACATTCCACTACATCCAAAAACTACGTAAAGAGGGTGGTCACACTATATTGTTGCACTATATTTGAAACTTCACGTTCAAGATATTTCACATGTAGGCCTAATCTCCTCTCTATAACATAAAACATAGTGGCACACAAAAATAGTGTACCTACAATTGAATGGTGCCATGGTGAACAGGGGCAATCAACAGTCCTGTAACTGTTTTAACTTTATCAAACTAGAAACTGATTATTCTTTTCTGGAGGTTAACTGTGGGTTGACAAAAAAAGAAGAATCACTTACTGGAACAAAAATAGACTTTCAAATGGAGTGATAACTGTATATGGACGCCACACCCCAAACAAGTCTGTACAATACAGTGAAACAGGGTGATCATCAGGGCTGTTTCTAGGGGGGGCACGGGGGGCAATACCCCCCAAAAGCAAAATCCTAAAAAAAAAAAATCCGACAATATGAAGTCAGTAAGCTATTAGAGCTACAGACGATTCGGTCAATCATAAAAATGCCACATCGAAATAATATATTTCTGTAATATCTGATTGGTTGGTTTGGCCATATAAAACATGCTGTCTCTAATCTATGCTGTCTCTTCTTGATAAGTGTAACTGTTATGCATTGCTTAGGATATAATATTCGCTATCCTAGCTTACTCAGTGAGTTGAGGATAGTGGCGAGAGTCTCCGTCTGGGAGACATATAAAAACATGGCTAAAATATAAATGAAAATGATGAGCCAGTTACAGTAATGTAGTTTCACATGTAAATAGAAAATAGCACAAAGAGACTGAAATGATGAAGGAATATAGCTCGTCTTTAATATACTTTTTCCATATAAGATTAGATAATGATTTGGTCTTATTGGACATAAATAAAGTTGTGGAGGGTGGAGGTGGGTTTAAAATGTAATAAAATGATCTTATCCACTAATATACGGATTAACCTATACTTTAGCTTTATATGAAAGCATCTCAAATCTCATCTAGGGCTTTGGGGAAAAAAATACTAAATCTTCAAAATGTTCATAAATTAAACATTTTATTTTAGAAAATGCCCTGTGTGAGGTTGTGTAGAAATGCAGGAAATTAGTTTTAAAAGACTCAAATTTTTCTGGGGGAGGACCCCCAGACTCTCCGCTACTTCATCCCCCATTTGTGCCCCACCAACATCTCTACATGCCCCCCCAATCAAATCAGTCTAGAAACGGCCCTGGTGATCATATCAGGGATATGTTTTACAGATAATATTTTCAACTATAACTTATTCTGTGAACATTCTTTGCAACCTCAGCAGTGGTTCGTACAGAGACAAAGCTTACTTTACAGGCCTATACACAGAAACCTATGTGCATAGGCAGGTGGCAGATCTAATATACTAGACAGCAGAAAGAGACAGTCAGACAGGCAGACAGACAGGTGTTCAGCTAGACAAAGAACCAATAATACAGAGGGATGGACAGACAGACACACATAGGGATAGATGACAGATGAGGAGAACGTCTCTCACTTGTTCCTGGAGAAGAAAACTGACTCGGAGCGAGCATGATCAGTGAAAGGAACACAGGGGAACTTGCTCCTCCACTCCACCCTGTCAAACAGACCCAGCCACATGTAGCTCAGTCTGCTAATTCACTACAGTGCGTGTGTGTGTGTGTGTGCGTGCGTGCACACATCTGTATGTCTGTCTGTCTGGCTGTCTGTCTGCATGTGTGCGTGCGCACAAGTTGGTGTGCTTGTCTTTGTGACATGGTGGATCTCAGAACACCACTTGTTTATGACAGGTCACAGCAGGTGCTTGTATACAAGAACCATTTCAGAACCCTTTTTTCTAACTCTTAGAAAAAAGGGTTCTGAAATGGTTCTTGTATACAGTGTAGTTATATCGCCATGTGAAGAACAGTTCACAATGCGAGCTACATGCACATTTGCAGATTGGTTGGATTGCTGAATGAACAGACAGTTTTATTCATTTGTAGGAAGAAATGTTGAATTTATAGAAACACACCACTAGGTGGGGATATAACGCTTTGTCATTTTCTTATGGAGGTAAAATATAGAAGGGTCAATATTCAGTATGTGAATGCTCAATACACCTCTGTGTTAAAGACATTTTGTTCAATTACATTAAATGCTGTTGAAATGCATGTATTTTATATGCATTTATTGTTTGTGCAACTGGAGGATAGTTGCTGAAAGCCATCATAAAAAGTCTTTATTTGGTCATGCATACTCTATGAATGGTTTTGCACTGAATTATTGCTGCTATTAATGAGTGCAATCATTATACTTACTGGCCTCTTTGGTTATGTGTGACTGATTGTCACGCAAACGTTTTATCAGCGTTTGGATTTGGAGTTAATTTTCATGTGCGAACTGCAATCTCATAAAATGTGTTTTGTTTATTCCGGTGAGAGTGAAAGATTATCTCTTGCATTGATAAATAAAAAAATTGTGGCTTTTTTCATTATTATGCTTTCTGCTTCTATTATTGCTTTACACAAGTCAATATACAATCAAAGGCAGCATGACATTGAACAAAATAAACAAGACTGATCATATATTTTTTGTGTTAGACTAGGCTATAGACAGCATTCCATTTTATTTTAGCCAGGCATTAGAATAGTGCAAGGCCTAATTAACTAACTTTTGTACAGGCTAGGTTATATTAATCATTTGTCATCATTTACATAAGTGGTAAATGTTAAAATGTGGTGCCCCCTAGGGGACAGTAGACGACGCCATCCGTCAGTTTATACCAAGAGTGAAGGGAATTCTGAATTTAAAGCCGGAGTACACAACTTTTTTCAACGATCGCACAACTACATTGTTGTCAAAAACATTTCAAAGTCATAACATTCCGTGGCCCTGCCCACAGGGACACACCCCCACCCCACTGCTTCCACAGACCTCGTTGTGAACATACAAGTTTTCTAGATACGATTGCAGGATTACAGACTGGTATAGCTAACGTTACAGTAAAAATTTCATCTAAAAGTCCAGGTAAAACAACAGAATCTTTTCTGTTGTTTCAGAGTTGTTGCATAACACTGAGTTTGTGTAGCGTTAGTCTGAAGCAGGCATTATCTGGCTACAGCCGGAATGCATGGTAACTTAGCCGAGTAGCCTGTTCTAGCTAATGCAATCTAGTATAGGCTACGACATAACGTTAGTAAACATTTCCTTCTTCCAAGAACTAGCCGCCGAATAAAGTAACGTTATCAATACTAACAACCAAACAATTAATTATAGGTAGCCTAATTGTAATTGGCTGGCAAGCAGAAAGTCCACTGGTAAATTATTTGAAACTTTTGACCTGCCTGTCCATTAGAAACAATATGGCAGCTCCACGTCTGTCTTCAAACCAATCTGCTCCCGAACATCTCGACACCTTCTAAAATGTGCACCTACAGCGCCGTCTAGTGATGGCGAAATGAGGCTTCCTGAAGCACTGAGGCTTTGCAGCCAATTGTATTGCAAATAGATTAATTACTCGAAGCCTCATTCAATACAGTGTACACTAGTGACACCTGCTGGTAAAAGTAATTTAGAGCAACGAAATCATTAAAAATGCCACCCCAGGTTCAAAATAACGAAGTTGCCGCTAGCTAACAACAAGCGACCCTTTAGCTCACTGGTAACGCGTCGGAGTTCAGAGCCATTTCTGCAAGAGAAAGTGCCAGTTCAAAACCTCGCTCATGCGATACATATACTAACTTATTAATAATTTATATTTGTAACTGTCCTTAGGCTAGATTTGTTTAATACTAAGATATATTATAAAATAATATATGTAATAATATTATATTAACTTTCAAAATGAAAAAAAACAGGAAGATTGATATAAAGGGGGACAACATTTGTGTGGGGTTCTATTGAGCAGTAAAAGTGTTTCTGGTCTGGGACTGGGAGTGCTTCTGTAACCAGGCAGTGAAAGTGAATGTGCTTCAGTATGGGCAGTGAAAGGGAAGGTGCTTTTGTGACTGAAAAGGGAGGTTTTTACTGATTTTTATTAACGGCCTCAAGTTCTTGCTTTCTGGAACCTATGGGAAAATAACAATATGCAAATGTATTTTTATCAACATGTATGTCAGTATGATTATGATAAAGCAATCATAACTGCTATTAAAAATAAATAAATAAATAACCTCCGCTGGTTTCTTGCTCATTGGCAGGTACATTTTCATGCATTGCCCGATAATGCCTGGACGAGGTATTATTGCTGTAAGCCAGCTCCTTTAGGCACAGCAAGCACTTTACCTTCAAAATTAAATATGCCATTTGAGAAGGAATGCAGATGATAATGATAAGAAAGAATAAGAAATAACAATCAAATCATAATAATATTAAACAAATCGTAATCTGCTGTAGTTACGTTAAAATAACAACCAACGAACTAAATGCACAGTCGATTGCTAACCCAGTGTTCGAATAGCGTTTCAGTGTGTTTTTATATCTACGCCACTTAGGGCTGCCTTATTTGGAGATATCGGGTCAAAATATTCCCAAGCAGGAGAAGATTTTCGCTTCCATGCAGGTTCCATTAGCCTATTTTTGTACAAAAACTGTCCTGTCCCCTCACGAGAACGTTATGCGACCAAATATTAAAAATGATTACTTTATTCTACATTATGTTAAACTATCCAATATTTTTGATGCCTTAAAATGGGGGGGGGGGGGGGGGACTATGTAGGCTACAAAAGGTTCTATAATTTCTAAACGGTTCATCTGATATGGATGAAAATACCCCCAAATAAAAGCTGACAGTTTGCAGTTCAACATCATTGTATCCTTTCAAAGTGCTAGAGTACAGAATCAAAATAACAAAAAATATGTCACTGTATTCTGCACATTCATTGGTACCTCCATGTGACGACTGTTAAGACATACGCGTTTTAACTGTCCTCACTACCAAATTCTTAATGTAGGCTACCTAACGACACTACATGTGTATGATAAATACCTGGGACTGTGGCTACTCAGTGCCCAAGTGAGCAATTTGAATAGCCTATAATTCATGGTCATGCTTGGAACAGATTGTGTTTTGATAATATTTATATTTTAAAACAGCAGATAATGTGCGTAGTGTAGGCTAGCCTACTACTTTGTTCCATCGTGTATTTTGAAATTAAATAGCAACGTTAATGTTGTACACAAGTGTTAGACTAGGCCCACAGCAGCTCCATTGTGTAGGGCGGCTATGCACGTTTATTTATAAAGCTCCTATAGCTGTAATTGCAACCAGCTACAGTTTGGCTACACGGCGAGTCTATACCGTTAATTAGGCCTATAAAACGTGCAAATGTAAACTGCAAGGATTTGGAATTGTTTTCATGTGTGAACTCATAAGATAAGTTTCCTTTCCTGTTGAGAGTGAAAAAAAATCTCTTGCATTGGTGAATCGAAACTTAAGGTTTGGTGGTGGGTGGGAGGGGTTGTGCGAGCGCGTTTATAAAAGGTGCGCTTTCATTGTGGTTCGTTACTGAGAAGATGACATCAAAAAATAAACTTACACATGGAGCCTGCAACGGTTTTTGAGGTATGCTATTATGATTAATCTACTAGGCTACGTATAATATGCTAGGCTACTATTACTAGCCTACTTCCCTGCCGCTTATTGATTTCGCTTATTTTAAATACTGCT
>CM056384.1:36104228-36444679 GCA_029718625.1 Synaphobranchus kaupii | reverse complement strand
TGTAGGACCACACAGGTTTTGATAGAAATCCAAATATTCCAAATAAATAAATCAATAAATACATAATAATAATAATAATAATAATAATAATACATTTTATTAATTCTGTGCTTTTCATAGACCCAAAGCAGTGGATGCAGACAATTATTCAAACATGCCCTAGAGTGTCGTAATTTTTCTGTTTAATTTCTAAGTGCAACACATCTGAATCAGAGTATTTCCACTATAAATTATTCTCATTTTGCAGTTTGATGTGGAACATACAGTTTCATTGACCGCATTCTCTTGAGATGGTAAGATGAAGAAACACAGGGCCAAGTTGCATTAAATAATTTAGGAAAGTTTTGGATAGCATTGCTTTGGAATAGAGCTAGTTTATTTAGTGTGAGCTACGATAGGCAATATTGTTAGTTGTAACTTGGCCACATTTTGATATCAATACTTTTAAAGGCAGGCCTAGTTTTTGCAAGTTGGAATTAAGGACTTATAGACAGCGCTCTGTAGGGCTATGCATGAGTAACCTGGCTTTTTTTACGTCGGAGACGTTTTTTGTTCAGATATCACTTATTTTTGGTAGCCTAACTAATGATGAAACAATGCATGAAGATAATGACCATCGAGAGAGACATGCATTACAGAATAGTACATGCATTCCAAATAAATGCATGCAGACATTCGCGTAACCATAAACGCCCTCTAATGACGAGAATGATAACATTTCTCCTATTAGCGATAGCCCACAATTACATAAAAGAGTTTGTAGATGAGCTGTATTTAATGTCTAATGAAATACAACGAACAGCACCACCTGAAACTGTGGATCATGAAGAAGCATGTAAATTAATTAAACCAAGTCTATATGGAGACATGCATGCACAATAGGCTAGACGCAAACACGTTGTAGCTGAAAGAAATACATGCAGCCTAAAATATGGAAATACAGTTGTAAAATAGGCGTATTAGTATTCTATAGAAATAACGTTTAGGCTATTCAACATTGGCTTGTCGGATACGTAACTCCAAGCTTCCATGTCTGGGCTACGAGCTGCCAAACTTCATAAGCACAGATAATACGTGCGTGTTTTTTGTTTTTTTTTCCAGTAGTGTAGTCTAACATTGTCTGCGGGAAACCTTTTGGTACCGGACCGTGTAGCTAGGTTTAGTTTAGTTTCCTGTAGTGCAATGGATGTAAGGCATGTTGATTTGCTTCGTAGTAGCCTAGCTTGTACCTGCTTCCTGACTAGCAGCTGACTGACGTTTCTCTGGCAAAAAACTAACGTTGGCTAACAAGCTTAATTGGATAACGCATATTTCCCAGGAATCTTAGCCAGCAAGAAAACAATAGATGCTACTAAGAAAGTAGCCTACCAGAGATTATTCTTCTGATTATAATTATAATTAAAAGTTTGCAGTAAGACACATTGTCTCGAGAGTACCGTAGAACTAGAGCAATGTTTGGAGGCTATAGTATTTTTAAAAAAGTGACTATAGGTTTAGGGAATTGACGGTTTATAAATCAGATGTCTTAAGGGATTGCAGCTTATAGTAGGCTATCGTCAATTCTTAATGTATTATCGTCAATTCTTAATTTTCCTAGTAGTTAATTTTATGGTGACATTGTGTTCTGTGTGAAAAGGATAAACTGAACAGAGCTGAAGTGAAGAAATGAATGAAGACATAATAAAGAAATGTTGGCCAAGGCGATCGTTGAAGGTTTGGTTTCCACAGAGTCAGACATGACCGCAGCGGAAGAGAACAGCAGGCTCCACACAGACAAATCTTTTTGACGGCATTTGTGTGAGATTAAAACATGTAGCCAATGGCACAGTTATTTATAGAATTATTTGTTTACATTAATGCAAGAACATGATGTTAACCAGATGATATTCTGCGTTGAAACCTTTTTCTTTTGCTTGACAAATGGCCATGGGATGCCTGTTCCCATAACGTTAGCTGGCCTATTGCATTACTGTCGTGGTGTCCAGTGACTGAATTGTTTAACTAACAGGCTACAAGTGAACAGTTAATATTGTAAACGTGTCTTTGCCTTTGCAATAAAAAAACATTCTTGCATGAGAAAACCAGAACATGTGCACACTGTTTGAGTCCAAAATGAAATTACACTTTAATATCAACCAGGCGAGGTATGAACCCACATCTGTCGCAAATACTAAGGCTTGACGCTAACCATCTTAGCCAGAAGTAAAACAATAGATACTACTAAGAAAGTAGCTTACCAGAGATTCTTCTTCTTATTATTATAATTAAAAGTATTTGCAGTAAGCTACATTGTCTGCAGAGTAGCATAGACTAAAGCAATGTTCGGACAGGCTATAGTAATTTTTTTTAAGTGAATAAACCATGAATCAGATATGTTTTTGGGAATTGGAGGTTTATAAATCCGATGTCTTAAGGGATTGCAGCTTATAGTAGGCTATCGTCGATTTTTAATGTATTATCATAAATTCTTAATTTTCCTAGTAGTTCATTTTATGGTGACATTGTTTTATGTGTGAAAAGGATAAAGTGAACAGAGCTGAAGTGAAGAAATGAATGAATAAAAGAAATGTTGGCCGAGGCAAGAGTACGTTGAGCTTTGGACTTCAGTCAGTCATGACCGCAAGAGCAGAGCGTAAACACCCTCCCCAAACCAGACAAGAGCGAGGGTTTGGGAGAGGGTGTGAATATAGTACAAGTGAAATACAAGTGAAACATTGAACAGTTAATATTGGAAACCTCTTTTGCCTTTGCAATAAAAATACATTAATGTGTTAATGTGAAAATAATAACAGTGTAATAACTGAAAAGTACTTAACAGTTGCACATTGTTTTAGTGGAAAATAAGCATGTGCGCTGCTGGGCTCGAACCCCACAATCCGCTGTGTCAGAGACAGCAACTCTGACC
The DNA here is from genome assembly GCA_029718625.1 of Synaphobranchus kaupii. Lineage (NCBI taxonomy): Eukaryota > Metazoa > Chordata > Actinopteri > Anguilliformes > Synaphobranchidae > Synaphobranchus > Synaphobranchus kaupii. The sequence continues at coordinate 36,441,774 of CM056384.1, read as the reverse complement.
ATTAGGCTGCAGTAGCTTCTTGGAAAGAGTGAAGCCATTAGCTATATTGACATTAAAAAAACATTAGTATGACGCGTTATTATTGGGCGATAAGCTTGATGAGCAGGTATACGGACCGTACCCTCAAAGAATAATTCTCCCCATTGGATAACATTCGTGACAGAGGCAGGCAGTTTGGCAGGAAAAAATAGGAAGAAGAGGAGGAATGGGAAAAACAAGCAAAAATAACCCAAGTTTGGGGATTTATTGTGTGAATGTGTGAAGTTGTATCTGAATGATGTGTGGTTACATGAGGTCAGAACATACCGAAGTTAATGTTTTTAAGGGCTGAGAGTCTATGGTAATTGTGGTTACTTCTGTAGGAAACCCTGAATAGTGCCAAACTCTCGGTGCTGTATAGGTATGGGGGCAATGCTCCGCCAAGCCGTAACTTGGTGGATGGCATACCTGCCATCCCAATTTACTGATATTAAGATTGCTGAGTGCTTTCTCCCTGTCACGCAGTAGGCTATGAGGAGTAGCAGCCAGCACCGATGTTAGATTCTATTTCCTGACTACTATCTGCAACAAATGTGATTGAATGTTTGCCGTCTCGATTAAGTGATTGAGTGTCTTCTCAATCAGATAAGCCTAGAAGGCCATGCATGAATTATAATTTTAAAATAGGCTACCTAACTTTTCCTCCAGCAGAATTACGCTATAGCTACCATAGGCAAATTACGATACTACAACCTCCCTTTACAATTGCTCCATTTCAGTGGCGCAGTGCTTCGCTCTATGCACCAGGGTCGATTCTACTCATAAGTTTCAATTCACAATATATTGTTTTATTGCATTTTAAAATGCGTTCTGGGTGTGGGTGTTTTGTTCCACTACTTTCAATTAACCAGTCCCTCTGCCTTGCTGAATAAAATTAAATGCTATTGTGTTTCAACACCATTCAGTGGTAGTGTGTAGCCTATGCTATGCATTTTTGTTCTGATCTAAAATGTGAAATACCTTTAATCAGCATAATCATAAAATGCTCATTTGCCTAAATTCATCTGATATTTTTCAAATATTTCAAATGGCTAAAAACACAAGAAGAATCCAAATGCATCAATGCAAAACAGAAACATTATCCCTATGCCGAATATAATAAGCATAGATTTAATTGAACAGACGATCCCATGAGTAGCTAGAACACTGGCCAAGACAACGCAGCTGATAGGCCAGCAAATCAGTTCGGTTTAAATTGTCAGTAAAGGCTCCATTCGACAGTGTTATTTCTTCAAGGTTAGTCGCTGAAATTCAGGGGAACTTGTGAACTAGGAAACTTGCTTAATGTCCATTCCTCCCCCCTCCTCTTTGTATTCCATTCAGTCTTTATCACCTAGTACCACCTGTCACTCTACAACCAACCTGTTACACCTGACTTACGATGCAGTCCATAATCTATTATGAATTGAAAACTTATGAGCAGAATCGGTCTTGATGCATAGAGCTAAACTAAGCTGCGCTAATGAAATGGGGCAATTGTAAATGAGGTTTCAGTAATTAGCTTGCCTGAGATAGCCTATAATTGTGATAGCCTATACTAGGGATAGCTGTTACGTTATGGGAAGGATGTGCTTTGTCTTGTCTGTTCTGTAGTGATCTTGATGACGTCTCTGTATGCACTTATTGTACGTCGCTTTGGATAAAAGCATCTGCTAAATGAATGTAATGTAATTGTGCTACAGTGGTTCCCAACTCGGGCTGTGTCCCGAATCAGAGCCCTACACCCTTTTGAGTACGCATATTTGAGTCCACTTCGTCAAAAAGCTTTTGAGTGGGTGACTTTTTCTCACAAATGGGGCACTTAAAATACCAGGATGAACCCCTTATTTCCGGGGTTTTGTTGAGGGAATTCAGGAGCACACTCATCTGCAGAACTGTGCACTCACCCGACAAATTTCAGTAAGTAACTCGGAAGTAAAAAACGTAAAAGACGTAGAGCGTATATGCATATCTATGGGTAAAAGAGTGGGGTCATATTACAGAAATACTCTTTTTTATTTTTGTTAATTCTATCTTCATTCATAGTCTACACTTTGTAACAATTGTCATATGTTAACTGATTGATATTCTAAAATAAAAATAAAAAAAAATTTAAAAAGATATTACGAATTTCAAACAAGTTTTGCAGGATTTTTTTCGCACACTGCTTGCAATGTGAGGGGACAGGGCACATAGTAGACAGGGGTCCTGAGTGGACAGGGGACAGTGGACAGGGAACAGGACTGCCCTGGTCCTGGAGTACCCCTGTTTGTTTTCTGCAATCCCAGAATTTTAACAAGCTTGTGCTTTTGGTCTTAAGAGGGGTCATTTACCCTCTTAAGCTACATTACGTCAGAAATATGCATGCAATGAAGAATAAAACTCCCATGTTCACATTGTGCTTATTGTGCTATAGGCCTATTGCAAACAATTACAAAAAGGAGGTAATTTTTAAAAAATTATTAACTGATCAAATTAAAAAACTGTTCTTTCATCATTTCCCCCTTAAACTCATTGGGGCCCTATCTTACACCCAGCGAAAAGCGGCGCTAACCCAAACACAAGTGTCTTTGCTATCTTACACCCGGTGCTAGGTCCATAATAACGCCTAGCGCTCACGTCCTTTAAAGGGTAAGTTCGCTATTTTGGACCTTGGACCCTATTTGCGGTCCGTCTTCCATAAACCTGACCCATGAAGTCCATTTTTTCGCTGATCGGTCCAGTATTGAGTTCGGTACAGATTTCCTGTAGGCTCTCACTGGGCTACACAATGGAAGTGAACGGGGGCAATCAGAAATGTTCGATAAATGTGCTTTCATGTACAATAAATGAGACGGGAAGCTCAGGGTGTATTGTTACCGGTCTCAGTATGCTCTCCTGTGAAATGTATCTCAATCCGAACATTTTTACGTGCTTGGCATGGCTTGGAAGTAAGCATTTCTCTGTTGCTTGTTTGCGCTGCACTCGCGGAGTACTAGCCTATGTGTCGGGGGTAGGGGAGCGGGGAAGGTGTGCCGGCCGTTTACGAAACTATCTAGCTGAGCAGTCTGCGTTTGTTTACCTGCAGCAACGTAGGCTACAATTTCCACAAAAAAACTTGGATGATGGATTACTATAATGATTACGAAGACGAAGAATTCGATTTTGACTTTGACGTTACTGGCTACAGATTTGAGCCAGAATACACGGACACGGAACTACAAGAGATGGATGATAAGAGAGCAAGAGAAGAGAGAGAGGCTGAAGTTGCGCAGGTAATGTTATCCGAAGTCGCTGCCGAGGCTAGACCAAGAATTTCGGGGGACTTTTGGTGTGTTCTTGCAAGAGGTGCAAGCAGATGCCCAGAGAGGAGGAAAGTTTGTGTTGTAGGGAGTGGGATCTGTTGCTACCGAATGCCATTGAAAACCTGGATGTATCCGTGGATGACACTGGATCATCTCCATTGATTACCATTACACTATGACTGCCAACAGATATGTGATAGATGAGAACTTTGGACAGGACACCATGCGTCAAGCATTTGTAAATAAAACATTATAGAATTGTAAAAAGTTATAGTTGATGAACGTTTCCGACAGTTTTGTTACAAGAAAACAACTTATGTCAAGCTCTGATTTTGTTAGTTGGTATTGTGTGCTGGGTCAGAGGACGCGCTCAAAAAAAATTAAAATGTTAGTAACGTTATAGCTAAATATAACTTACCTCCGCTCCGGTGCTTGATAGTGCTGCAGGTCCGACACGAGGAACAGCTGTGTTCTTTAGAAACCAGTGTTTTGCTTCTGATTTGCGGTTACAGAAATCAGTAGCGTCGAAATGCGCTCCACAAACTCGCGAGTCTGCCAAACGGAGTTGATTGACTGGAGTGTTTATGTCGATCCGTAAGACAACCAGCCAAAGTCTCAATCTTTCTGGGTCAGAGAACGGGAGCCTGTGAAAACTGGTATTTGAGCGTCCAGACATTTTATTCCCACAACCGGGGACTGCACATTCGCGCACCATTGCTGTGATGAATTAGCTATTACAAATGATGATTACAAAAACTGCGTTACAAATATTTCTGCTGTAGGCTACTAGCTAGTAAACTCCAACGTGAGGTCAGGATTTGTGATCAACTGCTTTTCAAGCGCCCCCCCCCCCCCCCCCTCTCTACAACTTAGCTAGACTGCAGAAGTTTACAGTGCGAGGTAGTGCGGTCGGAGAAATAGTTCTGTTTCAAATGGAACTGTTGTTTCAACGTTTGGTTTGCGTTTGCGATAGCCTACATTTCACAGGAGAGCATACTGAGACCGTAAGAATACACACTGAGCTATAAAAGCACATTTATCGTTGTTTTTCCATAACATTTCTGATTGCCCCGTTCACTTCCATTGTAGCCCAGTGAGAGCCTACAGGAAATCTGTACCGAACTCAATACTGGACCGATCAGCGAAAAAATGGACTTCATGGGTCAGGTTCATGGAAGACGGACCGCAAATAGGGTCCAAGGTCCAAAATAGCAAACTTACCCTTTAACTAACATGTATTCTCGCGCCATCACAAGTGAACTGGGCGTATTGGTCTTAAGATGAGGAGTGGCCAGGATTCTTTTTGGCGTATTGCTATCTTGAGCCAGCAGAAAGCGCTTGCGCTAGAACCACCACAAACCTGGTCTAAAGTCATGTCGCAGTTGTTTACATGTTATTTTAACGGCGCATATAAGTGCGTCTACATAGGCGTGTGCACAACGCGCATACCCTCCTGTCTGTTACACACAGGGGCGTGCACAAGCATGACTAAAATATCTAGATCACAATGTGAAATATTATTATTGTGTAGGCTATATCAAAAATGCATAATAATAAAAGGTTCCATAGGTCCACATACCTTTCCCTCAGCGAAGGGAAACGATGCCACATTACATTGCTCTTAGCCCACTCCATCAACATCCAGGCGATATGCGATGGTACGGGACAATGGCTATCCATTAAAAAGGAGCTGATAACACCTATATCAAGCCTAATGCCCGAATTGTCATTTGCACCTAATGCGTGAATTGTCATTCAATGGAAAACTTGCGTACTGCAATAGACGGACATTTGCGTTCTGAAAATGCGCTTCAGATGTAATTACAATACAGCTCTGTTTATCTAGGAATACAGCCTGTAAGTAGGCTAAATAGAATGGTTTGTGACTGAAAAAAGTTCAAAACCTTGTCCAGTGAATATTGCTTTTATTGTTTTTCAAATAGCCTAGGCTACAGCGGACTCGCTTTGCATAATGTTTTTTCGATAGACTATGGTTAAAAAACGGAGATAAATGTCATCATGTTAACTGAATTGTAGGCTAACCTTAGCTATTCTTCGTCCTTCATATTTTTTAAATTACAGTGACAAGGTTTCCATAACCTCAGCTTATTAAAACCCTGCTGATTTCACCTGTTATTCCATAACTTGAACAAAAGATTTTAAAGAGAACTAAGAGTCTAATTAGAAACAAAATTTGCAGCACGTTACACAATTAATTTACAATTAATTTTAATTCCATTATCTGCATATCTGCTGTACATCGCACTTTTCACGGTCTTCCTGGGAAAGTGAATCGTTTTAAAGTATTACGCTACCAGTTAAACAGGTTGGCCACATTTCCATAAGCAGGACATTATAAAACAAGGGAAAATATGCTGAACCTATGGGTTGCCAACCTGACAGATTTGTTGTATTTAGTGTCATCATTAAGGCAAAATAACGTTAGTTATGTTATTAATCAAAATTAGAATGCAGGTAGCCTAATGAACTTCGGATGAAGCTTGAACATGAGTTCATTGCATAATCAAACGAAATTCGTTAAATAAGCAGGCTAATTTGGCGTTTTCTAAGGTGAGAAGGAAGCAATTGGTCGCTTATTCTCAGCTGTTGCAGGTGCTTTTAACGAAATTTAACAGCATATATTTCGTAAACAGCACTGTCAGGAATTACCGGGAACTCATAATACTACTACTGCTACTGATCCATATAGCCGATTCCTTGATCACACTAAACACGCACGAGCATGTCTGTTTCGCCATCATAAGCAATCCGCCAAGGTGGAAAAGCAGGCTTTTAAAGGGAATGGGATATGACATTTTGATTGGTTTATTGCATGTCACGCCCAAGACACACCTATAATTAATGAAGAGACTAGGTTCAGCCCAGTTGCACCTTGCGCCGTGCTTAGCGCCCAAAAAACACGCTGTTAAAATAGCAAAAGTAGACTTGGACATGCCCTAAATAGACTAAGCGCCAAGATCGCCAAGATAGGGCCCATTAACACAATGCAGGTTTAGATCATTGTCATTTGCTTTATCTTTGAATTCTTCATTATCTACCAATGGTTAGTTTTATTGGCATATGTGTCCACGCTATCATCAATTACAAGCCTATTGATTTTACTAGCTGTTGATTTGATTGGTTATTACATTTTTTTAACTGATCAAAATAAAGGCTGAGGTGAATCAATAAGCTCGTAATTGTTATTGTGGACACATGGCAACTAAGACTAATCATTAGTAGATGAAGAATTCAAAGACAAAACAAATGACAATGAGCCAAACCTGCATTGTGTTAGTAAGTTTAAGGGAAAGTGATGGAAGAACTTAACCACACGGGTTCGGGAAAAAAACTAGTTAGCCGCTTTTTTTGGAAAGAAAATACAGTGTTTTTGAGTTAATAAAAACTCCGCTTTTTATGCCATTTTAACAAGCACAAAACAGCGAAAAATACTGTTCTGTGCGCTCATTTCAGAATTCCACGCCCGCTATTATGGAACTAAATGAACTCCATAGGCTTGTCTTGAATGTCACGTTAGATAACGGAAACTGTTGTTGGTTGGTCACTCGCGCTGTCACACTCTCATTTGACATACTGTGTGTCCAATCAGAAGGAGGCTACAATCTCCCTTCATGTAGGCCTAGTACCTACCCTTTCCGTAAAGTCATTTGTTAAAGGGATAGTTCAGAATTTTGGACATAATGTCTCAATTACGACTTACCCATGATGTAGTTGATTGATGGAAACCATTTTCAGATAATTCCACGCTGTCCCTTCTTTTGGACATACACACATTGCTAATGCTAGCGCAACTCTAAGGTAACTGCTAGCATCCACTACCAAACACACTTAAACACTCCACAGTGCACCCAAAGCAAATAAAATACAACGACAGTCTATCGGGGTTATTTTGAGTGTTTATACCATCATTTTTGAAGTCAAACTATCGTTGAATCCTTTACTTTGTGCTGACCTATATTCTCTGTGGAAATACGGCGGCGGAGCGAACGTGGCCATTGCAACTTGTTGGTCTTCTTTGTTGTTGTAGTCGACCAGTGCCGGCACTACATTCATAGGTAACGTAAAAGCGTCCACAACAGCATCCACTAGTGCAATGGAGGATGTTAGCAGGAGGCCATGGTTTTCTCATTCTCCCTAGCCCTTCATAAATGTCCATTCAAATGTAACCTCATACCACGGCTTTTGCTGACCTATCTTTTACATTGCAAAAATGGCATAACACTGTACATCTAATTAAAGTATGGGAGGGGTTGATCAAGTTTCACGATGAATGCATGGCAATCATGCCCATTTGTAGAGTGTAAGAGAGAGAGAGAGAGGCTTATGATAAAAAAATAGTTGTACAAATATAAATTATTTTTAAATAGTAGTTTTTAAAACGGGTAATAAAGAGAGGTGGTAGAAGCTTGGCGAAAGAACATATTTTTTCTGACACTACTATGTTAGGTAACATTATTTCATATTAGCTAGCAGAGATAAGCTTGTGATAAGATAGCTGTGCAAATTTAGAGTTTTTTTCAATAGTTTTTTTAATTGAGGGTAGTGGACGTCGTAGGCTAGGCCTATTTGTTTTTTGGTATTAATTGTTGGAGGAGCTTGGCAAAGGTGTTAGCTAGCTATGTTAACTAGCCAATCAAGGGCGGGGGAGGAGAGCTAGCAGACGAATGGAATTTTGATTGGATTGTAATCAAGAATAAAGACAAATGCCCCTTTATCTTCTGCAAAGCTTGCTGTGTCTTTCCAAGTGGAGGGTGAATAATGTTACCCTGTCAGGCTGGCACCACCACTGGCGATTTTGTGAAGGGTAGTGAGAACCTGAAGAAGTATGGCAAGTTATGATTTAGAAATGGTTGAGTATATATCGGTATGTAACAGTTATCTCCATGGTCATTGCAATGCAAACATTCAGGCAGCATAATAAAATTTGCACTACAAAATGGAAAGCAATGTGTGCAGTAGCTAGACGCTCCTGCCTACTAAAGCTCTTACTGATATGTGTCAGTGTTATGGAATGCCTAAAATAAATCTATAGATGTTTATTCTTTTGATCAAACTATATTGTCTGTCATTCATATTATTCAAGGTATACTGTGTGCTTTGGAATTCTCATGCTTTCGATACCAAATGTTATCCTCACTTTTCCATATAAACAGTGACATCACAGAATGTTTGTGTATGAACCCTGATTTTTTGTGTTTCTTTTTTTCCACTCCAGCACCAAGCTGTATATATATATATATTTTGTTTTAGATCTTAGTATCTTTACTTTACAAAGTCTTCTGAAAAATGCACACCAATGAAAACGTTTGCAATTCTTGAACAGTTTAATTCATTATTATACACAGCCGATTTTGGAACTGTACATTAGTCCTCTTTGTTGTAATTCAATTCAAGATTGAATGTTTAATATTAGAACAATTTGACATTACATTACATTACATGCATTTAGCAGACGCTCTTATCCAGAGCGACTTAGGCAGCTGTTTAGCATTTTTTCTTTAATTGTTTTTTCCATCTAAGACCACCAAGATGAACATTCTAAGTCGCATTTTTATCAACTTTTAGGGGTGATTTTCTACATATATAATGTGTAATTTAATATATATTTTTCAAAAATCTTAATTTATATTCATACTCTTCATTTCTAGATTTACCATGCATATTCAGTGGCAAAAACCTTGGTATGCTGGACCCACAGGAGAAGATATTTGGAGAGAGAGAAGGAGGCTTCCTCTGGTCTCTTGATGATGAGGAAGACAGGGACACACTGCTGATTTTGAATGATCAGTTCCAGCCATTTAGAGATGTGCTTATACATGTCAGTGACCAAACGTGGGAAGATGCCGTTAGTGAAGACAAAAAGTTCAGCGGGACCCTCTTTCGGTTTTCTTTACGTAATGAGCCCTCTGAGATTTCAGACAACTTGTATGATTCTGACAAAATGGCTCAGCTCTTTAGCAACTTCATTGCTGATGCAGACATGAGCCTTCTTTTCCTGAGAAATGTTTCATCAGTCTCCTTGTTTCACATCAGTACAGATGGCTCAGTCAATGTCAAGCATAAAGTGTCAGCATCAAGCCCTACAGTTAATGAATCCTTTCATCCAAGAGAGATGCCGTCCATTGAGGGGTTCACACATTTTAAAAACGTATCATCCTACTGTCCAAGCAAGGGCAAAAGAGAAGTCCAGTGGCTTGTAACAACATGTTGTATGAAAGAAGGACAGGTGCCAGAGCTGGACTCACTAGTCGAGAAACTAAGCTTTCGACCCCAAGTTGATCTGGCATTCCCGTTGGATCAGGAGAAGTCTCTGATTGATGGAAGACTGAGCTGCTTTCTGCCCCTTCCAAATAATGAAACAAACAGCACTGCTCTCCCTGTTCATGTTAATGCCGGCTTCGGCCTCACAGACAACAGAAGGCAGATCAAATGGCAGGAAGAGGACCAGAGATTTGATGAGGCTGCTGTCTGGAATGAGTTGCTCATTAAGGAAGTTCTCCCTCGTGCATACCATATGATCATTCTGGATGCCATTCACTTCTCCCAAAGCTCTGACTATCCTTCCTCCTCAGTGTATCGTCTTTGGCCTGATGTTGAACAGATGAAACACAAGGAGAGATGGCATGGTGTTGCTACGGAAATGCTACAGCAATTTCTCCTGTTGAATAAATCTGTGTTTTCTTTGGCCGGTGATGCAGACAAATGGGTGACACTGTCAGAAGCTGTGTTCTTATCTGATGACGACATGGAGCCTCAAATGAAGAATGTTGTGTCAGGTGTTTTGATAGCGCTGGGGGAAAAACTGGTGTCCGTTCCCAGTCATGTATCAAGAGCCATCAAAACTTATGTTAAAAATCCCAAAACCTTAAGAAGGGCAACCCCTGCTTTTGTTCGAAATGTCCTCTGCAAAAGTGGAACTGTCAATCTTTCCAGAGAGGACAAGCTCTTTATTTTGGAGTATGTGCTGAGCGATGGGAAATACCATGAGCTCTGGGGACTGCAGCTTCTACCTCTTAGCAACGGGACCTTCAACACATTCACAAATGAAGATCACAATTGGGCCTTCATTGACAATGAGCAGTTCCCACGGTAAGCTGTGCAAAGACATCAACACAACAATCTGGTGTACTTTATGTTACTGTAGAAAACAACAAAAATGCTAACCCTGTATTGCTAATTTCAAAGCAAGGTGATGCATGAGTGGAGAGGGAATTAATAAAGGTTTTCTTCTTAAAAACATAGCAACCAACCAAATGCCACCCAGAATAAAATGTGTACCCTATGTAATCTCCAAAAGCTACTTGTATGTTATCTCACTAACAAAATTAGAATTGTATTTTTGAATGGATTGTGGTGCATTTCAACTAATGTGACATAAAATTATGCTTGAGAGATTTAAAATGTATATTCTGCACTTTCAATGTAAAAATACAACTATTTTAAACATGTTTCTAACAACTAAGAATTTCTGTTGTAATGTCATCCTGCAGTGAGTTACTACCAGGCTGGAAAGATGTATTCTTGCCCCGGGATCTTCAAAGCATCACTCTGTTACACCTGAGGCAATTGGCAGTGACAAGTAAGAAAGCATTGTTTTTGTAACATTGTATACAACTGCATTAAAAAAAATATTTATATACATCTGTATATGTTTTAATGTTTTCTCATACATGCACTGCATCAGATATCAAATACCTTGAGACCTACGTATGGGTATTTCTTTCTTTCATCAAAGTTTTAAAGCTCTGTAAATTAATAACTGATTCATTCTACTAATTTGAACACAGATAAAGTGGCCTATTTTACAGGATTAACCCCTCTGCGCAGACGCTTAGTGGCCAAGACGCTGGCGACATTGCGCAACTGAGACATTCACTGCTCCTGCAAACAAACTATGAGTGGAATTAACAAACTCCGTGTTCTAGCTTTATTAGTACACGATTTGTGACAACAATACGGAATACAGAGTTTCTAAATTCCACATAGCTAGTCTATTTAACAAGCAACCCCCCACCCAGTCTCACCTGCAACTGTGCCTACCCATGCATGACACAGTGGTAGCTACAAGATAAACCTGACAATAGCCCGAGCATTCGCCAAAACAGCCCTGCTCACTCAATTGTAAAATAAACAATTAAAATTCTTGTGTAATTATACCACGTCATTCTACTATTAATATCTGCTACTAAAAATTAAATAAATATACAGTCCTACCATTGGTTTTACACATAGAGATGTCCCTTTCATGAGTCAGTGGTCATTTATTGTCCTGTTTGAGAAATACACACCCCTTTATAATGTGAGTATACTTCCCGTGACCTCACGCGACTCCCCCCCATTCAATTCAATTGGCAACTCTTATCTGATAGAGGACAAGATATCCTTCGCAACAGTGTTTGCAGTGTCTTATTGGATGCTTTGAAAAATACTTTACAGCTGTGCATAACAGCATTTTTAGCTTTATCAGTTTAGTATTATGCAGACAGCTACAGAAAACGCATTTGCTCGCGAGGCGTAATTGTTTTTTCCTGCTTTTTATCACAAGTTTTTACTAATTTGCCCAAGTCGCCAGCATGGCTTGAGTAATGGTTGGTTTCGCTGGCTACATATGTACGTTAGTTTTTCCACTGGACCACTGTCTTGTCCAATATGTGTAATATTGTTATTTTCGCATTTTTGTGTGTATTTCACATACTATAGTCTAAGCGTTCATTGGTGACCCAGTGATGTTTGATGTACTGATTGTCATTGAAGCTAGAACATTTGCCAGCATTTGATGGTGGAATATTATTTTATTGTAATCTCATACATAATACAAACTATGGCATATTAGCAGTGTATTAGCAAGCTAAACTACTAGTTACATTACAAAAAACATCGCTCTGCTATATGAAAGCTATCCCTCAGATAAATGTAGCTAGCTAAGCTACAAGCCACATGGCAAAAGTAGCTACATTGAAGCTACTTCACGCCAAATGTTATCTCTGAGGTCAAGCAGTCGAACAAATTGGCAGAAAACAAATTTTTCAGTGAATTGTTTATTAGAAAACATGGAAAATAAGGTTGTAGCTGAGCCTTTTAATATATAGCCTCCAAACAATAACATTAGAATATATAGTATACATTATAAGGATTGACCCTGGATCACCACTATATCTTAGTAAATATGTAAATTGCAATGCAATTTGATAGCTATTAAATTACAAAACGTAGCTCGTTAACTTAGCCAGATAATACGCTAATAGCATTAGTAATAGACACATCGATACTAAAACATGAATAGTATCGATGTGTCTATTACTAACGCTATTAGCGTATTAATAGACACATCGATACTAAAACATGAATAGTAGCCTATTATTAAATTTTGCAGTCCCATTATATAATCTAACTTAGCCTACTTGCTAGCTGGATATCAACCCAGTTAGCTAGCACTAACATTAGATGAGATAACATTATATCAGTAGCCTGCAGCCAGTGTGTGATCTGGGAACTTTCAAATACAGTAAGGTCAATTTATACAGTAGGCTACTCCAGCAGATCGTATTGTCATTTAACGTTAGATGTCACGCCAGTAGCCTAGGCTACTCTAGCTAGTCTACGTTGAATAGTTGGCAAGTTTTTTGGTATTACTGAGACACGTTGTGTGCTTTAACCACCCAAAAAAGAGTAAGACTGTAAACATAGGTTAAAGCAGATATATTTCCTTTTCAAAATAGTTTTGTTTATGGGGGAGTATAACGCTTTTAATGCTAGCTCATGGTGATTAATTACCAGTTCCATTTCAACTTGTAGCCAGACCCGCATACCCAGCTGGTAGACTAAACTGCACAAACGTAATGAAAATACAGACACGGAAAATACAGACACTGACCCTTCTTCTGGCATCTATGGACGCTAGCATAAATGAGAATTCATATGAACTGGTCGCTGATATTAACGTTACTGGTTATATTATAACATTTCTACAGTAGCTACAATGCAAGCTAACGACCTAACGTTATTCATCTCAGGTGTACTTACTAATATCATCAAAATTTCCCCGATAGTTACGTCAAAGGCTATGGGGTCAGATGTCGTCACAAAGTGCATCCCATGACTGAGCAAAACTTTCCGTGCTACCATAGGCTACTTCCATGCTCTAGAGCGCGTAGCTACTCCCAAGCCGTGACTGGAGTGCGTAGCCTACTCGGGAACACGGTAGTATCCGGTTTGAGACACAACCTTTATCACTGTACAAAATATCTGATCAAAAACATCTCCGATGTAAAAAAAAAAGCCAAGTTAATCACACATAGCCTACAGAGCGTTGTCTATAAGTCCTTAATTCCAACTTGCAAAAACTAGGCCTGCCTTTAAAAGTATTGATATCAAGATGTGGCCAAGTTACAACTAACAATATTGCCTATCGTATCTCATCCTAAATAAACTAGCTCTATTCTAAAGCAATGCTATCCAAACTTTGCTAAATTATTTTATGCAACTTGGCCCTGTATTTCTTCATTTTAGCATGTGAAGAGATTGTGCCTCATGGAACAACATATGATTTCAATGAATGTTTTTAACAGTTGATGAATAATTACATTCCAGAAAGAATATGGTTATACTTTGTTGGCAAGTATACTTTAGAAAATGTACAGGTTTTAAAATGTTAACTGCTGGTACAGATTTCATTACAATTCACAAACAGACATTTATATCAAGAAACATCATGTACAATCGAGAAAGGGGGGGTGATTAAATAAATGCAGATAAAAATGAGTAATATTTTTACCTAGAAAATAGCGTACATATAGCATTGGAACGTACCCAATAGTTACGATATTTGCGAACAGAATTTTGTGAACAGAAGGATATCTATGCTCTGTAGGACCACACAGGTTTTGATAGAAATCCAAATATTCTAAATAAATAAATCCAAAAATACATAATAATAATACATTTTATTAATTCTGTGCTTTTCATAGACCCAAAGCAGTGGATGCAGACAATTGTTCAAACATGCCCTATAGTGTAGTAATATTTCTGTGCAACACATCTGAATCAGAGTATGTCCACTATAAATTATTCTCATTTTGCAGTTTGATGTGGAACATACAGTTTCATTGACCACATTCACTTGAGATGGTAAGATGAAGAAACACAGGGCCAAGTTGCATTAAATAATTTAGGAAAGATTGGATAGCATTGCTTTGGAATAGAGCTAGTTTATTTAGGGTGAGATACGATAGGCAATATTGTTAGTTGTAACATTTTGATATCAATACTGTTAAAGGCAGGCCTAGTTTTTGCAAGTTGGAATTACGGACTTATAGACAGTGCTCTGTATGCGTGAGTAAATTGGCTTTTTTTTTTTTTTACGTCGGAGACGTTTTTCATCAGATATCACTTATTTTTGATAGCTAACTAATGATGAATAATTCATGAAGATAATGACATCGAGAGGCATACAGAATACATGCATTCAAAATAAATACATGCAGACATGCGTAACCATAACGCCCGGTACTGATGAGATTGAGAACATTTCTCCTATTACCGATAACCCACAATTACATTAAACAAGTTTGTAGATGAGCTGTATTTAATGTCTAATGAAATACAATGAAAAGTTTAGTTTTCTGCAGCGCAATGGATGTATAAGGCATGTTGATTCGCTTCATAGTAGCCTAGCTTGTACCTGCTTCCTGACTAGCAGCTGACAGACGTTTCTCTGGCAAAACTAACATTGGCTAACAGGCTTAATTGGACAACGCATATTTCCCAGGAATCTTAGCCAGAAAGAAAACAATAGAAACTACTAAGAAAGTAGCTTACTGGAGATTATTCTTTTTATCATTATTATAATTAAAAGTATTTGCAGTAAGCTATATTGTCTGCAGAGTAGCGTAGACTATAGTAATGTTCGGAGCCTATAGAATTTTTTTTTAAGTGACTAACCATGAATCAGATATGTTTGGGGAATTGGAGGTTTATAAATCCGATCTCTTAAGGGATTGCAGTTTATAGTAGGCTATCATCAATTCTTAATGTATTATCTTTTATAAATCCGATCTCTTAAGGGATTGCAGTTTATAGTAGGCTATCATCAATTCTTAATGTATTATCGTAAATTCTTAATTTTCTAAATTTTATGGTGACATTGTGTTATGTGTGAAAAGGATAAACTGAACAGAGCTGAAGTGAAGAAATGAATGAAGACATAATAAAGAAATGTTGGCCGAGGCGAGCGTTGAAGGTTCGGTTTCCACAGTGAGTCAGACATGACCGCGGCGCAAGAGGACAGCAGGCTGTGAGATTAAAACATGTAGCCAATGGCACAGTTATTTATAGAATTTATTTTTTACATTAATGCAAGAACGCGATGTTAACCAGATGATATTCTGCGTTGAAACTTTTTTCTTTGCTTGACAAATGGCCATGGGATACCTGTTCCCATAACGTTAGCTAGCCTATTGCATTACTGTCGTGGTGTCCAGTGACTGAATTGTTTATCTAGCAGGCTACAAGTGAACAGTTAATATTGTAAACGTGTCTTTGCCTTTGCAATAAAAAAACATTCT
The DNA here is from genome assembly GCA_029718625.1 of Synaphobranchus kaupii. Taxonomy (NCBI): domain Eukaryota; kingdom Metazoa; phylum Chordata; class Actinopteri; order Anguilliformes; family Synaphobranchidae; genus Synaphobranchus; species Synaphobranchus kaupii. Next base: position 36,425,888 of record CM056384.1, on the reverse strand, counting down.
TGTATGAGAAAACCAGAACATGTGCACACTGTTTGAGTCCAAAATGAAATTACGCTTTAATATCAACCAGGCGAGGTACGAACCCACATCTCTCACAATACTAAGGCTTAGCGCTAACCAGAAGACCAAAGGGGTATAGTCACATGATATAGGCCATTTGTCAGTGTTGGTCTGACTTTCACCATTTCGCTGTAGTAGCCTACAAGTGAAATAGGCTCCAAGTGAAACATTGAACAGTTAATATTGGAAACGTCTTTTGCCTTTGCAATAAAAATACATTTGTTAATGTGAAAATAATAACAGTGTAATAAATGAAAAGTATTTAGCAGTTGCACATTGTTTTTGTCGAAAATAAATTTGTATCCTGTTGGGCTCAAACCCCCAATCCTCTGTGTGAGAGGCAGCAACTGTAACCAGTAGGCCACAGTAGCTTCATAGAATACAGAAAGCCATATAGTGGTTTTGTCTGTGATTCTGTGATGTGTGCATATTAGTTTGAAGCGTTTTTATTGGGTGATAAGCTTGGGAGAGCAGGTGTGCGATGTTGTTATCCAATGGGGATAATTATTCTTTGAGGGTACGGAGGCAGACAGGTAGTGACGGTCTCTGGGTAGGCAGGAAAAATGGGAAGAAGAAGAAGCAGAAGGAGAAAAACCGCAAAATAAGTTTGGGGCTTTATTGTGGTGATATGTCAAGTTCTATCTGAATGCTGTGTGGTTACCTGTGAGGTCAGAACATACAGAAGTTTATGTTTTTAAGGGCTGAGAGTCTGTGGCCATTGTGCTTTCTTCTCTAGGAAGCCCTGAAAAGTGGCAAACTCTCGGCGCTGTATAGGTATGGGGCATGCCCCGCCAAGCCGTAACTTGGCGGATGGCATACCTGCCATCCCAATTTTTTTCTTTGCGCTTGAGTTTTGGAAATGCTTGGGAAGATGTAACGATGTAGCTTTTGTGTACGCTACGGCACTTCATTTCATAAAAAAACAGCTTCACTACTGAAAAAGCTATTTGATTTAAGAAATAGTGATGCTCCCATCACGCTACTGGTAAATGTAGTTAAGCTAGTAGCTTCGCTATTTGTAGTGATGCTACTACCCAACACTGCGTATTAGTCTCTTCTTGGGCTATACATAGATCACTTAGGGCAGTGGTTCTCAAACTCGTCCTGGGGACCCCCTGTCTATGCTGGTTTTCGTTCCAACCACAATTGCAATCCCAGAATTTTAACAAGCTGATCATTTTTCTTAATTATATGTTTTTCATTTTTTTTGAAGGATTAATTCCTCTCTTAAGCAACATTATGTTAGCAATAAGTATGCATGCCATATATTGACATTGTGCTATTTTCCAAGCTTTTACAAAAAGAGAGGTGAAAAATGTTTGAACTGATCAAATTAAAGATTGAGGTGAATGAATAGACTCCTAATTGGTGAAATTGTGAACACATGGCTACTAAAACTAACCAACTGGCAAATACTGAAGACTTCAAAGGCAAAGCAAATGCAATGAGCCAAAACTGCATTGTGTTAATAAGTTTAAGGAACAAGTTATGAAGGAACTTAAAAACGTGTTCAACTACCTAATTATCAGCCTATTGATTCACCTCAGTCTTTAATTTGATCAGTAAAAGAAATGTGTTAACTCTTTTTGTAATTGTTTGCAAAATAGCACAATAACACAATCTGTACCTTGGAATATTATTCTCCATGGAATGCATGGCTATTTCTGACATAATGTTTAACAAGCTGCTAATTAAGAAAAATGAACAGCTTGTTAAAATTCTGCCAAATGTGGTTGGTACGAAAACCAGCATAAACAGGGGTTCTCCAGGACCGAGTTTGAGAACCACTGACTAAGGCCATGGATAATACTCATTCCAATTTACTGTGCGCTGATATGTGCTAGATGAATGTCAAATTTTCCTTGGAGTCATTATGAATGGGAACATTAAAAAAAAACTACAGAGAAATGTGATCCCAGGGTATGCAGCAAAATATTACACAGAGTTCATGACCCAGAGAATGTAAATTTTTACCTGTTTCACATATGTAGCTCTCAGTAGCCTATTTCATTGTAAAAAAAAGCAAAAACAAAAAGAATTTGTTTATTTGCATATAATTTATGTGGCACTTTATTTTTACCTAAATTAAGAAAATAAACTAATCTAAGTTAGAATTGTAAATGGTACAAGCATCTTGTTTCATTTAAGCCATTTTCCAAGTTTCTGTGATGCTCACACCTAGAGTTATAAAGCCTTAAATAGAACACCCCCTAAATTGGTGAGAATTGACAAAATTTGGCATCTGCGCGAAGGGGTTAACCCCTTGGCGCAGATGGCAAATTTCACCTATTTAGGGGTGCTCTGTTTAACCCTATAGACTTCACCCCTAGTATTTGAGACGCATGCGACTCAGTTACAGTATTCATGTTCATCTGAAAATATAAACTACAGCTTTAAGAAAACACCGAAAATTTTGACGCAGTATTTTTTTAAAGGGTAGCCTCTTGCGAAAACCGCAGCTTCTCCAGTTACACTGCCGTGCAATAAATTAGGAGGGTGCTATTAGTAGCCCACAGCACTTACGACCTTCCTCTGGCTACAGCCACAGACTGTAAAATGCATCAAATGCACCGTTTATACACGCTAAGAAAATCATGTTGACGTATAGAAACAATAATATTTTTTAAAAACGTTGTACAAATGAGTATTCGCCGTTTTCCCTTGCTTACTGTACTATATACAGTACCTGATCCACTTTCGGTTTAGAAGACACCTCATTTTTTGCTCCAAAATCTCTCGTATAAATATGTTTAAGAAACCAAGTACTTACCAGTATATTCAGCTACAGCTGTTTTCTCATGAACCCTGAAGAGTTTATCTTGTTATATTTCGCCAAAGTCCCGTACAGTCGACATTTCCGCAGTGACCACCCCTCGCACTGAGGGCTGAAATAAGTTGCTGTACTTGTGTGAATACACACACGCTTTCGTACGTTCTTTTTTAAACGTATTTAAATACATTAGGCGACGTATGTTATGGTTATTACATATATACTGTATGTGACTATTCTGAAATAAATGTATTCTGTAGCAAATTTCTGAATGATACAGCTTCTTCTTCAGTTCAAACTTAAAACCATGGATTTTGCAGGGAATATTTTTTTAGATATTGAAAACTAGTAGAAACCAGGAGGACATTGCCTCAAAAGGGCCAAAGTAAATAGGGTTAAGGCTTTATAACTCCAGGTGTGAGCATCACATAAACTTGGTAAATGGCTTAAATGAAAGAAGACAGGTGTACCATTTACAATACAAACTTAGATTTGTTTATTTTTATAATTTAAGTCAAAATAAAGTGCCACAAATGCAAAGAAACTTTGGAGAAAAAAAATTTAAAAATAGTTTTTTTTTATTTTGCTGAGAGCTAAATAAGTGAAATCGGTAATATATATACATTTCCCGGATCATAAACTTCATGTCCACAAGTTTTGCAAAATCTGAGGATGATATGCAGAACTACTAAAGGTCTATGATGCAAAATATAGCAGTGTATCCTGTTGTCCATTAGTGTCTCCAAATCTATCCAAATGGCTAAATTGCGCACTGCTGCAAATAAAAAAGAATTATGATATATTTAACTACAAATCAACAGTTTGGGCACATAAAACTCACTTTTGCATAATTTCCAAGTGAGAATGATATATTTTCAGCAGTATAGGGGGGTAGATATCTATGGGTCCAAAACCCCTATGCAAAACATGTTATAAAATGAATAAAATTAGTTTTGTACATTATAACGCATACACATTTGCTCCCTCTGGTGGCTTAAGATAAAAAAACATTGATATCACAGTGTTACATACACCTAAATATGTTGCCTAATCATTCACTCTTGTACCTCAATAAAACATCACTTGTACTCTACTGTCATGGTTTTGACCCTGTTTGCCTATGCGGTCGTTCTCCTTGGTGGCCACGCGAGGGCGCTGCCCATTTGGTGGATGCTTGCTCCGCCCTGCTGAGTATTCGGAGCTTCGGTTAAGCGTTTACACCTGTTGCGTGGTCACCTGAGAGTTATATATTCCTACCGTTTCCTTTATTCGGGGCTTCGACATTAATTGTTAATTGTTAATTGTTTTGTATTGTGGTTTATTGTTGGCTGTGTGTTCTCGTACCATTTTGGCTACTCGCCTATTTTTAACGTCTCTGTTGAGACAGGGCTTATTTCTTACTGGCTTGGTAGTTGCTTATCTCGTAGAAGTTTGGGACCTTAAAATCTCTGCTCTATTTTGCCCCTTGAGTGCTTTTCCTCCGTGTATGGAGTTTTGGGCGATTCTGTTCAGAACTGTAGTTCTGCTCGCCCTTCGGCACATGTCTTCCCATAGGGAGATCGGGTGTTTAGCTTCTATTTAGTTTCTTATGTTATGAACGCCTTTCCTCCTAGATTAGCTATAGATGAATTAGCGGTAATTTCCGTTATGTCTAAAGTCGGTAGTTCTAATTCTAATTATGTTAAGAGTATTACATCCATCATTATTGGCAATGGGCGGAAGGGGGTGTGTGTGTGGTCAGGTGGTCTCACCTGTGGCGGCCGATGAGGGTATATTAAGGTGGCTGCCGGGATGTTCGCGAGAGTGGATTTGTGCGAGGAACACCCAAAAGAGGCCGAGAAGAGGATTGACACACACACAGCTGCGGCGCTGATTGTCTTAAGAAAAATAACTAAAACTTGAACAAATAACAGAAACAAGGAGGAGCTGGTCGCTATCCGGAGCGAAGATTGCGCTGGTCCTGTCTGGGTGGGAATTATCGAAAGGAGATCATACTGTCCTACAGCCGCACTCTTCAGCCCATTGCCTGCGAGCTGAGTTTGTGAGCCGTGAGTGAGAAGGGAAGCGATTATCTGGGTGAGTCTGTTGGTAATAAAACCCCTAGACATTCGAGTACCTTGACTTTTATATACGGGAAGACTCGCCCATGAGAAGGTGGAGGGCTCGCGTCCGGGATCTGAACGTATGATTCGCTATATAGTTATGCTTTTGGTAGCATGGTAGATAGTGAGTTTTGGGTAGTTTGATGGTGAATTTATAATTCCTTTGTTATTGTCATTTAGCTATTTTCCAATCAAGCAATTCCTTGCGTGAATTAAGGGACGCCTAGGTGTTTTCACCTGCTAAACGGCCGGTGCGTGCCAGTGTAGTTAAGACAACGTTAGTATAGGGCGCACTCGGATCCGAAGAACACGATTAGCGTGTAGGCGTTCGGATTCGCACTAAGGAATTGATTGTGTGGTTGGAGTGAAATATTTAAACTTCATAGCCCGAGAGCAGTGAAGTGGGTAGCCTATCGGGTTACACTGTTCCTGCATACAGTATTGGTTAATCTGTAGTGACACGCCGCATTGTAGTAAGCCCTTTTGAAGGGGTAGCTTCTGTCATTTGGTTAAAATAAAAAAATAAAAGTTTTGACTAGTAAGTGCGCGGTGCGCTGTGTCATGCAGGATTCCAATCGTGCGGAAATCAGCTGAATAACTAGGTAGCTTGGTAGGCTATGCATAAACTTGGCAGTTCTGTTAAGGTTATTGTTGTAGTATAGCCTATCGCTATCGCGTGTGGTAATTTTGGTATTGTACCATTTCCTCCCTCTTTTGGCCTGTAGCCATTGTACCATTGTCAGTAGCTGATCAGTGTGTAATGTTCCTTTTTGGGACCTTTTGTGGTTTGCCTAGTGTGTGCTTATAATTCCCATTGCTAGGGAAGAGCTGTGTATTGGTGGAGCTGACACAGGCTACATCTTAGGCAGTGGTTATTTAGTGATTCTTATTTTGTCTATTCAGCAAACAATTTGAGGTCCCCTGCTATATGGTAGACTGGACCGGTTAGTGAATGAGAGGTAGCTAACTGGACGTTACAGTTAACCCAACTAATTAGGGGCTTTGGGTAATAGTCATTCGCTTATTTCTGAGATGCCGGGCCAGGACGAGTTAGAGTCTGTAGAGGAGGAGGTTAGCCTGTTTCCTGCACGCCGTCAGTTCCGACATCTCACTAAGGAGCAGCTGGAAGGTTTAGCTGAGGAGCATGAGGTGACGGTGCCGGATAATACTAAAAAGCCTGCTCTGATAAAACTCCTCATGGCCGAGTTAGAGCTAGAGGATATTTGGGCAGGTGAGGAGAAGAGAGAGGCCCGTGAGGCAGAACAGGCAGAGCGTGAGGCAGAACGGTCATCTAGGATACAGCTAGCTAAGTTGGAGGTGGAGCGTGCTAAGGCTGTCCACGGACCAGCCCCGACCTCCCGTTTTGATGTGAGCCAGGCACGCCATTTTATGCCTAAGTTTCGCGAGGAAGATGCAGATACCTTCTTTGAGGCTTTTGAAATTGTGGCTAGGGAAATGGAATGGCCGGACTCCAAATGGGCTCTGCTCGTCCAAAGTAGCCTTGCGGGCAAAGCACAGGTTGCTTTTGCCGCGTTGGACCCTCGTGTGGGACTTAACTATGAAGAACTTAAGAAAGCTGTATTAGCAGCCTATGGGGGCGTGCCTGAGTCCTACCGCCAGAGGTTTCGAAACCTGAAGCGGAGGAATGATGAGTCATACCTTGATGTGGGTCGGCGGTTGAGCATCGCTTTTGACCGATGGCTAGCCGCTGGTAAGGTTTTTGACTACTCTGAGCTTAGGGAGCTCATGTTGGTTGAGCAATTTAAGAACAGTGTTCCCCGCGAAGTGGAGGTTTATCTTAGTGAGCGCCAGGTAAACAAACTGGTTGAGGCATCACAAATGGCAGATGCTTTTGAGGTCATTCATGCTGAGCCCTCAGGGAAAAGCCGCCCCAATGGTGGGCGCCATGATGGGCATCGGAACCAGGAGGTCTCGGGGGGAGGTAGACCCCCTCCTAATAAGGCTAATTTAGGGGAGCGACCCCCGTCACGGTGGTCTGCTCCTGATAGAAGGTCTGGCCCTGGCTTTGACTCTCGTTCTGACATAGTGTGTCATTATTGTCATGAGCGCGGGCATGTGAAGTCGCGTTGTCCAGTATTGGCTAAGAAGGAGGGCCGAGACAAGGCTGTAGCACTGGTAATGTCTAGTACTGGTGGTTCTGTAGTCCCTCCCCCAGTTTATGATGCTTTTACCTCGGCGGGAACAGTGTCAGTGTCTCAGGGGACGGTGGAAGTGCCAGTTACCATCTTGAGGGATACTGGGGCTGCCCAGTCCCTGCTTTTGCAAGGGGTTTTGGATTTGCCAGCATCTACCTACCAGCAGGCCTCAGCCTTGATTGAGGGCCTAGGAGGCGAATATGGGGTGGTCCCTTTGCATACTGTATATTTAAGGTCTAATGTGGTTAGTGGCCTGGTGACTGTGGGAGTGGTCATGTCCTTGCCAGTGAAAGGAATTAGTTTGTTGTTGGGAAATGATTTAGCCGGGTCCCAAGTTTGTGTGACTCCGGTGGTCTCATCAGTGCCTCGGGAGACCCCTGAAACTCAGGCATTGGAGAAGGAATACCCGGAGGTATTTACCGCTTGCGTTGTGACGCGCTCTCAGACTCGTGCGTGGAAGAGTTCCCCTGCTATCTCTGAGGAGGTGGTGGTATGCCCTGACTCTGTGACTCCCCCTGCTGGGGTGCCGGAGCCGGAGGCGCCCCCTGTAGACTTGGAGGAGTCGGTGGAGTTAGCTGACACGGTTTTCGCCCGCGCGGTTGGGATGTCTGAGCCCTCCCATTTCACTCGGGAGGCCCTTGTGCGGGAGCAGCATCAGGATGGCACGCTGGCCGCTTTGTGGAAGGAGGCTGTCACAGAAGAGGAGAGTCAAGACGTAGCGGCAGGAGTTTATGTGCAGGATGATGTGCTGATGCGTAAGTGGCGGCCAGTTGACCGCCCCGCCAATGAGGATTGGTGGGTGCGAAGTCAAGTGGTGGTGCCACTTAAATTTCGGGAGGAGGTAATGCAGCTGGCTCATGCGACCCCCATGGCTGGGCACCTGGGGGTCCGCAAAACTCTTGAGCGGATATTGCGTCATTTTTACTGGCCCCAGGTCCGCAAGGACGTGGTCCATTTTTGTAGGTCCTGCCATGATTGTCAGGTAGCGGGCAAGGCAGGGCACCGAATTCCCGTTGCCCCACTTCAACCACTTCCGGTGGTGGAGGAACCATTTACCCGTGTCATGATCGACTGTGTGGGACCTTTGCCTCGAACAAGAAAAGGCAATGAATATTTGTTAACATTGATGGATGTGGCTACCCGGTTTCCTGAGGCGGTGCCCTTGCGGAATATTAAGGCCCGCACCATTATTGAGGCATTAGTTATCTTCTTTTCTAGAGTAGGTCTGCCAGTGGAGGTCCAGTCTGACCGAGGTACTAATTTCACGTCTGGTGTATTCCAAGAAGTTATGTGTGAGTTAGGTATTAAGCAGGTGGTGTCCTCCGCTTACCACCCCCAGTCTCAGGGTGCCATTGAGCGGTGTCATCAAACCCTGAAGTCCATGGTGCGCACATACTGTGGGGACTGCCCTCATGATTGGGATGTGGCAATGCCCTTTTTGTTGTTTGCGATTTGTGATGCAGTAAATGAGTCAACAGGGTTTAGCCCCTTTGAGTTGGTGTATGGGCACGAGGTCCGTAGTCCATTGCGGATGGTTAAGGAACGGCTGGTGACGTGTCAGGAAAAAGGGGATGTCCTTCAATATGTGGCAACCTTCAAAGCTCGGCTAGGAGCTGCATGGCAGGTGGCTTGTAACAAATTAGCCGGTGCTAAGGAGCGCATGAAGAGACAGTTTGATAGGAAAGCTGTCTCACGGTCTTTTGCTGTGGGAGACAGGGTGCTGATGTTGCTGCCGGTAGGCGGTGAGAAACTGAGCACTCGCTTTTGTGGCCCGTATGCAGTTTTAAGGAAAGTGGGGGAGAACAACTATGTTCTTAGTACACCTGAGCGGCGGCAGAAGACTCGGTTGTGTCACATCAATTTGCTAAAGGCGTATGTAGACCGTGTGTCAACTCCTGCGGTCTGTTGTGTGGCAGTGGTGTCGCCACAATCCGAGGATGAGGGTGAGAATTTGTACACCCCGCCAGAACCGGTCAGTGCCCGGGTAGAGAACACCCATGCGCTAGAGCAGCTGGGGAAGCAGTTGTCATATCTTACTGCGGTTCAGAGGCAGGATGTGCTGGAATTGGTGGCTTCTCACCCAGTGCTGTTTAAGGATAGGCCAGGGCTTACCCCATTAGCCATTCACGAAGTGGAGACGGCGAGTGCGGAGGCTATAAAACAGCATCCCTACCGTTTTCCTCCCCGTAAGAAAAAGCAGGTGGCTGAGGAAGCCTTCAGGTGTCCAATGCCCGAGTGTTTCGCTGGAGCCTAATACTTCAGCCATATAGCCTGACGATTAACTATATTGCCGGCAAAGATAACGTCATTGCAGACGCTTTGTCACGGGGTTGATGCGTATAATTTCCCTCCATGAATTGAGTTGCCGCTCGTCTAGGAGAGGCCTATTTACATGTGTTCTGGGTAGTTAGGGTTTAGAGTTCATCTCCCCTGCTATTTTGGTTTCTGGGAAAACACAGAGTGGGACTAAAGGTGCCGTAGTATTTGGCGGTTTTTGTAAATATTTTATTATAGATGTGCAGTGTGCATGAGATGTAACTGTAAAATAAGAAGAGCCTCCCTACATGTGTTTAGAGGGAAGGGTAGGAGGAAAGTCTCCTAGAAAATAAAATAAAAATAAAAAAATTAATTAAAACTTTGGTGGGTGTAATTTTTGGTTAGTTTAGGAGTTGTGGGTTTTGTTTTGTTTGATTTCCTAGCTAAGGAGGGGGGAGTGTTATGAACGCCTTTCCTCCTAGATTAGCTATAGATGAATTAGCGGTAATTTCCGTTATGTCTAAAGTCGGTAGTTCTAATTCTAATTATGTTAAGAGTATTACATCCATCATTATTGGCAATGGGCGGAAGGGGGTGTGTGTGTGGTCAGGTGGTCTCACCTGTGGCGGCCGATGAGGGTATATTAAGGTGGCTGCCGGGATGTTCGCGAGAGTGGATTTGTGCGAGGAACACCCAAAAGAGGCCGAGAAGAGGATTGACACACACACAGCTGCGGCGCTGATTGTCTTAAGAAAAATAACTAAAACTTGAACAAATAACAGAAACAAGGAGGAGCTGGTCGCTATCCGGAGCGAAGATTGCGCTGGTCCTGTCTGGGTGGGAATTATCGAAAGGAGATCATACTGTCCTACAGCCGCACTCTTCAGCCCATTGCCTGCGAGCTGAGTTTGTGAGCCGTGAGTGAGAAGGGAAGCGATTATCTGGGTGAGTCTGTTGGTAATAAAACCCCTAGACATTCGAGTACCTTGACTTTTATATACGGGAAGACTCGCCCATGATACTTAGCTCTTAGAAGTATAGAGTAGTAGTTTCTCTGTTCCATTTTCGCCTGTTTGGTTTTCTTACTGAGAGACCTGGCGCTTTTGCTTCTACTCAATTCCGTGTTACTGTGAGCCAGTAAGTAGCCTTGGTACGTATTTCCCTGTTTGGTCTCCTTCTCGTGGACTACGTCTCCTTTGTTGTGAGCCAGGGTTTTTATTTGTATTTGAGAGGCTGTCGTGCTATTAAGTTTGCGTAGGTCTTTTGTTGCAGCCGTCCTATACTCCCTAACTACCTGTGGGACGATTCTCTCTGGGTGTTAGCCTCCTAGTTTATGGAGCTTGGGCTATGTTGTGGACGTGTTTGTGTTTGACTGCGTGTGTTCTTAAAATAGCCTCGGAACTTTAAATCTCAGTTCCTGTTCGTCTCGTTACATTTCACCTTATTGAGAGGCTGTCGTGCTATTAAATTTGCGTAGGTCTTTTGTTGCAGCCGTCCTATACTCCCTAACTACCTGTGCGGGACGATTTTGTTGGGAACTGTTGTTCTAGTTTCGTTCTCCGGGTGTTAGCCTCCTAGTTATATGGAGCTTGGGCTATGTTGTGGACGTGTTTGTGTTTGACTGCGTGTTTTATTAAAATAGCCATGGAACGTTAATCTCTGTTCCTGTTCGCCTCGTTACATTTCACCTTACTGAGAGGCTAGGGCGGTTGTTCCAATTTGAGCTTGCTTTAGTCTATGGATGGTAAAGTTATGGGACGACGGTGCTCCGTCGGCTCACCTGTAAAATGTTTCTCTCTCGGGAGATCGGGTGTTTACCTCTTTGTTTTCTGTATTGGACTGCGAGCCTATTAATCCCGCCAGGGAACGTTAAATCTCTGTTCCTGTTCGCCTCGTTACATTTCCTCATAGAGAGGCAGGGCGCTTATTTTCTATTAATCTCGCGTTAGTCTAGCCAGTAAATGTCTGGTGCTGCCTGTCCTGTTCGTTCCTTTTGGCGCATTTCTCCTTTCATGGAGTTTGACGATTTTGTTTGGAACTGCTGTTCTTTTCGTCTTTTGGCGCATGTCTTCCTATACGGAGGATTGGGCGATTTTGTGGACACGTTTGTGTTTGACCGCGAGTTTGAGTAGCCTGGAACGTTGGATCTGTTCCTTTCGCCTCCGCTATTACTCATTCTATCGTATTATTTTGCAGTGTTTGTTTGTGTTTTATGTTTGTCTTTACGCTACTCGCCCGTTCTTATTTGTCTCGTTTCCGAGACAGGGCGCTTATTTATTTCTGGCTGTTTTGATCCCTGTCTTTACGCTCTACTTGGCGTTTGACAGTTAGCCGGTTAGTAGCATCTCTAGTGGTGTTTGTGTTCCTTGTCTTGTCTCCTCCCTTATCTGCGGGTATCCCGCCTTAGTGGCCTAAGGGCTTAATGAATCCCCTTGCTGCGTTTGGCTCCTCCCATCTCACACGTCACGCCCCATTACATCTACAGTATGTATACTTTTGTCCTGGGATTGCATTTTTCTGTATTCTTTTAATCTTTTAAGTTTTCCTATTCATAATAACTCCAAGGAAATTTTTACCTTAATCTACCACATATCAGCGCACAGTAAATTGAAATGAGCATTTGTCATGCCCTAAGAGACTAGTATACGCCATAGCCTATATTATGTATGATAACATGAACATAAAATAGTTTTCCACCATCTGTAAAATGCTGCCAAATGTTCTATCTTCAATGAACATCAGTAGCCTACTTCAAAAATACATTTAGCTAACGATTGCATTACAGTATGTGAAATGCACTCAAAATGCGAAAATAACAATAGGGCTATCAAACATATTGGGAAGACAGGGCTCGAGTGGAAACATGAACGTACGTATGTAGCCAGCGAGACCAACGGTATTTTAGATGCAAAAATACTTACATATCGCAAAAGGGAAATTTCCCTGCATAATGCGTATTGTATAACGCTTGCGTAATACTAGACAGTTAAAACGAAAACTGCCGTTACGCTGGGCTGTAGTAAATTGCTCAAAGCACCCAAAAAGACTTGGCATATACCGTTGCGAAGGTTATAATGTACTCTATTGGATAAAAAAGCCTACAATTAAACCAGAATGAACTGTAATGCATGGGACAGGCTTACAGGGCATGGGGCTATTACGCGGCGACGTTTCAGATAGTGTAATAGCGGTATAAAGTGTTGTATATTTCTCAAACCGATTGTACCAGACAATAAATTACAACTGAATTTTGAAAGGAACATCTCGATGTGTAAAACCAATGGTAGGATTGTATATTTATTTCATATTTAGTAGCATATATTGCTAGTAGAATACATGGTAGAATGAGATAGTACTTTCACAGGTTATTTTGCATTTGAGTGAGCAGGGCTTTTCATGGCTTTTCTGGCATACGATCAGGCTATTGTTGGGTTTATCTCGTTGCTATGACGTTATTCTAATTTTATATGATGAATAAATATATTTATGAACTCAAACATAGACGCTATTGTCCACTATGTCACGCATAGGTAGGTATAGACTAGGTGGGGGGTTGCTTGATAAATGGACTTGCTACAGGGAAATAGTGGCACTTAGAAACTACGTATTCGGCAGAAATCGTCACGAACCGTCTACCAATAAATTTAAAACACAGAGTTTGTGATTTCCAATAATAGTTTGGCTGCAGAAGCAACGAATGTCTCAGTTGAGCAAAAAAGGTCCCGCAGGCGCGAAGGTGTTGGAGCTAATTGGAGCATAATGTCAACTTCAATAGTTTAAAAATAAAAAATGTATTTTTATCTTGCAGGCACATACAATAAAATTATCATCATGGATTCAACAAAGGTGGCTGAATTAGCCATAGGAAGTCTTCCTGAAGACTGGCAGAGGACACAAGGTCATGTGACTTGGCAGGTGGGAAATGGACAACACCCTCTTATGCAGTGGCTGAAAGATTTCTGGAAATTTCTCAACACAAATTTTGGAGAGCTAAGCAGCTTTGTTGGCATGCCATTAATCCCTCTTACACCTCTTTTGGATTCCACCAGTTCTGTAACTTTGGCAAAGCTACAGCAGAAGACAACTCTAGTGTTTCAGAAAAGCAAACGAAACAGCTTATCAGATCAAATTGCAAAGCTGGTGGGAAAAGTCGGTGGTACCATCATAGAGAGGGACACCTTTCCTGACCATATGGATCTTAAGACCTATGTACTAACTCCCTCCCCAAGGAAGATTCTACAACTGCTCCTCAACTTAGAGAAACATCAAGTCATCCATGGAATTGAGTCTGCTTCAGCCATGGAAAAGGAAGAATTGAAATCATATCTCTCTTCACTGGATTCCCTCACATTAGCAGAGAAAGGCCTTCTCTCAGAGCTGCCCCTCTTCCATTCAATGGCTTCTCTAAAATTCAGTCCTGGACAATACATTTCTGTTAAGTCGAAGCAGGCAGTTGTACTGAATTCAGTTCCATCCATCCCAGAAAATCTTCTCATGACTGATATAGTTGCACAGTGTGCAAATGAAGCGGACCGCAGGCTCCTTACATTGCTCAAAATTGACCTCCTTAACGCAGCTCAGGCAGCCACACTTTTGGTCGATGGAATTAAGAAGAGCCTGTACAAAAGGCAAGAGGCAGACCAAATAATGACCTGGATATTACAACATGGTAGCATCCTCTTTTCCCAGGATGAGACATTGTACAGAAAATGTAAGGATTTGAGCTTCATTGAGATAGAAACAAGAGAGCACAAAAAAGCATCATGTTTCTTTGATCCGAACAACAATACATTCAAAGCTCTGTTTGAACAAGATTTCTTTCCTCCACTGGCTTTCACAAGCACTCTCCAGATGTTGGACAGTTTAAGACATCTTGGGATGCAGACAGATGAAAATAACATCACAGCTAATGATGCCCTTCACGTTGCCAAGCACATTGAAGTGTTGCAGGTCCATTCTCTGAAAAAGGCTTCAATAAAAGCAGATGCCCTGATTAAACTTCTGAATGACACTCATGTGCTTTCAAAGTTCTCTGCACAACAGCTTAGTGAGCTACTGAGAGCCCAGTGGGTTCCTTGCAAATTTCCAGATGATGTGAATGGACACCAAAATAAAATTGAAAAAACACGTGTCTTCAAGCCAGAGGAGATACGACACTCAAAGTACTTCAATATTGTGGGTCATGTCATGCCTCTTACTGAAAAACTAAATGAAAAAGCTAGTAAAAAGCTTGGTCTCCTAAGGTCACCTCCTCCTGAGAAAGTGTTTGAGAATCTTTCTGCTCTGAAAGCCAGTGTACCTGAAATGCACAATCCAGATACCAATGCACATTTGAAAGGGACACTGCATAGCATTTACACATTCTTGCAAGATAACATCACTCACTTCAGATGCACAGAGGATATGAAAAATGTACCATGGCTCTGGATTCACAGTCACTTTGTGCCTCCTTGTGATGTAGTGTTAAGCTATCCACCAGGATTAGATCTTACCTCCTATATTGAAAAGGTGCCAGAAGAATTCCTGGTGTACAAAGACTTGCTAACAGAGTTTGGAGTGAGAGCCTCAGTGTCAGATGAAGAAGTTGAGGGGATACTGCATAGCATGAAACAACAAATTGACAATAAATGTCCATCTTATGGAACTCAGTCTGAACTGAAAGTAGCCATTGCCATTCTTAACTGGATGTGGAAAGAGAAAAAAAGCATTAAAGAGAACCTCCCTGTGCCTGTCATGGCAGAAAATGGACACTTTAACTTGCAGAAATTATCTTCTGCTGTGTTTTGTGACATCTCCAGGGAAGGTTTGGAGGACCTCAGGGAAGACCAGGAGGAGTTCTATGTAATACATGAAGAGATACCACGAGCCACAGTTGACAGGTTAAATATTCCCTCCCTCAGCACTCGAATCCTAAACCCAGAATTCATTGGCATAGAGCAATGTGGCCAGACAGAACCCATAACCATAAGGATAAAAAACATACTGAAAGAGTATGATGAGGAAAAGGATCTCTTCAAAGAACTTATACAGAATGCAGAAGATGCTGGTGCAACCACATGTAAATTTATGCTTGATTTCAGAAAACACAAAGATCCCCCTGATACTCTTATAGACCAAGGTATGTCCCTCTGTCATGGTCCTTGTCTCTGGGCATATAATGATGAACGTTTCACAGAAGAAGACTGGGCAAACATTACCAAAGTTGGATCTGCCTCCAAAGAAACAAAAGTAGAGAAAATTGGGAAGTTTGGGCTTGGGTTCAATTCTGTGTATCATGTGACTGATATTCCCTCTGTCCTGAGTGGTCAGCATCTCCTCATATTGGATCCAAATGTGACTCACTTGAAGAAGCATATACAAAGTAAGGCAACTCCTGGGATCAAACTTAACTTATTCCAGGAACGTCTTTTTCATAGGTTCCCTGGACAGTTCAAACCATATCAAGGCATATTTGACTGTGATTTATCAATAGACAGTGCTCACAAATTCTACGAGGGAACCCTTATTAAATTGCCCTTCCGGACACAGGAGGAGGCTCTGTCATCAGAGGTCAGCAAAAAGTTTTATGAAGGAGACGATGTTGCTGCTTTTGAACAACATTTGACCCATAATTCACACACACTTCTGCTGTTTCTGAGAAACATAAGTGAAGTGTCTCTTGAGATTCTACCTGAAAATTCTTGCACCCCGCCACGTGCTGATCAAGTAAACTCTCTCCTCACAGTCTCCAGAAAGGCTGTGTGCACAATACGTATCCCTGATGATACTCCTCTGAAAACAATGCAGACTGATTCTCTAAAGGTCTTGTTGAAACTTCATGCAAAATGTGAACAGGTCATTGACTGCCTCTCAGCAAACATTATCGAAGTGACTAAAACATATCAGAACATATCTGAGGTCAGCTATTGGCTTGTGCATTCCTGCTTCGGAATGGAAACATCCTTGAACATGTTCCAGAAAGAAAATAAACACATGTTTCCATTGCCAGTAGGAAGCATTGCTGTGCCTCTTCAGAAAGAACCAAAAGGGGTAAACTGGTTAGCTGAAAAGCCTGATTCAGTTGGGCAGGTGTTTTGTTTCCTCCCACTCTCCATTTATTCTGGTCTTCCAGTTCATATAAATGGATTCTTTGAAGTGACATCAAACAGGAAGGGCCTTTGGGATACAGGAGTAAAAAATGAATGGAACAAGGCTGTGCTTCAAGATGCTGTCACAGGGGCATACATTTTCACACTTTCTGTGTTGAAGGAAATGTCAAAAAAGGGAGAACTCCAAGGGTACCAGTACTCCATGTTCTGGCCTGACAAAATGAAAGTGAGCACATCTTTTGAATCTCTCACTGTTGCTTTTTACTCTGCCATTGCTAACAATGTTTACGGCAAGGCTCTTGAACTCTTCAGTGATGGAAAAAGCTGGTGCTCTATTGAGAAGGCCAGGTTTTTGCACCCAAATATTGAACAGAACAAGGACGTGGGAGAGATTGCAATGAAAGAGTTTCTGGCAAGTCGAGACAAACCTTACCTCGCTGTTCCCCTTCCACAGTGGGTGAAAAATGGCTTCAGCCAGACAGATTTTAATGAGATTATTGCAGCAAGGACATTTGACTGGGCTGAATTCTATCAGGAAATAGTATTTAACAACTTGAGTTATTTGGATCCTAAGAGCAGGGATGCTCTTGTGTTGCATGCCATTGACATGAATGACAAAGCAATCGATGACCTACTTAAAAGCCACCCTTGCATTCCAGCCAGTGGTTGTGGACAGCTCCAGTTCATCAGGAACCTTGTGAACCCCTCAGGAAAGGTAGCTTGCCTGTATGATCCTGAAGAAGGGCGCTTTCTTAAAGGAACAGCAGATGATTTTTGCAGTCCAAAACGAATCCACCGTTTGTCAGAACTTGGAATGCTGAATGATTTTCTCTCATTGGAGGACATCAGAGAGAGAGCCGAAACAATTTCCCGGATTTGGCAAACAAGCCAAACAGAAGCATACAAACGTGTTCTGTGCATCTTGGATCTAACAGGAAAGCACTTAAATGATAAGACTTCTCCTCACTGGGATTCAATAAGAAACATTACCTTCATTCCTGCATGTCCACCAATTATCTCTGATCATGACAAACATACTAGAGCCACACTTGAAAAGCCCATTGAAGTGTACAGTTCCAACTGTCAATATATGGTAAATCTAATACAGACTACAGTACACCAAGCAGTTCTGCACTCACACTATGGTTCAGTCCTCAGGAAATTGGGAGTTCTTGAAAATCCACCTCTTCTGACAGTCCTTCAGCAGCTAGAATATGCACAGCTACATTTCAAAGCACTGGATAAAGATATGCTTTCCAAGATTGCTAATGAATGCTATGGCTATTTAGACAAATTGACTAAAGACCAGACTCAGTCCAAGACCATTTGCAAGAGAGCTCAATCATTCCCCTTCATCCTAATTGAGGACATGTTTGTAAATCTGAAATCTGTGGCAAAGAAAGAAGAATTGGACATTAAGCCATACCTCTACTGTCTTCCAAATTCCTACTCCAAATTCAAAAACCTTTGGAAATGTGTTGGCATACAGAAGTGTTTCACTTCACAGCAGTTAGTAGGGGTTCTTCAGGAAATGAGTAGTAAATATCAAAGCAGAGAACTTTCTCATGATGATCTTGACCTCTGTCTCAGAATTACTAAGGCATTGTATGATGCTAAAGATGATAAACTAAATGGCTGTTTCTTGCCTGATCAAAGTGGCATTTTAAATCCATCTCACAAGCTCTTTTACAATGACAGCCCTTGGATACCAGTCTCAAAAAATGTCATTTTGTGCCATGATTTAATAGCCCGGACCATTGCACTTCACTTTGGGGTTAAAACAACAAGACACAATATGCTGCAAAATCACCTTGTTGCTGGCTTTTCACCCTTTGTCAAAGAGTTTGGACAACATGAGAAACTGACAGTCCGTATTAAGAATATCATTGAAGCTTATCCATCCAAGAAGGATATTCTGAAAGAGCTCATACAAAATGCTGATGATGCACAGGCGACAGAGATGCACTTTGTTTGGGACAAGAGGAAGCACAACACCATAAAAACCTTTGGTGAAAAATGGAATCCACTGCAAGGCCCAGCATTGTGTGTGTACGACAACAAGGTGTTTTCAGATGCAGATCTGGAGGGAATTCAACAACTAGGTCAAGGTGGAAAACATGGGATGCAAGGAAAAACAGGAAAGTATGGACTGGGGTTCAACTCTGTTTACCATCTTACTGACTGTCCTTCAATTCTTACAGGAGACAAATGGCTCTGCATATCTGACCCAAATCTGAAATATGTAGAAGGCGGAACCAAGCAATCACCAGGTTGTATGTATTCATTGGGAAAGGAATTCAGAGAGACTTTCACTGATGTGTATGATACGTTCCTTCCCTCAAATTTCAAACTTAAGGAAGGGACTATGTTTAGGTTACCACTAAGGACAGAAGAAATGGCTGAAATGTCAGAAATATCCAAGAACATAGTAAACTCTTTGCATATTGAAGAAATTTCAGCTGCAATCAATGAAGATCCTGAAGGACTGATCCTCTTTTTGAAGCACATTAGGAAAATACAGTTTCATGAAATATGCACAGACAAAGGCCAAATGAGACCTATGATCTCAGCAGAGATAAAACTGCCCAAAGAGTGTGATGAGAAAAAAGTTCATTTTCAAAATCATGTTGAAAAGTCACTAGCTTTAGGAGGGCCAATGGATTCACTGCAAACCATCTACAAAATGTATATTTTATCATCCAAAAAGCAAAGTGAGTGGATTGTGGCAGAACAGTTTGGCTCCCTGAATGAAAACACTGACATGAAGGTTGAGCAGTCTGACAGAAGAGTTCCTCAGGCTGCTGTGGCAGCTTGTTTGACATCACAAACTGATGGACATCCATTTCCTGGGAGGGCTTTCTGTTCCCTCCCTTTACCAGGCAACACGGGACTTCCAGTGCATGTCAATGGAAACTTTGATGTTGACTCTTCCAGAAGAGACCTGTGGAAAGAAGACGGGAAGAACATGAAGACGGAATGGAATGAATCCCTGAAGTTGAACATCATTGCCCCCTTGTATGCTGACCTTTTAAATTACATCTGTGCCTCCCGTAAGAAAAGCAGTCATTTGTCTCTAAAGTTTCTGGGGCTAGACATGGACTCCTCTTTTCAATGCTTTTTCCCTCGAGTTGCAGACGAGGTCAGGCAAGAGTGGCATGGGACAGTCGATGCAGTGTTCAAGTCAATCAATGAGAGGGATCTCTGTGTAATTCCCATTTTAAGCAGTTCAACTCAAAATTCCAAAAAACTGTACACTGTAACTTGGTCTAGTGTCACAAAAGGAGAACCGACTGATGCACCTCATTTCACTTTTAACCACAGTGAGAGATTCACTCATACCTCGCCAGATGCTGGTGTGATCACATTCTCAGAGAGCTTCCTCCAAACCTTAGAAGACATTGGTATGAATCTAGTCCCATCGTCATATAACATGATTCACATCTTCACCGGTTTTAAGAGAGCACATGTCAAAGTAAACACAGTCAGTCCATTGACAGTAAGGAACTTCCTGAAGATGAAACCATTGAATGATCCAGCAAAGACAGGAAATGCTTTACCCCTGCCTATTAGCCAGACTTTGATCAAAGACAAAGTAAGATGTAAAAGGCTCCTGAATTACTGCATGAAGGGCATTACTGAGAACAACGGCAATACAGTATGTGGTTTGCCTCTTCTTCTTACTCAAGATCAGATGCTGAGGTATTTTCATACTGACTCTCCAAGGCTATTCACAAGATCCTGTAACCTATTTCAAGGACACGAGGAGATGTTTGCGGATTATGAAACCAATGGAAAGGATTTTGATGCTCTCCAACAAGGTAACTTTCTCAAGAAAATGACTGTCCCTGCCTCAGCAAAGTATCTGAAATCCATACTTGAGGGCCTCCTTCAAAATTGTAAAGTTGATCCAGAATACAAGCTGTATGTTCCAGAAGAGCCATTGAACACATGGCTACACAAACTTTGGGGGTTCTTTAAAGAACAAGTTAGCTCAGCTGTGTTGATGGACGGCAAGAGCAACCAGGCCTTTTTTGACATTAAGGAACTGTTTGCCAATTCTCCTGTTGTTCCTGTCATATGCACAAGTCAAAATTACAAACGTTTTCTGAAACCAATGAAGACACTATGCAGTGTTGTCTCCTTTTCAAGATCAGAGGTGTACCAAATACTGTGTAAACTTGGATTCATGACTTTTGACTTCAGATTTTTCTCAGAATTACAGCTTTCACAGCATTTCACTCCTGAACTGTTAAGTGCAGTTGACGGCATTGCTGTTCTAGATCAGCTCTGTATGTTGCAGCACTCTCAGTTTGAACAGATTGCTGGTGAGGATTTGGATCGTCTTCTATACTTCTTGCAGGCAGAAGTAGACTCTGGCCAAAATACTCAAAACCACAAAAGAAAGCTCAAGTCACTTCCACTGTTTGAAACTGTACAAGGGAGGCGGCAACCTATTTATGGACACACGAGTGTGTTCATCCTGGAAACACACTTCATACAAAGTTTTCCAGATTTGTACTCAATTGACAAGGATAACATTTTCCTCAAAAACAGTTCATTGAATTTGTCCCTTTCAAAAAAGATGGACATCACAGTCCTGAATGATTTACAGTACTATGTAAAGTTCATCCTGCCCTCTGTACACAAGCTCAAGGGTAATCTGATTCTCAATTCACTCAAGATGCTCCTGAAAATAAAACATCATCCTGACTTTATGGATTACCAAAAGAAGATTATCTCCACAATGGAAAGTGTCAAATTCATCAGGGATGTCTTTGGAAATCTTCAGATGGCCTCATACTTCTATGACAAAAATGTGAAACTTTATCAGGTCATGCTTCCAAAAGAGAGGTTTGTTCCAGAACAGTTTTGGGACATCATTGGATGTGGACAGGAAAAACCTGACAAGTTGAGGGAACTATGGCTAAAACTGTTGAAGGAACTAGGACTAAAATCTGTTGTGTCAGATGATGAAATTATTGAGTTTGCACACAATATTGAATCTGACACCAAAAGGAGTACATCCCTGCAGACACTGAAACGTAAATCAGAATGTCTGTTTGTAAAAATTTTAAAATGCGGCAAGACCCTGAACTCAACATTTTGGAAAAGAATATCTACCATAAAATTTGTTGTTCCATTGCAGATTCAGCAAAACCTCTGTGAGTATCACCAGCCTTTTGCTGGTGAGAGGGAATTTGTGGCAATTAAAGGCTCTCTTATTGAGAGAGACCCACTCCACCAACTTCTGATTTGGACCTCAGTGCCAATATTGCCTTCAGGAAACTGCAATTTGAGGCAAATAGAGATGTTAAATGATGCTGGAGCGCTTGAGCAGCCTTGCCCTCAACATGTAACTCAGAACCTGAGAAACATCTGCCAAGCTCCATGCAATAACAACAAAAACATTCAAACCAGAGCTAAGGTCTTTCGTCAGTCCTATGGATTTCTTCAGGCTGTGGATTTCAATGCTGGACCACTGATTGATCTCCCTGTGGTACTGGTTGAAAACAATTCTGAACTAGTAATGCCTGAGCAAACGGTTATGGGACTCACAGATGCTACAGAGTTCAGACCCTATTTATTCAAGTTGCCTCCAGATCTGGTCAAATATGAAGAATTCTTAAAGAAGATAGGTGTCAGAGACAACCCATCTACCCAGCAGTACTGCAATGTCCTCAAGGATCTTTATAGGGACTGCCTCGACAAACAAGAAATGAATCCAAACCAGCTAAAAACTTGCAGACGGACAGTTCAACAGCTTTTCCTCCTTATTAAAGAGACTGCAAAGCAAAAGACACTGAAGATTCCTCAGCCACTTTATCTGCCAGCAACAGATGGCAGATTGTACGAATCAAGCTCTCTTTATTTTAATGACACTTACTTCTCAATTAGTAGATTTGAGGATTCCATAAAAAAGAAAATTAAACTCCTTGAAAGACTTCACAAGTGTCATCTTTCACATGATCTCTATGCATTGCAGAAACTGGTAAAGCTGTTACCCAACAATGTTCGTCCAAAAATGTTGTCTGAAGTTACTACAGAGACGCTGGTGGAATCCAGCATGCAACCATGCGAATATGGGGAATGCTGTGAATTCAGTGGTTTGTTCAAGAACCAATTGACTTCTGACTCCTTTATGCATGGCCTTGCCTGCCTCCTAAGAGAACAGAACCATGGTGCCTTATCCCAAAGTGATGTTGATGCCATGTGTCTGAACTTCCGCAGAATTAAGTTAATCTGTTGTGAGCGCCTTGAAACAATGGTCCTTCTGCATCAAGAGCCACTGGACAACACTACAGCTGAAACACCACTTTATGTGAAGCGGGAACAAGAGGGTTGCACCATCTATCTAACTCACAGCAATGACATGAGTTCAAAAGTGATGTTAAGAGTTGTGAATGGTCTAGTCAAAGAAATCAATGCCCTTTTAAATAATGCTCTGAAAGCAGAGTCACTCTCAGTTCTTAAGGAATTGCTAATGTGTGAGAACATGCAAGATGTACAAAAAGTATTAGAGACAAATAGAATTCGTAACACTGCAAGTACAGACCATGGACAGTGTAGCTTGCCAGACCCTGGTAGTCCCATTCCTGAGGAGTGGATCGATTCCCTTGACATGAGTTTTCTCAATAACTTTGAAATAGAAGACTATGTTGGCTTCAAGAAGCCATGTTCTGAGGAGTACGTCTATGCAGTTGTTATGGAGCGGGTGAAAATGCCATTAAACCAAGGAGGGCTATGTTTGCAGAAATACAAGATTAAATTAGGAGAATGTGAGATAATTGAAGTAAGCTCTCTTGATCTGTATCAGTTCAAAAGGGGGAAAAGACCTTCCTCAACTGTTGTGAACTGCAGGGTTCTTGTTCTGTCTCAGGGGTCCAGACAGTCTGAACCACCACCTGTCCTACCAGAGTCCCTGGAGGAGATCCAGATTGAAATTGACAAATGCCTTAAGGAGGTCTGGACACTGGCGGAGGAGGAGAGGCGTAAAGCTATCCGACGTCTGTATCTGAGGTGGCACCCAGACAAAAACCCAGATTGCCCTGACCTTGCCACTGAAGCCAGCAAATACTTACAAAAGAAGATTGAGGAACTAGAGAGGGGGGGAAGGACAGGACTCCACCATTCTAGACCTAACCAAGGATCCTCTCAATGGAGCTCAGGTTTCAGAGACTTTTACCAGGATTGGGATCAGGAAGCCTCTCAGCATCGAAGGGGACGAGAGAGATTTAACCAAAGCTATTCTTCAGGGCAATACAACTTCTGGTCATTCCACGGCACTAGGAGCTCAGGACCAAGGCCAAACCCAGAGGAGGCTCATCGTTGGCACAGGCAGGCAAAGTGCGACCTCACTGCAGCCCACAATGACACTGGGGGAACATCCACAGAGTGGTGTTTATTCAAAGTGCACCAAGCTGTGGAAAAAGCCCTTATTGGAGCAGAGTACAAGAACACAGGACAACGTCCCACCAACGGCACCATTACTAGCCTTGCACAGCAACTGTCACATGTCAGTCCCAAACTGAAAGATTTGCCCAGCATGGTGCACAAGTTAAAACAGCTGGGTGTAGATGCTAAGAAAACCCAGTACCCAAATTACCATACCTCACCAGGCATTCCCAATGACCAATTCAACTCTCAGAACCTAGCACAGGTGCTGCGTTTGTCATCTGAGGTCTTAACTGAAATAGAGTCATACATTCATGAATGATGTAAGGTAATGTAAATATGAAACAAAACTGTTTGCTATTATTTTGGTAACAAAATTATGTTTAATGATATATGTATTTTTTGTATTCTGTTTTATAATTTTTTCAACACTGTATGCATTTACCATTTATATACACTAGGGCAGTGCCTGTACAAAACGTGCCCGTTCAGAACGGGCCGATTGCTTGGGCCCCGGTATTGATCCTTGCAGCTTTCTCGAGAACCGCTCAGTCAACTTCACAGTCGGCACTGCAGTTCCTTGGGTCCTGAGCAATACACCTAGCGAATTTCAACTTCATGCAGTGCCCGGTTGTCGAGCAAAGGGAAATACAGACAGACAGAAGGACAGAGAGGATTTCTTCCTTTAAAGTTAGATATTTGGCTATTCAGTTTCGGCAGCAGTTCAGTTATCAAAATGACAATTATCTGAGTTCTTGACTAAAGAATTCATAAACTTGTGAAGGATTACAGGAAATGAAAATTGCTGAGTGAACAATGTTTTGTTTGCTATTAGTTTACTAAAATGAAGGCTGAAACATGAATATATTTGTTTAAAGATGTTCTTTGTATTCACACTGTAATTGTTTATACTTTTGTGTAAATCGTTCACTATTCAATTCCAGCAAAGTAAGAGCAAATCGTATGCCTTTAATTCATTAAATATTAAAGATCATTCTTTGTGTCCATGTGCGCATATTTTTGGGTGTGAAATTTGGGATTATATGGCTTTGTATATTACATGAAGCAACTGTGGCCTACTGGTTACAGTTACTGCCTCTCACACAGAGGATTGGGGGTTTGAGCCCAACAGGAAACAAATTTATTTTCGACAAAAACAATGCAAAACTGTTAAATACTTTTCATTTATTACACTGTTATTATTTTCACATTAACAAACATATTTTTATAGCAAAGGCAAAAGACGTTTCCAATATTAACTGTTCAATGTTTCACTTGTATTTCACTTGTACTAGCCTACAGCGAAATGGTGAAAGTCAGATGGACACTGACAAATGGCCTATAGACTATATCACGTGACTGTAGCCTATCCCTTTGGTCTTCTGGTTAGCGTCAAGCCTTAGAATGCGAGAGACGTGGGTTCGTACCCCGCCTGGTTGGTACTAAAGTGTAATTTCATTTTGGACTCAAACAGTGTGCACATGTTCTGGTTTTCTCATACTAGAAATTTTATTGCAAAGGCAAAGACACGTTTACAATATTAACTGTTCACTTGTAGCCTGTTAAATAATTCAGTCACTGGACACGGCAGTAATGCAATAGGCTCGCTAACCTTATGGGACCAGGTATCCCATGGCCATTTGTCAAGCAAAGAAAAAAGTTTCAATGCAGAATATCATCTGGTTAACATCGCGTTGTTGCATTAATGTAAAAAAAATATATATATATATAAATAACTGTGCCATTGGCTACATATTTTAATCTCACTCAAATGCTGACAAAAAAATTTGTCTGTGTGGAGCCTGCTGTGCTCTTGTGCCGCGGTCATGTCTAGACTCACTGGAAACCGAACCTTCAACGCTCGCCTCAGCCAACATTCCTTTATTAGCCTATATCTTCATTCATTTCTTCACTTCAGCTCTGTTCAGTTTATCCTTTTCACACATAACACAACGTCACCATAAAATTAACTACTAGGAAAATTAAGAATTTACGATAATACATTAAGAATTGATGATAGCCTACTATAAACTGCAATCCCTTAAGAGATCGGATTTATAAACCTCCAATTACCCAAACATATCTGTTTCATGGTTAGTCACTTAAAAAAATTAGAATAGCCTCCGAACATTGCTCTAGTCTATGCTACTCTGCAGACAATGTAGCTTACTGCAAACACTTTTAATTATAATAAGAAGAAGAATAATCTCTGGTAGGCTACTTTCTTAGTAATATCTACTGTTTTCTTTCTGGCTAAGATTCCTGGGAAGTATGCGTTGTCCAATTAAGCTTGTTAGCCAATGTTAGTTTTGCCAAAGAAACGTCAGTCAGCTGCTAGTCAGGGAGCAGGTACAAGCTAGGCTACTACGAAGCGAATCAATATGACTTATACATCCATTGCACTACACAAAACTAAACTATTCATTGTAAATACAGCTCATCTACAAACTCTTTTAATGTAATTGTGGGCTATCGGTAATTGGAGAAATGTTCTCATTCTCGTCAGCACACGGCGTTATACTTACGCGAATGTCTGCATGCATTTATTTTGAATGCGGGTATTCTGTATGCATGTCTCTCTCGATGTCATTATCTTCAAGCATTATTCATCATTAGTTAGCTATGAAAAATAAGTGATATCTGATCAAAAACGTCTCCGACGTTACTCACGCATAGCCTACATAGCGCTGTCTATAAGTCCTTAATTCCATCTTGCAAAAACTAGGCCTGCCTTTAAAAGTATTGATATCAAAATGTGGCCAAGTTACAACTAACAATATTGCCTATCGTAGCTCACACTAAATAAACTAACTCTATTCCATAGCAATGCTATCCAAACTTTCCTAAATTATTTAATGCAACTTGGCCCTGTGTTTCTTCATCTTACGATCTCAAGAGAATGTGGTCAATGAAACTGTATGTTCCACATCAAACTGCAAAATGAGAATAATTTATAGTGGAAATACTCTGATTCAGATGTGTTGCAACTTGCACTTAGAACTTTAACAGAAAAATTACTACACTATAGGGCATGTTTGAACGATTGTCTGCATCCACTGCTTTGGGTCTATGAAAAGCACAGAATGAATAAAATGTATTATTATTATTATTATTATTATTAATTTATTGATTTATTTATTTGGAATATTTGGATTTCTATCAAAACCTGTGTGGTCCTACAGAGCATAGATATCCTTGTGTTCACAAAATTCTGTTCATAAATATCATAACTATTGGATAGGTTTGTTAAAATGCTATATGTACGCTATTTTCTAGGTTAAATATTACTTATTTATCTGCATTTATTTATTCATCCCCCCTTTCTCTATTGTACATGTTTCTTGATATAAATGTCTGTTTGTGAATTGTAATGAAATCTGTAGCAGCAGTTAACATTTTAAAACCTGTACATTTTCTAAAGTAAACTTGCCAACAAAGTATAACCATATCCTTTCTGGAATGTAATTATTCATCAACTGTTAAAAACATTCATTGAAATCATATGTTGTTCCAAGAGGCATAATCTCTTCACATGCTAAGATGAAGAAACACAGGGCCAAGTTGCATTAAATAATTTAGGAAAGTTTGGATACCATTGCTTTGGAATAGAGTTAGTTTATTTAGTGTGAGCTACGATAGGCAATATTGTTAGTTGTAACTTGGCCACATTTTGCTATCAATACTTTTAAAGGCAGGCCTAGTTTTTGCAATTTGGAATTAAGGACTTATAGTCAGCGCTCTGTAGGCTATGCGTGAGTAACTTGGCTTTTTTTTTTTTTTTTTTTTTACGTCGGGGACGTTTTTGATCAGATCAAAATGTACAACAACCAGATTAAAATGAAGAGATTTATTAGTTTTTCCCCAACGTTTAACACCTTTGCGTAGATGCATAGTGATAATGGTGCCGGCGCCATCATTTTGCTCAACTGAGACATTCGTTGCTCCTGCAGCCAAACTATTAGTGGAAATCACAAACACTGTGTTTTAAATTTATTGGTAGATGATTCGTGGCGCTTTCGAAGTGTCACTATTTTCCCGTAGCAAGTCTATTTAGCAAGCACCCCCCCCCCCCCCCCCCCCCCCCCCCAGTCTATACCTACCCATGCATGACATAGTGAACAATAGCGTCTATGTGGAGTTCATAAATATATTTATTCATCATATAAAATTAGAATTCCGTCATAGCTACAAGATAACCCCAACAATAACCTGACCGTATGCCAGAAAAGCCGTGAAAAGCCCTGCTCACTCAAATGCAAAATAAACATGTGAAAGTATTCTCTCATTCTACCATGTATTCTACTAGCAATATATGCTACTAAATATGAAGTAAATATGCAATCCTACCATTGGTTTTACACATCGAGATGTTCCTTTCAAAATTCAGTGGTCATTTATTGTCTGGTACAATCGGTTTGAGAAATGTACAACACTTTATACCGCTATTACACTATCTGAAACGTCGACTCGTAATACCCCCATGCCCTGCAAGCCTGTCTCATTCATTACAGTTAATTCTGGTTTAATTGTCGGCTTTTATATCCAATAGAGTACATTGTAACCTTAGCAACGGTATATGAAATGTCCTCTGGGGTGCTTTGAACAATTTTCTACAGCCCAGCGTAACGGCAGTTTTCGTTTTAACAGTCTAGTATTAAGCAAGCTCTACAGAATACGCATTACAGAGGGGAGTTTCCCTTTTCCGATATGTAAGTATTTTTGCGTCTAAAATACCGTTGGTCTCGCTGGCTACATATCGTGTTTCCACTCGAGCACTGTCTTTCCAATATGTTTGATAGCCCTATTGTTATTTTCGCATTTTGAGTGCATTTCACATAC
Source organism: Synaphobranchus kaupii (assembly GCA_029718625.1). Classification (NCBI taxonomy): domain Eukaryota; kingdom Metazoa; phylum Chordata; class Actinopteri; order Anguilliformes; family Synaphobranchidae; genus Synaphobranchus; species Synaphobranchus kaupii. The sequence continues at coordinate 36,397,225 of CM056384.1, read as the reverse complement.
TGTAGTGCAATTGTTAAATGTATTTTTGATGTAGGCTACCGATGTTCATTGAAGATAGAACATTTGGCAGCATTTTGCAGATGGTGGAATACTATTTTATGTACATAATATTGCCTATGGCGTATAGCCTATACTTGTCTCTTAGGGCATGACAAATGCTCATTCCAATTTACTGTGCGCTGATATGTGATAGATTAAGGTAACAATTTCCTTGGAGTCATTATAAATGGGAAAATAAAAATAAAAAAATACAGAAAAATGCAATCCCAGGACAAAAGTATACATACTGTAGTGTACAGGGACAAGTGATGTTTTATTGAGGTACAAGAGTGAATGATTAGGCAACATATTTAGGTGTATGTAACACTGTGACATCAATGTTTTTTTTAATCTTAAGCCATCAGAAGGAGCACATGTATAGGCCTATGCTTTATAATACAATAGTGAATAATTTTATTAATTTTATGACATGTTTTGCATAGGGGTTTTGGACCCATAGATATCTACCCCCCCTATACTGATGAAGATATAGTAATTCCCACTTGGAAATTATGCTAAAGTGAGTTTTATGAGCCAAAACTGTTGATTTGTAGTTAAATATGTCATAATTATTTTTATTTACAGCAGTGCACAATTTATCCATTTGGATAGATTTGGAGACACTAATGGACAACAGGGTACACTGCTATATTTTGCATCATAGACCTTTAGTAGTTCTGCATATTATCCTCAGATTTTGCAAAACTTGTGGACATGGAGTTTATGATCCAGGAAATGTATATATATATTACCGATTTCACTTATGTAGCTCTCAGCAAAATAAAAATAATAAACTATTTTTTTAAAAGTTCTTTTTGCATTTGTGGCACTTTATTTTGACTTGGATTTGTTCATTTTCATAATTTAAGTTTGTATTGTAAATGGTACACCTGTCTTGTTTCATTTAAGCCATTTAGCAAGTTTATGTGATGCTCACATCTGGAGTTATAAAGCCTTAAACAGAGCACCCCCTAAATAGGTGAAATTTCCCATCTGCGCCAAGGGGTTAAACACATTTCCAGAAACTGTGGCTCAATTTCTCAAAACTCTAAACACAAAACTGAAAAGAGATACCCACTTTGTCAAAACTCCACAAATCTCTTGCAAAATGAAACACAGCACTCAAAACCATGTTCTCTCTTCTCAAAACAGATTCTTTCCACCAAAACAATACACACAGCTATTATGTATGTCTTACAAAGCATCAATTAAACACTGGTCTGATAAATTTAAAACACAACCATCAAAATAGTGTTCATGTATGTTTTGGCTTCATGAGGCCATGTTACATATTCAAATGCATAAAATTGTGTGGAAATAGTTTATTTTTCTCCTTTTGGTAAAGTGTATGGTTTTTTGTCCCAAAATAGCATTTACTATAGTTGATGCAACACAAATGCTACCTATTTTAGCAAATCTCAGTAATTTCACTGATAAGTACAATGAGAAACACTACAAAGAAAATGTTTAGACTGTCTTTCTGGGGATGTAATGATAACTCACAGATACAAAAAGGTAACTAAGTAAATATTTATTTGTTACTGCAATACAAAATGTTCAGCTGATTGAACTGACTGAAACAAATATTGCAAAATGCAATGAAACAGATCACTCTGCATCCCGCCTCCGATCCTGGTCAGGCCAGAGGACCTCATCCACATCGGCTGCGATGTTCTCCCAGGCCAAGCAGCGGGGGGAAAAAAACGCCTGGCATGGTGGATCCATCCCTGGCATGCGTCGGCGTGGATGTCATCACATGCCTCCTCCATTGCCTGGAGTAGTGCCACACGCTCGTAGGGTCTGCGGTCGTACACTCTCCACCGCCATGTTGAAAGGAATTCCTCTATCGGATTCACAAATGGGGAATATGGTGGAAGGTACAGCACTACAAAACGTGGGTTGTCAGCGAACCAGTTGTGGACCAGAGCAGCCCGGCGGAAACTTACATTATCCCAAATGACAACATAGGTGGGTTGCTCTGGTCCCTCTTCCTGTGGGGGGGATGAGGATATTTTTGAGTTAGTCAAGGAATGTTAGCAAACGGGGAGTGTTGTAGGGACCAAGTTGTGCATGGTGATGTATGACCCCACGGTGACCAATAGCTGCACACATGGTGACATTTCCACCACGCTGCCCAGGGACATTGACAATGGCACGGTTGCCGATGATGTTCCTCCCCCGCCACCTGGTCTTCTGCAGGTTGAACCCTGCCTCGTCAATGAAATTATATTCATGGGGAGCAGCACTGGCATCAAGTTAAAGCACTCTGAAAAAGAGAGAATGGCCATATCGGACAAAAGGCCTACATACAGGAACACTGAAGTACATAGTGATATGTCTATACAGAGTACTGAGAGGATGTGGTCAGTTACAGTAACCTGCTGTACTCACTTGCACATATAGGTATCGTTGCTCCTTCGCTGGGTCAGAGTTGCGCTCAAATGGAACACGATATACCCGTTTCATCCGCAGCTGGTGTTTATTCAAGACACGGTCGACTGGACAGACTGACCCAGTCAATGTTTGCGAAATGGACATTGTCTTGGAGGACCCTGTCTCTGATTTCCCTCAGGGTGATGGCATTATTTGCATGTTGATCATGGTGGCCTCTTGCTAGTCTGAATTTCCGGTCTCTGTCACCTCTTGCTGTCCGTCTTTCTATTCTGTGAAAAATATATACACATTATAGGCTACACATTTTATACGTAAATGTAAGACAAAACAACATTACATTATAGGCTACATTTCTGTGAGCACTGTAGATACCCATCTTAGCCAGCAAGAAAACAATAGATGCTACTAAGAAAGTAGCCTACCAGAGATTATTCTTCTGATTATAATTATAATTAAAAGTGTTTGCAGTAAGATACATTGTCTGCAGAGTACCGTAGACTAGAGCAATGTTCGGAGGCTATAGTATTTTTTTTTAAGTGACTATAGGTTTAGGGAATTGAAGGTTTATAAATCCGATGTCTTAATGGATTGCAGCTTATAGTAGGCTATCGTCAATTCTTAATGTATTATCATCAATTCTTAATTTTCCTAGTAGTTAATTTTATGGTGGCATTGTGTTCTGTGTGAAAAGGATAAACTGAACAGAGCTGAAGTGAAGAAATGAATGAAGACATAATAAAGAAATGTTGGCCAAGGCGATCGTTGAAGGTTTGGTTTCCACAGAGTCAGACATCACCGCAGCGGAAGAGAACAGCAGGCTCCACACAGACAAATTTTTTTGTCTGCATTTGTGTGAGATTAAAACATGTAGCCAATGGCACAGTTATTTATTTTTTACATTAATGCGAGAACACGATGTTAACCAGATGATATTCTGCGTTGAAACCTTTTTCTTTGCTTGACAAATGGCCATGGGATGCCTGTTCCCATAACGTTAGCTAGCCTATTGCATTACTGTCGTGGTGTCCAGTGACTGAATTGTTTAACTAACAGGCTACAAGTGAACAGTTAATATTGTAAATGTGTCTTTGCCTTTGCAATAAAAAAACATTCTTGCATGAGAAAACCAGAACATGTGCACACTGTTTGAGTCCAAAATGAAATGACACTTTAATATCAACCAGGCGAGGTATGAACCCACGTCTCTCGCAATAGCTACTAAGGCTTGACGCTAACCATCTTAGCCAGAAATAAAACAATAGATACTACTAAGAAAGTAGCTTACCAGAGATTCTTCTTATTATTATAATTAAAAGTGTTTGCAGTAAGCTACATTGTCTGCAGAGTAGCGTAGACTAAAGCAATGTTCGGAGGCTATAGTAATTTTTTTAAAGTGACTAACCATGAATCAGATATGTTTGGGGAATTGGAGGTTTATAAATCCGATGTCTTAAGGGATTGCATCTTATAGTAGGCTATCGTCGATTCTTAATGTATTATCATAAATTCTCCATTTTCCTAGTAGTTCATTTTATGGTGACATTGTTTTATGTGTGAAAAGGATAAAGTGAACAGAGCTGAAGTGAAGAAATGAATGAATAAAGAAATGTTGGCCGAGGCAAGGGTACGTTGAGGTTCGGACTTCAGTCAGTCATGACCGCAAGAGCAGAGCGTAACACCCTCCCCAAACCAGACAAGAGCGAGGGTTTGGGGAGGGTGTGATATAGTACAAGTGAAATACAAGTGAAACATTGAACAGTTAATATTGGAAACCTCTTTTGCCTTTGCAATAAAAATACATGTAATACAGTGTAATAAATGAAAAGTACTTAACAGTTGCACATTGTTTCAGTGGAAAATAAGCAAGTGCCCTGCTGGGCTCGAACCCACAATCCTCTGTGTCAGAGACAGCAACTCTGACCATTAGGCTGCAGGAGCTTCTTGGAAAGAGGGAAGCCATTAGCTATATTGACATTAAAAAACATTAGTATGACGCGTTATTATTGGGCGATAAACTTGATGAGCAGGAATACGGACCATACCCTCAAAGAATAATTCTCCCCATTGGATAACATCGCAATGGAGGCAGGCAGTTTGGCAGGAAAAATAGGAAGAAGAAGAGGAAGGAGAAAAACGGCAAAATAACCCAAGTTTGGGGCTTTATTGTGTGGATGTGTGAAGTTGTATCTGAATGCTGTGTGGTTACATGAGGTCAGAACATACAGAAGTTAATGTTTTTAAGGGCTGAGAGTCTATGGTAATTGTGGTGGTTACTTCTGTAGGAAACCCTGAAAAGTGCCAAACTCTCGGTGCTGTATAGGTATGGGGCATGCCCCGCCAAGCCGTAACTTGGCGGATGGCATACCTGCCATCCCAATTGAGAAACTTCTCATCCATTGAATGTGAACCTCTTTGGCCCTTTTTGAAGGCATAGACAGACATTTACAACAGTCACCATTCCATGTGAACTATATTTTTGAAACAATGTTATGTTAAGGAAATTCAAATTACAATGATTCTGCATCAACATGGTAATTTTTGCAATATAACTAATATAAATGTAATATTATGTAATAATTCACAGCGGTTTCCCAGCAGAGAACACAAGCTTGAGCACAATGCAGGTTGAACACTTATTGGTTGAATATGCAAAACAAAAGTAATAGCAAAATCATAATCTTCTAAGAGCAATTTGTGTAAAGCTGGTTTTGATTTTTTTTCCAAATGGAATAATATCACACCCATCATAGGAACAACACATCCTCAATTTTGCATGCATTCAACAGATAACCATTAGTCATGTCATTTCACCTAAATACATCTATCTCTCATCTCAAATTAGTAGAGTAGTGATCCAGCAATCAGGTGGATAATTTGAAGATATATTTAATCACAAGTTCCAAGTAAAATAATTCCAAGCCGAATAAGCGATGCTCTTGAATGGAATTTATTACAAATTTCACTATTTGAAAGTGAAAAATTTAAGTGAGACATCTTCACTCTGACAATGCAACATATGCGCTCAGCACTGATGCCTCTGCCCGGGGATGTATTGAAGAAGTCACTAGTTTGTATTGAAATTGTCAGTTATAGCTCGCTAAAAGTATGGATTACGGGTAAACCCCTGCCCTAGCCGGCTGAAATTTGTGGAGAGGACAAGTGCCAGAATAGGTAAGAACTTTCAGAATTACTCAACTCTATTCTGTCCGGCCACAAAACAGCTCTTAAATTACAGCTTTCGCTTTTTTCTATGGAGTAATATGGAGCTCTGTGAAAGCCAGAGGTCCAGATGGAGCAAGTAAAACCAATGAAGCAGATTATGCGAGTAAGATATTACCAGTGGAAGTAAAGTACAGTAACGCTAGGAATGCAGTAAAACCACTGTAAAGTCTGCAGACACTGAGGTGCATCCAGAGTTTGTGTTCATTAGACAAGGAATTAATGGAGGTATTCTCAGCAGGCTTGTTCAAAACATGAGAACAGCAAACAGCATCATGTAGCACTTGCCAAGTCAGTGTGCAATTTTGGGGCGGTGCTAAACCAACTGCATGGTGATGCTATGGACATTCATAGCGAGAAACTGCCAGCAAGTGAAAGTGGTATTAGACATCATCATGATGTGTGCAAAGCAGGATAATGATGACATTATAACCATATTCAACACCAAGCCCCACCACCGTCTGTGTCTTGTAGAAAGCATCACACGCCTACTCTTTCAGATAAATGTGCTGATCAAGTGGTAGATTTAGATGAGTCATGATGGCTGTGTTTATGCTTCCATTTTATGTGCATATGCAAAAGGTCTGTAAAAATCATATATGATCATACTTGCAATGTGTAGCATACTGAGTATTTGTGTCCACTAGGTGGAGCCCTAGGCCCTCATATATAATTATTACTTTACATGCATAGAGCACAGGAGTGAACTAAGCATGCATTGGCAAAGTAACGTCATCGCAATGTGCGGCTCATGAGATAAAACATCTTAAAAACCATCTTAAAAAACAGTTTCCTCATTATTCCAGCTATCTCCCAGGTTCATCACATTTGGTGACAAGGTAAACGGTTTTTTTTTTTTAAACATTTCTTTTTCTTGCCAACGGAATCACGGATGCAAGCATCAAGAAGTCGATTTTGCTCAGGTCAGTGGGTCGCCAAACCTACAGTTTGATCAGACATCTTCTCAGCCGGAGAAACCAGGAGATAAAGAGTTCAAGGATATTGTGGACCTGTTAAAGGCACATTTCAACCCCAAGCCATCGGAAAATGTGCTGAGGTACAAATTCAACTCAAGGAACAGAAATGAGGGTGAGACTATAATGGACTACAGGGGCGCCCGCAGGATTTCTTCCCGGGGTACGCAACAGAGTAGGCCAAGCCATAGGCTACATGAAAACAAAGCCACTACTTAGGACTAACGTTACAACGTAATTTACCGATATATTTTGCACGCATAAGGTCGCATATTACAAGAAGTTCTAACGTAGGAGTAGGCCTAGCCTACGTTAAAGTCTGATCTTTCATCAGCAAAACCGGAGAGACGTACTTCAAAATAGAATGGAAATGTTGCGCGCAAAAAGATGTTACGTGACTTACAGTAGCCTGATATTTCATCAGGAAAACCGGAGAGACCTCACAATGGAATGGAAATGTTGCGCGCAACAAGCTGTTACGCGACTTACAGCACAATTAATGTTAACACAATGAAAACACTTCTGACAAGTCAATGTAACTATCGAACATGCTCAACAAAATGTATTCACTGCTTAAATTTTTAATAAAATATTATATGCACGCCAGTTGTGTGTGTGTTAGAGAGAGCAAGAGCACGAGCGAGAACGAGAGCACGAGCAAGAGCAAGTCACTGCAAATAAAAGAACATTTTGGTGGGTAGCTCGTCTCCCGGTGGGGCTAACTCATCCTCAGCTGAGGACTGGTTCTCCGAAAGCTGATTCTCCGAATTGTTATTTTCATTCTTTTTCAGACTCAACAGTTCCACAATGCTGAGCTGCTTTCTTTTCTTTGACATATTTGGCTAACGTCAATTACTGTATTCGTTTAAGTTAGTTATCTTGACTTACAAGTAAAAAGGCAACTCTAAACTTTTCCCGGTCTAAAGAAAAAGGTGGTCCTCCAATCACTTTCAACTGTGTCTTCCAATCACTTTCAAATGTTTGAAATATGCAAAACTTGGAAAATACAATAACCAGGCAATACAACGAAGACAATAAGCAAATATCATTCCCCAACATCGTAGAAACAGACGGAAAGACTTTGACAATTCACGTCAGTTTTAATGGAAATACTCATTTTGCTGTTGTTGCTAAGGTACGCAGACTGCGTACTCTGCGTACAGCTGGGGGCGCCACTGATGGACTATGTTGCTGTGTTACGCAAGCTGGCTCAAGATTGCAACCCAGATAGCATACGGATGTGGGCCACTTCCGGCAATGATGCGGCACTGCTGGCCTTCTTCTGGCCCGGACAAAATGGATGTGAGCCTGAAGTGGCCCACATGTAAAATAGCAAATATGGCCCAAATATCCCAAATCAAATGTGGGCCACCTTTGGCAAAGATGCGGTACTCTTGGCAATGTGTAATCTGGATGTGGCCCATGAGGTAAATGGTGAATATGGCCCAAATATCACAAAACAAATGTGGGCCACCTTTGGCAAAGATGTGGCACAGACGACAAAGACTAATCTGGGTGTAAACCGAGTGCCATCACTGGCCCAGATCTGGCAAACAGGAGCGGACCGCCCGAGTGCCATCACTGGCCCAGATCTGGCAAACAGGAGCGGACCGCCCAAGTGCCATCATTCCACGCGGTATGTGGGCCGGATGAACATGTCGGTGTGGGCCGGATTTGGGCCGCAGCAATTTTGCTATCTGGGAACTATGGGAACAATCTGAAGGAAATGCTGAGAGATAGGTTAGTCTGCAGTGTGTGAATGACAACCGTATTCAACGCAAGTTATTATCCGAGATGGGGCTCACTTTTGAGAATGCATTGACTTATGCTAAAGCCATTGAGACTGCAAACAAAGATGTAAGGGAGTTACAAAGTGTCCGGGCAGTGCTAGTGGAGCTTAGAAGCATGGAGGAGATCTGGCAAGTGTGCACAAGTTAAACATGCATCAGTCCAGGGAGGAATGTGGAAATAGATGTTACAGATGTAGCTACAGGAGATCACATGCCAGGTGAGTGTTGTTTTACTCACGAAAAGTGTTATAAGTGTGGCAAACAAGGACACGTCAAGAGAGCTTGTTGAGCTAAATCACCTCCAGAGAAAGCAAAACAAAACAGGGGAAGTAAGCAAAAGACTCTAAAGAGTGGAAATAGGTCATGGTACACATCGCATCAGTGGGGAAGCTGAATCTGAGGAAAAAGAAGAGGAGGATGTGTTCACCTTGCACAGTGTCACAGAGAAGATACAAAAAGTAGCACCCATTACTTTACAGTTGAAGCTGAATAAGTCAAAAGTGAACTTTAAGGTTGATACAGGGTGCAGTGTGACTATACTGACGGTCAGAATACTCCCAACGCTGGGACAATGCAAAAGTTCCTGAATTAGAGACTTGTAGCTTAAAGCTAAAAACATACACAGGCGAAAGTGTGGATACATTAGGTGTGACTAATGTTACAGTACAGCACAGGGAGACAGTGGAACAACTGCCTGTAGTTGTAATATCAGGCTCAGGACCAAATCTGTTGGGAAGGGGCTGGATTAGTGAGCTGAAGTTAGACTGGGGAGCAGTTAATCAGATACAGGGTCATCAGCTGGCATTAAAGGATGTACTAATGAAACAAGAAAATGTGTTCAAGGAGGAGCTTGGCACATTAAAGGGCCCTCCAGCTACGATCTATGTCGAGAAAAAAGCAACACCAAGGTTTTTCAAACAAAGACCCCTACCATATGCAGTGAAGCCAAGGGTTGAAGCAGAGCTAGACCGTCTCTTGAGAGAGAACATCATTGAACCAGTAAAGTTCTCTGAGTGCAAGTTCTCATAGTACCTGTCCAGAAACCAAACAATTCAGTGAGAATCTGCTGAGATTACAAACTGACTGTGAACTGAGTATCCAAGCTAGAGCAGTATCCTATTCCAAAGACCGAGGATTTGTTTGCAAGTCTGGCTCTGGCTGGTGGAGAGAGGTTCACCAAACTGGACATGATGTGTACCTACAATTTCACTTGGATCAGGAGGCGAGAAAGCTGGTGACAATTAACACACATAAGGGGCTGTTTTCCTATACACGTCTACCTTTTGGGGTGTCGTCTAGCCCAGCTATCTTCCAGAGGACGATCGAAGGAGTGCTTCAGGGTATTCCAAATTTAGCCATATATCAGGATGACATTCTTGACAGGTCGAGATGACCAGGAACACTTGCAGATGCTGCAAGAGGTCCTGCAGAGGCTTGAGAGTGCAGGCTTAAGACACAAGAGGAGTAAGTGTACCTTCATGGAACCAGAGGCATAGTTTCTGGGTCACAAGGTGGGCACCACTCAAGACCATGGTGGGAGCCATTCAAAATGCAGCAGCACCAACCACAGTGACTGAGTCTTTGGCATAATGTCATCTTCAGCTAATAAGAGGAGCTTGCCACCTTCCATGTAAATGCAAGCTCGGGGAGAATGGGGACAGTGGGCGCTGTTCTGATAATACAGAAACGAGCCAACGTGAACGACAGATGCAGTGGAGTCTACCGTTGCTGCAAGCCATGGCATTATGATTAAATTAAATGAAAGCCTAGGAGCATGACAAACTCAGAACTAAACTTTGCGATCTTCGTTCGATAATGAAACTGCTAAATACCCCAATCACAGAGCAGCGTTTAAACAACGTTATTTTAGCCAAATGTTTTTTAACATAACGTTAAACTGATTGAATATTTTATCCGCTTTTCTCCCGTCCTTTTTCATTTTTTCCCGCTCCATTGTTTTCTTTGATGCCTGTGATATTTTGAAGCACTCATTGATGAAGCAAAATGACATTTATGCCATTTTCAATTTAGCCTACATAATAGGCTATAATTCTGACTGTTGTAGGCATGCTCTGCCACTTATGTGGGCAACACAAGCAGGCAGTGAAGAGAGGCAGGGCAGAAAGGAGACACAAGCAGGCAGTGAAGAGAGGCAGGGCAGAAAGGAGACACAAGCAGGCAGTGAAGAGAGGCAGGGCAGAAAGGAGACACAAGCAGGCAGTGAAGAGAGGCAGGGCAGAAAGGAGACACAAGCAGGCAGTGAAGAGAGGCAGGGCAGAAAGGAGTTTTATTGAGTAGCCTACAGAGTAGGCACCAAACAGAGTGGAAAAAATAAACATAGGGAAATGGGAGTAACGTCACTCCCATTTGCATTCGTCTGGGGGCGTCAAACCGAAGACAAAAAAATAAAATAATAATGCAAACCCCCCCCCCCCCCCCCCATCTCACCACTCTAAATTGCTCATAGAACACGAATGAGTGTGTGAGTGAATGGTGTGTGTGCCCTGCGATAGATTGGTGACCTGTCCTGGGTGTATTCCTGCCTCTCGCCCAATGTGGGGTAGGACCAGGAATAAGCGGGTTAGATAATGCATGGATGGATGGATGGTAGTTTGGTAGCTTGGCAAGCCTTGCACTCCTATGGACACTTGAGGTAGTGATATTGTCCCTCTGCACTTGTGCAGTAGCTACTGGTGGCTCTAAAGTGTCTGAACCTGCACTGTTTGCCTCACTCTCTTGTGGTTAATTCGGCCAAAGACATCCTGGGGGAAACGCTGCTCATTATCATTGACGCACATTCAAAATGGTTGGATGTTTATCCTGTGACCTGTCACTAGTGCCACGTCCACCAGTACCATAGACTGCTTATGCCAGAGCTTCAGCAACCACGCATTCCTGAAATGATGGTGAGTGACAATGCAACATGCTTTGTTGGTGCAGAAACACAGGAGTTCATGAAGAAGAATGGAATAGTGCATGTGACATCAGCTCCATTCCATCCATCTTCAGATGGACTGGTCGAGCGGGCCGTACAGACATTTAAAGAAGAGCGCTGAGGGAAGCATCTCAGCCAAAGTGTCACATGTTCTGTTCAGTTACAGGATAACACCCCAGTCTACAACGGGACTCTCTCCTGCGGATATGTTACTAGTTAAAAAACTACACTCCACTCTTGACCTAGTACACCCTGACCTGAAAAGAAAAATGGAACTCAAACAAAACAAACAGAGAGACAATAATAATAATAATAATAACTTTATTTGTATAGCACCTTTCTAATGCAAGGATACAAGGTGCTTTGACAGGCAAAGGAAAAATGACAAAATATATAACAAACAGAAGAACAAGAACAATAAGTATACAGAAATACAAGACAATAAAAAGAAAGAAGAATAAATAAATAAAATAATACTTTTAAGTAAAAGCTAGTTTATAAAGGTGAGTTTTCAGGTTATTTTTGAAAGTGCATACTGAGTTTGCAGTTCTTAAGTTGAGTGGGAGGCTGTTCCAGAGTCTAGGCGCAACCACTGAGAAGGCACAGTCACCCTTCGTCTTTAGCCTAGAATCTGGAACAACCAACAGATTCTGATTAGCAGATCTGAGTGTCCGGTTTGGTAAGTAAGGGGTAAGAAGCTCAGCTATATAGGCAGGTGCTAAACCATTTAATGCTTTAAAAGTAATTAGTAAAATTTTAAAATCAACTCTAAAAGCAACTGGGAGCCAGTGTAAGGATGCTAGAATAGGGGTAATATGTTCTCTCCTATTTGTCCCAGTTAATAGCCTGGCGGCTGCATTCTGCACCACTTGGAGCCGGACCATAGTTTTGCGTCCCAGGCAACTATACAGCGAGTTGCAATAGTCTATGCGTGATGACACAAACGCATGTACAATTTTCTCTGTATCTTCAGGGCCCAGTTGTTCAGAAGTAATCTGATTGGATTTCGGCTATCGGATTGGATCAAATCTTGAAAATTGATTGTTCAAAAGAAAAAAAGGATTCTGAAATCAGATTAGATCACGTAATCCAGTCTTGGTTTTGATCTGGATCAAACCTTCAGTATGTGTTGTTCAAAACTTTTTAGTAGGATTGGGATACCAAAAAAATCAGGATTATCCTGATCCCAGCAGAAGGGTGGATTTCAGGAACAAAATGTAATAAAACTTTAAAATTTAAATAATACAACATTTGTATCATGTAGTATTATACTACATGATACAAATGTTGTATTATTTAAATTTTAAAGTTTTATTACATTTTTCTTTTGAACAATCCATTTTCAAGATTTGATCCAATCCGATAGCCGAAATCCAATCAGATTACTTCTGAACAACTGGGCCCTGAAGATACAGAGAAAATTGTACATGCGTTTGTGTCATCACGCATAGACTATTGCAACTCGCTGTATAGTTGCCTGGGACGCAAAACTATGGTCCGGTGTCGGTCAACGATCTGCTCGGCTCAACGATCTGCTCGGGGTCCTTGCGTATGTCGTCGGATAATGACGTGACGTATTTTGATTGCTCTAGACCTTTGAATGACACATTAAGAACTTAGCGTTCCTGCCGTTGCCAGTTTAAAAAGGAAAGCGGTGTCATTTCAGCGAACCTCCTGCATAATATTAAACAGAACACATCGCAATTAATTTTTAAGTAATTATTGAATGTTACGGTCATATGTTGGGGGTTTAATGCTTAAGTTTAGCTTCTAAAATACTAGGTTATACTAAACTGAGTAATACCAAATAACAATAGCTGACCCACTGAAAATGTAGGCTACAACTGAAGCGGGATTAGCTACGATTGTTTGAATTGCGGTGAGCTAGCTAGCTAGTAACGTTAGCTATCGGTTTTTAGAAGCCTAGCTCGCTACCTAACGTTACTAGCCTACTTTACAGCGGCGCTGTTCGTGCCAGTTTACTATGAACTGTAGCTAGAGGACTAGCTGCCATAGGCCTACAATGCTTGCATTAAATCTGTTGATCTATGTAGCCTGCACGATAAGAATATGCTTCTGTATGTGGTTCTCCCAGTAAGAATCTCCCGATTCACAAGAATCTGGAAACCCCACCTGTATGTCTTGTAAAAACGAATCGTTGCCCTTGCATCCAACTCCAAAGTTATTTTATGCCCAAATAAATAATTTTTTGTCTTTGGAAACATAATGTTCTCAAAAACTATTTTCATGACGACAATTAATTCTACAGTCTTCCTGATCTCGATAATTCCACATACTTGAGCCCCTGCCCTTTTGCCCTCAGAGTCAAAAAGTGCCCTTTATTTGGCTGGTGTTAATTGTATTTCATTTTTTTTAAAATTGTTATTGAAATATATAAGTATAAAGAGGGAAATGTATAGTATTATCCACGAAAAAATACAACATCAATTTTAAAAAGTACTGCCCCCCCCCTTCCAAATGGTTTTGTCTCAATCAATCAACGTCGCATCTTCCGACATTCCCGAATACAACTCGTCATGAAAAGCACCGCATCCCCTGCCCGAGTTCGGTTACGGTGAATGATATCACTCAGGTAGGCAATGTTGTAATTATGAAACCACGATTAAATAACACTTACTTACTTTTTATGTTATATATCCGTTAAAAAAACTATGAAGTAGGTCAGTAGGACTTGCCACCTTCATGCTGTAATTTCGTCATTACTAGCCTCGGTACTCGCGAGCAAGCAAGCAAGTCTAATTATCATTAAAACGACGTGACAACTTACAAATATGCAATTCATTTCTGAAGCAGGTAGTTACGATTTTGCATAGTTTTGGTAGTTTAGTGATTAGTCACCCCCTTTTCTTTATAGCCAGTTTTCTAAAAACATGATGTTAAGTGTATTATTGTTTGGGCATGTCGCAGTGTGTTTTCCCTGTTAAAATAAAAGTTTCAATCAATCAATCAATCAATCAATTTTGATTGGGAAATAAGAAGCAGCATAAACACCGCTAGAAGAGGCAAATACACCTGTCTCCAAAACTTGTGTTTTTAGCTATTTTATAGTTAAGAATGTATAGCTGACTGTGCTATGTTCATTAGGCTACTAGGGATAACTCCTACGTTGTGAGAAGTAGTGCTTTGTCGGATCTGCTTTGTAGTCGCGTCAATGACCTTCGATATGCACTTACTGTACGTCGCTTTGGATAAAAGCGTCTGCCAAATAATTGTAATGTAATGAAAGGCAAAAATACTTCTCACCTCCCTGACCCTGGATCAGTTTTTCAACCATATGCATAGATGTAACAAATATAAGTGTGTGTGTGTGCGCGCGTGTGTATGTGTTTTTGAATATAATATAATACTGTTGTTTCTTTTCCTCTCAGTGTGATGCTCAAAAACATGTTACTAAAATCAAACTGTAGTTCAGTAGTTGTACCGTATGTCTCATTTATAAAATATATGCAGTATAACAAAATGATACAGAACATGAAAACAGAAGGAAGTTTTGAAACCCCAAATTCAGGGGGCTTATGTATCAAGCATGTCAGAGTAGGACTGCTGATCTAGAATCGTATCATTACTTATAATGAAAGGTAAAACAGGTCCCAAGTCAGCACAACTCTATGCTGACATTTTGGTCCAGGTCTAGGCTTTTAATTTGTGTTTGGGATAAACATGTCAGTTATTAATTTTGATCATCTGCTCTGCTGGTTGCAGACAGTGCAATGTACAGAAAGGAAAGGCTTAAGAAAAAGAAAGAGCAGGAGCTGCAGCAGGCAGCCCAGCGTAGCAGCTCCCTCCTTTCATAGGCCAGCTAGTAGCAGTAGGGTGGATGAAAGCACAGGAAATGATGATTCTGATTTGGAGAGAGATGTATTGTCACCTGATAAAGAGCCCTGTGACTGAATTGGTCTAAACAACTGAACACATGACTGACTTGCATTACTACATCAAATCTGTGTTTTCTTCATGGAATAATGTGTTTCAGTAGAATTTAAACCGGTCCCATGTTATGAAGATAGTGTGTGATTATGGATGGCGGCGGTGTGGCAACAAGGGGGTGGGAATAGTGCGTGTTGGTGGGGTGAGTGCCCTTTTTTTTTTGCTTGAGCCCCTGCCCCCCAAAATGTCTGCACGGCCCTGGTAGTATATATACATTTATTTATATTTTGCACTTCATTTGTTTAACCGTTACATTGATAAAGTAGATAAAGTAGACATTAGGCTACCTATTAAGCCTTTCAGTACAGTAAAGTAAAAAAAAATTAAAAAAGGATTTTGTCCCCATAAAATAATCCCCCAAACAGCTGTCAATATCAAACAAAAATAATATATTTAATTTTAATTTATCACTGTATATTAACTACAATGACACAATCATCAGAGATGAACCAGTCAAAAGTAGTTTCTAACAATTGCATCCATAAACGTTATTTATTTTGTTAACTATTGGACATTTAGCCTTTTTATGATTTAAAACACATGTTCAAAATATCCACAATGTATTTATGAATAATGTATATTTGTTTGTTTTTATTTATTTGTTATGAGTCAGATAAGGGGTCTGACTGTTTAAAAGAAATTGAAAATGGAAGGGGATGTTTGTATTGTTTTATTGTGCTCTTTTCTGTCTCTTAAAATAAAACCACTTAAAGTGACCCCACGCTGGCTATTCTACCTGTTGTTCTTTACATAGCTAGTAGCCTACTTTGTGATATGTTGTCCCATTTAGAGCACTGGTAATCCGGATTTGGTAATCTTGAAGGGCCAGTTGTTCAAAGGTAATCTGATCGGATTTTGGTGATCGGATTGGATCAAATCTTGAAAATGGGTTGTTCAAAAGGGAAAGAAGGATTCTGAAATCGGATTAGATCACGTAATCCAATCCTAGTTTAAATCTGGATCAAACCTTCAGTTTGTATTGTTCAAAACTTTCCTGTGGGATTTGGATAACTTTGATCCAAAAAAACAGGATTATCCTGATCCCAACAGGGGGTAGGATTTCAGGGTGGATTTCAGGGAGAAAATGTAGTAAAACTTTAAAATTGGTCAAATAATACAACAGTTGTATCATTTAGTGTATATACTTTTATTTATATTTTGCACTTGACTTGTGTAACTGTTACAGTGATAAAGTAGATAAAGTAGACAGACTACCAATTAAGCCTTTCAGTATAGTAAAGTAAAAATAAAATAAAAATGATCCCCCAAACAGATTCCAATAACAAACAAAAATAATATATTACATTTTTCTGTCATCATCACTGTATATTCATTTCAAAGAAACAATCATCAGAGATGAACCTGTCAAAAATGATTTCTAACAATTGCATCCCTCACTACACGTCCAGTCAGTCCCTCATTCTGACTGAACGGCAGAGGTTGGTCTGGTTCTTCATCAGGCTCAGGTGCATCATCAACATTATCACAGAGAGGGACATTGCGCCTGGAAGCTATGTTGTGCAGGACAATACACGCAAGTATTATGTTGCATGCTCCCTGTGGTTCCACTCGCAAGTAGTTAAGGCATGCAAAGCGTCTCTTCAGAACTCCATTTAAACGCTCAATTGCACATCTTGTTTTGCAATGAGCAGTGTTGAAGCGTGCCTGTGCAGGTGTGGTTGCTGCAAGAAAAGGAGTCATCAGCCATGGTAGGAGTGGATAGGCACTGTCTCCTAATATTATGCCATCCGGTCGGTTGGTTTGGAGCTCTCTGTATAAAGCACTTTCCCTCAGGATACGTGCATCATGAACAGACCCAGGCCACTTCACAACGCAGTTTGTGATGATGAGGTCAGCGTCGCCCACAAGTTGGATGTTGATGCTGCGCCTCCCCTTTCGGTTGATGTACTCCCAATCCCTCTCATGAGGTGCTTGTATATGCACATGAGTGCAGTCAATAACCCCAATAGTATTGGGCATGTTCCCCAAAAGAAAAAACTTGTGCTTGGTCTGGGCAATCTGGTCAACCTTTGGAAGTGAAACAAACTGATTGACCAGGCTGGCCAATGCAATTGACACAGCTTTCACTACATCACTCACAGTTGATTTGTCCACTCCTATATTGTCACCAACAACTTGGTAGAAAGTCCCAGATGCATAGAAGCGCAGAGCAATGAGGACCTGTTCATCCACAGACAGACTGTGACTCCTTCGGGTTCTCCGTTGAAGTGTTGGCCTGACAAGGTCTGCAATGTACTTAATATCAGCATTCCCAAAGCGAAAGCGAGCATACAGTTCTTCAGTGGTGTATTGCTCCAGTGGTTTTGCACGCTCAACATACACCCTTTGACGGTATCTTCTTCCACCAAAATGGTGGTAGCGATGAACAATACCTGCCATGCCAGTGCCTCTCTGTTAGTCCTCTGAGAGAGGCTGAATATAAGATAGCTGTCAAATACCCACCCACTGATTAGCTGACGTGCTTTGGCTTGTGTTCAAATAAACCAATCATGCCCAAGGCCTATAAATAGGCTACTATGTTCACTACAACAGATGAGGTGGAACCATGGACTCAAAAGGACCTAATTTCACTGTTGCAGAAACCAATGCACTGCTGGAGGGTGTTAAGTGCCATTATGCCTCAGTAGTAGGAATTTCTGTTGCAGGTAGAATGGTGACTAACAGAAGGAAGAAAGACATTTGGGTTGAAATCACCCAGAATGTAAATGCAATGGGGTCTGGCCAGAAGAGGACCTTGGAGCAAGTGATATTCAGATGGAAGAATCTGAGAGCCAGAGCAACAAAGGACCTTGCTGAAGCAAAATATACCCAAACAGGCAATAAACCCTTTAAGAAAGGTGAATACTCAGATGTGGTTCTGGACATTATTGGAGGTGAGAACTCTACAGCTCTGCATGGGATTCAAGGTGTTGTAGGGGATGGTGAGCCTACGATTGTAGAGGACAGTGAGCCAGTTCCTGATAATGCAGAGGAAACATTTATTCTGGATCTCAGCCCTTTTACTGAAGAACAACCTGGATCCTCACTGGTAGAGCCAGCAGTCACAGGAGCTCAGAAAAGAGGCTTGAAGCGTCCTTTGCCAAATAATGATGATGCCTATGAATCACTTGTTAAACGAGAAACTGAAAGAGCAGAAGCACAGATACTCCTGGCAAAGGAACAAATCAAGCTGACAAAACTGCTGCAAACCAAGGCGAAACTTCAGATCCGCCTCCTAAAAGCAGGGATTGAAAATGCTGGTCTCTCCTCCTCAGATGAAGAAGAACCCTGAACATTCTTTATTTAGTTAACTATTGGACATTTAGCCTTTTTGTTAAAATTTAAGACGTTTTCAAAATATCCACGATGTATTTGTTAATATTTGTTTTTTATTTGTTGTGGCTCAGGGGTCATAAAATAAATTATAAATGGAAGTGGATGTTTATGTTATTTTTGTATTTTGTCTCAAAATAAGAAACACTTAAAATGACCATGTTGGCTCTTCTACCTGTTCTTCTTTACATAGCTGGTAGTCCACATTGTGATATGTTGTCCCATTTAGAGTACTAGTAATCCGGATTTGGTAATCTTGAAAACTGTGTATCTGGATCAGGGTGATCCAATCCAATGTTGCTTTGAAAAACCGGCATGAAACTAAGACGGATTACCTGATCCTGGATAGCATAAAAATGGGATTTCCAAATCCGGATAATTTTGATCCAGATTAAATTTTTTGAACAACTGGCCCGAAAAGTCTGTATCTGGATCAGAGTGATCCAATCCAATGTTGCTTCGAAAAACCGGCACAAAAGTAAGATGGATGACCTGATCCTGGATAGCAAAACATGGGATTTCCAAATCCGGATCATTCTGATCCAGATTAAATTTTTTGAACAACTGGGCCCAAAAGACAATATTTTTCTGATTTTGGAGATCTTCCTCAGTTGGTAGAAGCATATCTGGACTGATTTCTTTATGTGACACTCAAAGTTAAGATGTTGCTCAAAAATCACACCAAGATTTATAGAAACAGATTTTACATTTAGTGCAAGAGAGCCTAAATTAGATTGAATTAAATCAGAGACATGTTTCGGGCCTATGATTAAAACCTCCGTTTTATCCGGGTTGAGCTGGAGGAAATTTTGAGATAGCCAGCTCTGAACATCCTTCAGACAGTCCTGCAATAGAGCTAATTTGTTTAATTCATTTGGTTTGATAGACAGGTATAACTGTGTGTCATCAGCATAGAAATGAAAAGATATATTGTGGTTTTGAATAATTTGGCCAAGAGGAAGCATATAGATGGAAAACAGGATTGGACCGAGGATCGAGCCTTGGGGAATACCACATTTTAGTGTTACTGATGAGGACATGAATTCACCTATTGAGATGGGAAAAGTTCTGTTTGCCAGGTAAGAAGCAAACCAGTTCCGGGCAGTACCGGAAATGCCAATCCAATTTACAAGTCTGTTGATTAGTATAGAGTGGTCAATTGTATCAAATGCTGCGCTAAGATCAAGAAGGACTAGGATTGAGCTTTCACCTGAATCTGCGTTTAGAAGTAAATCATTTACTACTTTTAAAAGTGCTGTCTCCGTGCTATGATGCGGGCGGAAGCCAGATTGGAATTTTTCAAAAAGGTTGTTATTGTTCATTGCTGATGTTAGTTGTTTAGACACGACTTTTTCCAGGACTTTAGACAAAAAAGACAGCTTTGAGATAGGTCTGTAATTGTTTAAAACTGAGGTGTCAAGATTTGTTTTTTTAAGAAGAGGTTGAATTATAGCACATTTAAAATAAGAGGGAACGTATCCCGAGGCAAGGGAGTTATTTATAATGGAGATTAAAACTGGACCAATCGTTGTTAGTACATCTTTTGGAAGTGTAGTAGGAATTATATCAACGAGACTGGATGACATTTTCATATGGGAAATAATATCGTTGAGGTCATCTGCTGAGATGGGCTCAAATATACTTAGAATTCCCATGGTTTGGTGGGGATTCGTCGATAGTATGAGCAGGGGGAGTGATTTTTGTCCTGATGTTTTCTATTTTTTCCACAAAAAAAGTCAGGAACTTCTCACAATGTTCAACAGAGGCTTCAGATGGAACATTTGGGGAGGGATTTAGAATATGATCAATGGTTTTAAATAGAAGTCTTGAATTCTGATTATTTTCAGAAATCAGATTGGAAAAGTATTTTGTTCTCGCATTTTTAACTGCCAGATTATAATTTTGAAACAGGTCCTTCATTTGGAGATAATGAACTTGTAGTTCAGATGCTTTCCATTTCCGTTCCGCTTTTCGTCGTTCCCTTTTTAATTTGAGTATGTGGTCATCGTTGAGCCACGGCATGTTTTTTGAGGATTTTGACCTACTTTTGAACGGAGAGATAGCATCAAGTATGGTCAGGCATGTGCTATTGAAGTCGTTTACTAATTTCTCAGTGTCTAATATCCAAGTTAGATTTACTTTACAATTTTCAAAAGCTGAAGAGAACCGTTCAGCTGTTTGACCATTTATAATGCGGAGAACGAAAAAAGCGTTTGTCATTTTTTTCAATAGAGGGAAGTTGAAGAGCAAAACTAATACTAAGGTGATCGGAGACACAAATATCCTTCATCATCATACTATTAAGGTTCACACCAAGAGTAAATACGAGGTCAAGAGTGCGTCCCTTATTATGAGTGGGTCCTGATACATGTTGTACAAAGTTGAAAGACTCCATAATATTTAAAAATTCTGAGGTGAGAGGATTTGAGGGGATATCAATATGAATATTGAAATCACCTGCGATTACAATTTTATCGTGTTTCAGGACAAGAGTGGATAGTAATTCTGGAAATTCTAACATGAAGCCATTGCTCAGTTTAGGAGGGCGATAAACCACTACACCAATGATCGGGGATTGACTGTGAATGGTAAACACAAGCACTTCGAAAGAAGAAAATTCCCCAACTGTAGCCAATGTGCATTTGAAATTACTGTTATAAATTATAGCAATGCCACCACCCGTCCGGCCAAATTCTCTTGGTTTACTAATATATCTATAATTATTGGGGCATGATTCAATGAGTTGACTGTGTTCGTTTTTCTTCAGCCAGGTTTCAGTAAGCATTAAGAAATCAAGATTAAGAGACGTAATAAAATCATTAACAATAAAGGTTTTGCTAGACAGAGATCGGATATTCAGTAAGCTAAAAGTGGCTTTGACATTGAACATAGATATGTTAGCATCAGACATTTGTACTGAAATCAAATTACTGACATTGACATTTGCAGCTGTTGTCCTAAATCTCCCACGGCCACTGGAGGGTCTGGGCCGTGAAACAACTACAGGGATTGTCCGGGCCAATAGTAAATACTGCGTTCTGCGTAGGGGGTGTGCTTAATTAATTTACTAGGTGCAGGCGTTATAGAAACACAACAGTGGTAAAAGTTTGCAGGCTTCGGACTTATGTAACTTACCCCCTGTCAACTGTTCATAGTCCGTAAGCATTGCAGCGTGAGGTCCATGTTACAGGTTAGCAAGTTCGTGCCCCGTCTGTTTAAATGTCGACGATCTCGACCAAATAGGTCATGTCTTTTCCAGAAAGCTGCAAAGTTATCCACATATGGAATGTTCAACGCGCTACAGTAACCTTTCAACCAAATGTGCAACTGGCGAAGTCGGCTAAACTTCATATCTCCAAAGCAGGGGGAAGGAATCGGACCTGAAATAACACATTGTTTGCCAGTATCAAGCACGGTATGTATGAGGGTTTTAAAATCGTCTACCAGTTTCTCGGATTGTTGGAGTTTAATGTCGTTCGATCCAATATGAACAATAGCGTTGGAGGCCATCGGATGTTCACGTAGCGCGGATGTGATAGATGAGTTTATGTCCATAACGAGACCTCCCGGATAGCACAAGGTCTCCGCTGAAAAAAAGTTGAGGTGGCGAACCATGGATGAGCCGACAACCAGAGTGGTGGGGGGGCCTGTGGGTGGCACACGGGGAGGCTTTTCCCGAACTATGCTCCTCGGCGGCCTCGTCCAAGCCCCATTCAAGGGCTGAGAGGCACCCAGGGGATGAGCCATCACACGAGGGTGCATAGTCCCTCGATGCACCGCGGAGACAGGCACGGCCGAGCCGCGCGACCTGGGTTGCGAAGGGGTAGCCTGCTCCGGTCGAGAGAGCTCGTCCAGCACCTGGTACCTGTTTTCCAGGCTCAGCTTCTCTCGAGGTAGCGGTCGGCCTGTCCGTCTTCCTCTACGCCTCGGAACGGTGGACCATGGCGCAGACACTATTGGAGTGCTGCAAGCCGGAGATTTTGGCTTTGCGCCTAATTCAGTCCCCCGGTCTCTGTCAGCGGCGGGGGGGGGAAGCAGGGAGCGGAGGATTCCAGGTCAGTCGCTTCCATGATTCGGGAGGCCGCGGCAAGCGAGTCTATGAGGATCTCGTCTTCCCTAATGGAATACAAGTTCGAAATCCGGCCTTCCAGCTCGTTTATTTTTGCCCTTAAGGATGGACACTGGTTGCACAGTGTTGGAAATGGCGACGGCATGTTTCCAACACTATAGTTGCTTTATCAGCTTGGCAAAAGGTCTAACCGATGTGGAACTTAGCCAGCAGATCAAAAGCAAATGAAAAACAAAGCAAATGAAACCATGGCAAGACAGTGAAAGGAAGAAGTTTTGGGGAAGGAGACGCTGTTCTGCCCAGGTGGAAAAAGGTTATACTTGAAATATACTTTTTCAAAGTATATTTTTAGTAGTTTTTGTACTAATTATGTACTTTGTGCTAAATTGGCAGCGCTTTAAGTATACTAAGTGCACTAAAGTTGTTCAAAAGTAGAACTTAAGTCGTACTTAAGTGTACTTCAAGTGCAATGTGTATGTTAAAATGGGACTATTTTTAGTGTACTTAAATATATTTAAGTGCACTAACAAAAAGTTTGATTTGTTGCAGTACAATTTCATTCTGGGTGACTCAGAACTTTAGCCATGGACCAAAGTGGATTCCAGGATTCATTGTGGCTGTGACAGGTCCAGTATCTTACAGAGTCAGGTTGGGAGATGGAAGGGCAGTCCGCAGACATGGAGACCAGATACTGTCAAGACATGAGGCCACAGCTGAGGGTCCAGATGTGCTGGTTGAGAATGAAACAAACCATCCCAGTGCACCAGAGACTCCGCCGAATTAACCACAAGAGAGTGAGGCAAACAGTGCAGGTTCAGACTCTTTAGAGCCACCAGTAGCTACTGCACAAGTGCAGAGGGACAATATCACTACCACAAGTGTCCATAGGAGTGCAAGGCTTGCCAAGCTACCAAACTACCATCCATCCATCCATGCATTATCTAACCCGCTTATTCCTGGTCCTATCCCACATTGGGCGAGAGGCAGGAATACACCCAGGACAGGTCACCAATCTATCGCAGGGCACACACACCATTCACTCACACACTCATTCGTGTTCTATGGGCAATTTAGAGTCTCCAATTAGCCTACCCTGCATGTCTTTGGACTGTGAGAGGAAACCGGAATACCCAGGGGAAACCTACGCGGACACAGGGAGAACATGCAAACTCTGCACAGAACAGCACTTTAAACTGGGATTGTAGGAAAAAAATAAAAAAGTAACATGCTGTAAAAGCAAAGAGAAACATGTTGTGAAATGTTTCAAGTTGACTAGAGATGTTTTTGTTATTTTTCATATTAGAAACACCATACAGTTTAAGGAAATCAGTGCATTAGTATATTTTGGTAATGTATGTAGTTCGTAGCATTAGAGAAGGCATTATATATGTGGTGTAAGAACAAGGTAAATAAGAACACAGGGAATGTACTTCTAGCATTATGTTACAAACCTGTAATAGAAGTTTCTTTAAAAAGTTGTTGTTGAAATCTTAAGAGGGGAGGGATGTAGCATACTGAGTATTTGTGTCCACTAGGTGGAGCCCTAGGCCCTCATATATAATTACCTTACATTAGGTTATGGGACGCTCGACACCC
Organism: Synaphobranchus kaupii; assembly: GCA_029718625.1. Taxonomy (NCBI): domain Eukaryota; kingdom Metazoa; phylum Chordata; class Actinopteri; order Anguilliformes; family Synaphobranchidae; genus Synaphobranchus; species Synaphobranchus kaupii. The sequence goes on along the minus strand of CM056384.1, from coordinate 36,372,928 downwards.
ACATGTCGACACGGTGTCGAGTTTTCAAATCACGGCTTGTTTCAAATCACGTGATCACGGAAACCGAAGCTTCGGACGTCGCGGTTACGCATGTCATTGTTATTGCTATACCGATCTGGGATCAGAGGCTCTTTTCACTCACATATGAACCTCCATTTGGATGTACGTGGAAAGACACATGATTTTTGTGTATCTGTGCAAAACCTCTGATTCCAGATCAGCTCATTCTTTTCCCACCCACAAATTTCCAAAATGTAAAAATGGTTCAAACGCCCCCAAGTTGCCTATGGAAGACCAAATGTGACTAAATTAAATAAATAAGCAGTGAAATAGGCTAGATCATGTAATATACACTGCAGTCAAGCCGGAAAGTCTGCACACTCCTTTCACCTTCTCCACGTTTTATTACGTTACAGACATATTCTACAATAGATTGAGTTCATTTTTTGTCTCAAAATTCTACACAAAATAGCACATAATGACAAAGTGAAAACAGGTTTTTAGACATTTGTGCTAATTTATTAAAAATCAAAATGTAAAATATGATATGTACACAAGTGTGCACACCCTTTGATATGACACCCAAAAGTGAGCTGAGGTGCATTTTGTTTCCACTGATACTGCTTGAGATGTTTCTACAACTTTATTGGAGTCCACTTGTGATAAATTCAATTAATTGGACATGATTGGGGATTGCCAACACCTGCCTATATAAGGTCCCACAGTTGACAGTGCATGTCAGAGCAAACTCCAAGCCATGGGGTCAAAAAGGAATCTGCAGACCTCAGAAACAGGATTGTGTCAAGGCATAGATCTGGAGAAGGGTACGGAAAAATCTCTGCAGCTTTACAGGTCCCAAAGAGCACAGTGGCCACCATCATTCGTAAATGGAAGAAGTTTGGAACCACCAAGAATCTTCCTAGACCTGGCCGCCCGGCCAAACTGAGCAATCGGGGAAGACGGGCCTTGGCCAGGGAGGTGAGCAGGAACCCGAGGGTCACTCTGACAGAGCTCCAGCGTATCCTTGTGGAGATGGGAGAACCTTTCAGAAGATCAACCATCCAGGCAGCACTCCACCAATCAAGCCTTTATGGTAGAGTGGCCAGATGGAAGCCCCTCCTTAGTAAAAGGCATGTCACAGCCCGCTTGGAGTTTGCCAAAAGGCACCTAGAGGGCTCTCAAACCATGAGAATCAAGATGAAACCAAAATGTAACTTTTTGGCCTGAATACCAAGCGTCACGTCTGGAGGAAACCAGGCACCGTTCACCAGAGCCCAGACCTGAATCCAATTGAACACCTGTGGAAAGAGCTGAAAATGGCTGTGTACCGACGCTCCCCATCCAACCTGATGGAGCTTGCAAGGATATGCCAAGAGGAATGGGCAAAAATGTCCAGAAACAAGTGTGCCAAGCTCGTAGCTTCTTTCCCAAGACGCCTTGAAGCTGTAATCGCTGCCAAAGGTGCAGCAACCAAGTATTAGGCTAAGGGTGTGTACAGATATGTAACCCCTAAATAACCTATTTTTGTCAGTAAAATAAAATTTTCTAAAAACCTGTTTTCACTTCGTCATTATTGGCTATGGTTTGTAGATGTTTGAGCTCACTGAACTCAATCTATTGTAGTATAAGTCTGTAACGTAATAAAACGTGGAGAAGGTGAAAGGAGTGTGCAGACTTTCCGGCTTGACTGTATATAAGCAATGAAATAAATAAATAAGCAATGACATAACTAAATTAGCAATGAAATAAATAAATATCTATTTGTTATTTAACGCCTCTTTTATTTATTTAATCGCGTATTTATTTCAAAACGAATCGGCCTGTCAAACATGAAAGGGACAGGGGAGGGTCAGCTGTGATCATTGGTTGCTCAGTCCATGGACATAAAAACCTAGAAACCGCTCAGATTTCTGCGCGGCCGCCATATTAGGCGGTCAAGATAAGCATATTTTGGTAGGATATTGACTGATGCAGACTTCCCCTGATAAAATATACTATAACTCTCTTAATTCTTGACTCATTTTCGTAAAATTTGACTTGTTATAAACGTGGGAAATATTTGCATAACACAGGTTACCTTATTTACAAATTTCCCAGAACAGCTAGCCTATTTGTAAAAAGCCCTTTAACTATTATAGCCTACAGGAGTTGTCAAAATGTAGGGCTTTTTAAAAGTTGCAAATTAATTTCTAATTTCACAGAAATATGGAAAGGCTACTATAATTGGGACATCAACGACAACCACTAGGGGGCGGGATATATTAACACAAACCCATAGTTTTCCTTATATTTAGTCCATACCCCAAGTCGTGGGGTTTCATCAGCGATTTGAGAGTGCGTTTGAGATTTTGTAAAACGATATTGTTAATAAAGGAAGGTTCACGTAAAACGTCTTTTGTATGGGATTATTTCCAACAAGAGACCCCATAAAAAGCACGGTGCATGATTTGCGACCGGCACCTGTCCTATTAAAATGCTTCGTCACTTGCGGTCAATGCATCCCGATATTTCAGCATTACCATGGAATCCTGCTGTAACTCAAGCTGGTCCGGACCATCTAAGCTAGGTAGCCTATAGCCCAATAGAGCACCAAAAATGTACCTTAATGTTTAAAAACGTTAAAAAAACAAGTTATTGAAGTTCGTGAAGTTAATGAAGTTCCCCACATGCATGAGCATAATGTTATTTATTAACTGTGTTACGGTAGTAATCAACTTATGCCAGGAAGCCCTGAAAACATATGAAGAAAATAACTCCCATAGAATGACTACTAATAAGAATAACAATAACGTGAATAAAAATATGGCTACCTATCTGTGTGCTATTTAATATAGCCTACATTTCCTTTCCACGATGCTATGGGGAAAGCTGATGTGCTTTAATTACGAACCAGTAAATGGCAATTAAATGGCTTTTAAAATAATTGGAATTCATTGTTGCTAATGTAGCTACTCCTGATCAGACATGCAAGAGGAAATAGAAGGGCATTCGTCGATATGATGGCATTAGGTTCATGAAACACGCATTTTCATTTCACTTTAATAATGATAATTATCGTCATCTCATCATGAGAATGTTTAATTTGTACAACACTTTTAATGAATATAGACTCCACTGGAGAGGGTTTTGAGAATACATGGCAAAAGCTTTAATATTCAAAATCAGAATTTTACAAGAGTCAAGAATGTTTCATTAATTTAAATTTATCGGCGTTTAGACCAGGAGATGTCACTAGAGAGGCAGGTGTCAAATGATTCATGACACCGACACTTCAACCAACGCAATCGCTTCAACTGTGGCAATGTTTCAGAAAGCTTCGCTCTGCCCATCACTACCTTACATGCAGCACGGGAGTGAACCCTATGGAGTGAACGAGGGATGCACTGACTAAGTAACATCATGGCAATGTGTGTCTCATGAGAGAAAACATCTGAAAAACAACAACCTAAACACTTTTTGTCATTATTCCACCTATCTCCCGGGTTTATCACACAGTTTCGTAAAAATCATATACACTACTCACAAAAAGTTAGGGATATTTGGCTTTCGGGTGAAATTTATGGAAAATGTAAGTTCACGCTACAGTGATATTATACGTATCATGAAAGTAGGGCATTTAAGTAGAAGCATGCAATGGTGATTTCCTCATCTCAAACAATTTATTGAAACAAAAGCCAACAACAGTGGTGGGTATACCACAACAAAAATGTCAATGTCTCAATAACTTGTCATGTGCCCTTGAGCATCAATTACAGCTTGACAACGACGTCTCATGCTGTTCACAAGTCGACTTATTGTCTGCTGAGGCATGGCATCCCACTCTTCTTGAAGGGCGGCCCTCAGGTCATTGAGGTTCTGGGGTACAGAGTTACGAGCCTCTACACGGTGAATCAGCTGATCCCATAGGTTTTCTATGGGATTCAGGTCTGGAGAAAGTGCAGGCCACTCCATTTGAGGTACCCCAGTCTCCAGCAGCCTTTCCCTAATGATGCGACCTCGATGAGCTGGAGCATTGTCGTCCATGAAGATGAAATTAGGCCTGTGTTGTTCATGCAGGGGCACAATGACTGGATTAATGATGTTATTCAGGTAGTATGGGCTTGTCACTGTACCATTCACAAAGTGTAGGGCAGTTCTGTATTGACTAGACACACCTGCCCACACTGTAACACCGCCACCACCAAAGGGTCGTCTAGTGACAACAGTGGCTGATGCATAGCGCTCTCCTTGACGTCTCCAACATCGTTGGCGGCCATCATTTCTGCTCAACGTGAATCGACTTTCATCAGAGAACAGCACTGAGGCCCACTGGTCCCTCGTCCAGCGTAAATGCTCCCTGGCCCATGCAAGACGATGACGCCTGTGCCTGGTGGTGTGGTCAGGTACCCTTGCAGGTCGTCTAGCACGCAGACCACGCTGATGTAAACGGTTTCGAATGGTCTGACGTGACACTTGGGTGCCTCTCACCTCCCTTAAATGTGCCTGGAGTTGAGTGGCATTCATCATCCGGTTCCGCAGGGCACTGTTCACAATGAAGCGGTCATCAGTGTGGGATGTGGCCAAAGGACGTCCACTTCTATGCCTTTCTGTGACTCTTCCAGTCTCTCTGTATCTCTGTTGCAACCTGCTGATGACACTCTGTGACACTCTAAGCTCAGTGGCCACTTCCCTCTGAGAACATCCTGTTTGAAGCCTCGCAATGGCGAGGTACTGTTGATCAATTGTTAGGTGTCGTCTTGGTCTCATGATGTCAAAATGTGAACAGCATGATGAAGAGGACTGTTTAAATACCAATTCTAATTGAACCAGGAAATTTATTGGTCGATTCATGGATCAAACACCTGTTGTGAATTTTGCCGTTCAGCTCCTTGTTAGAGAACAGCAAGTTGTGCAAAAAGTACTGAAACATTGAATAGTTGGACATGTGCATTAAAAAGTTTAGAGAAGGTCAAATTAATTTCACCTGTAAAGGTTATAGTGCATTTTAGGTTCATCCTGAAATTTCACCCGAAAGCCGAATATCCCTAACTTTTTGTGAGTAGTGTATGTTGATTAGTATTAGCCTATATATTTTTATACAATTCTTATACAATCTCTCAATGTTTTTGTATACATGTATTTAGGGAATTATTTAATTTTAGTATGAAATGTATGTGGTAGTTCTCATACTTATTTTATAATCATCCAACGTTGGCCACCATATGTAACTTCTTGCCGGCGCCTATTTTACAAGTTTTGTATTTGGCATACAGTATGTGATTTTTATAGGATTTTTACAGACCTTTTGCATATGGGCGATGTGGCTGCTGATGCAAAGCTTATTTGTTAAGGGCTCTGCATGCTCGATCGACAACAACGCGACAGCAACACAACATGGGCTCTGCAACATCAACGCAACATCTGCGACCTTCGCAGAGGGGGTTGCAGAGGATGTCGGGTACCTAGCACAAAAATCTAACTAGCGACTGCAACGCAACCGTTCGCGTAGATGTTGCGCATCATTGATTGGTTGGTTAGCGAATGGAGGCGGGGCTGTCATATAATATTGGTTACTAAGTGTTGCTGGTTGCTAACGATATCTAAAATTAGCGATCGAGATCCAAAATAAAATAAAACCGTTTACGTTATCGATATATAAAAATAGATAGTTACATTTGTTAAATCATGAATCAGTTACAAGAACGATTATCAGAAGAAGTGAGAAAATACAAACATTTATATGACTATTCATTATTGTAGTGATTACAAAGACAGTCAAATGACCATGAACTCATGGAAAGAGATCGGCGAGAGTATTGGGATGGACTTGACTAACTAACTTAACTAACTATAACTATATTACACTATATACAAGAACACGAGCAACAAACAAACAAACATAAAGACGGCATGTTATCGATGGGTTGGTTGAGCAGGGAAATGAGTTACGTTGCTAGGGGGGAGCTAGCTACATACGGGATACAATGTTGCATAGGCTGCGCGTAGCTTTTGCAGAAGTATAAAATGCAGAGTGCTTGCAACATTGTTGCATTGCGCGAACATGAAGAATGCATACGGACTTACTGACCTGTTTCACACGTGCACAGGCACAAAGACACGCACACATACACGGACACACACACACACACACACACACACACACACACACACACACACACACACACACACACACACACACACACACACACACACACAAACAAATAAACAATCCACCAAAAAGTTACACAAATTCCTCCGCTAGGTCCAGGGCCTTTATATAGAAGTAGATTCAAGTGTATCTTACGTAGGCTATAGTACAGTTTAAATTAATGTTCAATTTTAAAGAATTATTATGGCATACTATTTCGCAAAAAAAACACAGATTTCTTTATAGTTTTATTGCGTTTTAGTTTATTATTGGTTTAATATGAGCCAAAATAAAGGGAGTCGGAATTCATATTACCTCATGGGCACACACCTTTGTAATAGTGACGCTCATAATGTGTATGATTAAACGCCAGGGAATGTGGCTACACGGTGCCCAAGTGAGGAATTCGGAGAATATAATTCAGGGTCATGTTTGAAACAGATTGCGTTTTGATAATATTTATATTTAAAAACAGCAACTAATGTGGTGTAGCAGCCTTTGTTCCATTGTGTATTTTGAAATTAAATAGCCAACGTTAATGTAGCCTACACAAGTGTTAGACTAGGCCTACAGCAGATCAATAGTGTATCCACTTGGTTATTTATAAATATCCTATAGGTGTAATGGCAACCAGCTGCAGTTACACGGCTTACAGTTTCCTGTTAAACACTCGTTAATTAGGCCTAGGTTATATAACGTGAAGATGGTTAAGCGTCAATCAGACGTTTTAACCTTTTGGATTTTGAATTGTTTCCATGTGTGAACTCATAAGATAAGTTTCGTTTCCTCTGTTGAGTGAAAGATTATCTCTTGCATTGGTAAATTGAAACTTAAGGTTTGGTGGTGGGTGGGAGGGGTTGTGCGAGCGCCTTTATAAAACGTGCGCTTTTATGCGGATTCGTTCCTGATAAGATGACACCAACAAATGAACTCGCAAATGGAGCCTGCAAACGTTTTTGAGGTAGGCTAGCCTATTGATTGATCTACTACGCGCAATGTGCTACTATTATAACCTCCCTGCCGCTTATTTTTTTCGCTTATTTTATAGGCTACAGCATATGCGACTTTATGTAGCCTAAGGAGGCGGGCGTGGCGAAGTAGCCTATTATTCTCCAATAACGGCACAGTGGTTTATTCCACTTATACGGTTACCAACAACGATTATTTGTTTGTTACTGTTATCTTTATTGATTTGTATCGACATAGCCTAATCGGTTGAAATTGAAATATTCTTCAGCGGAGCTTTGGGCAAATTGTTTTAGTGTTGTCAAGCGAAACTCTGAACCGTCGTAAAGTTGGTTTTATATAGCAAGGTAAAGTTGGTTTTATATTGGATATTCGTTTTTCAAATTGCAATAGCTAATGACAGAAGCATGTAGGTGCATTTTAATTTACATATTTGTTATCAGTGTAGAACAAAGAGACTTTTACAAGCTTTTTTTTCACATTTCCGGAAAAAAAATGTCAATGCCTATAAAAACACTTGAATTTCAATAGTTCCAATGCCATTTGAATTAGAAGTGTCAAACCAACTTTAATCTCTTTGGAGACATTATTGCTCAAATTTACAACTGATTATTTTTCGAACTTTATTTTGGTAGATTTTAAATGAATTTTTTTTCAAAATAAAACGGCTAAAATTTCAATAGCTTCTGTGACATATGACAAAAACGCCTCAAACCAAGTTTAATGTTGTCACAGACATTATAGCTCAAATTTACAACTAATGATTTTTCAAATGTTTTTTTTGTAAATTTTATATGAATTTTTCTTAAAAAAAACAAAAAACGCTAATATTTCAATAGCTTCTGTGACATGTGACTACGATGTCTCAAACCAACTTTAATGTTGTCAGAGACATTATTTCTCCAATTTACAAGCAATATTTTTTCCAGTTTTCCCTTTGTGAAATTTAAATAAAGTTTATTCAAAATAAAAGCACTAAAATTACAATAGCTTCTGTGGCATATGATTAAGATGCCTCAAACCAATTTTAATGTTGTCAGAGACAGTATAGCTCAAATCTACAACTGATTATTTTTCTAATTTTCCCTTTTAAAGGAATTTTTATTCAAAATAAATACACTAAAATATCAATAGTTTATGTGTCATGTGACCAAGACACCTCAAAGCACATTGACTGTTGTCAGAGAGCGTATAGCTCAAATTTACAACTGATTATTTCTCAAATGTTCCTTTTTTAAATTTTTTATTAATTTTTCTCCAAAAAAAATACTAATATTTCAATAGCTTTTGTGACAAGTGACTAAGATGCCTCAAACCAACTTTAATGTTGTCAGAGACAGTATAGCTCAAATCTACAACTGATTATTTTAAAATTTTCCTTTTGTATATTTTAAAGGAATTTTTATTCAAAATAAATACACTAAAATGTCAATAGTTTCTGTGTCATGTGACCAAGACACCTCAAAGCACATTGACTGTTGTCAGAGAGCATATAGCTCAAATTTACAACTGATTATTTCCCAAATGTTCCTTTTTAAAAAAAATTATTAATTTTTCTCCAAAAAAAAACAACTAATATTTCAATAGGTTTTGTGACAAGTGACTAAGATGCCTCAAACCAACTTTAATGTTATCAGAGACAGTATAGCCGAAATCTACAACTGATTATTTTTCTAATTTTCCCTTTGTATATTTTAAAGGAATTTAGTGTATTTATTTTGAAGAAAAAGTCCTTTAAAATATACAAAGGGAAAATAATAAAAAATAAAATAATCAGTTGTAAATTTGAGCTGTCCTGTCTCTGACAACAGGCAACTTGGTTTGAGGTGTCTTGGTCACATGACACATAAACTATTGTCAATTTAGTGTATTTATTTTGAATAAAAATTCCTTTAAAATATACAAAGGGAAAATTAGAAAAATAAACAGTTGTAAATTTGAGGTATCCTCTCTCTGACAACAGTCAACTTGGTTTGAGGTGTCTTGGTCACATGACACAGAAACTATTGACATTTCAGTGTATTTATTTTGAATAAAAATTGCTTTAAAATATACAAAGGGAAAATTTGAAAAATAATCAGTTAGATTTGAGCCATACTGTCTCTGACAACATTAAAATTGGTTTGAGGCATCTTCATCATATGCCACAGAAACTATTGAAATTTTAATGCTTTTATTTTGAATAAAAGTTATTTAAATTTCAGGGAAAGGGAAAACTGGAAAAAATATTGCTTGTAAATTGGATAAATAATGTCTCTGACAACATTAAAGTTGGTTTGAGACATCGTAGTCACATGTCACAGAAGCTATTGAAATATTAGCGTTTTGTTTTTTTAAAGAAAAATTCATAAAAAATTTACAAAAAAAACATTTTAAAAATCATTAGTTGTAAATTTGAGCTATAATATCTGTGACAACATTAAACTTGGTTTGAGGCGTCTTTGTCATATGTCACATTTTAGTCGTTTTATTTTGAAAAAAAATTAATTTAAAATCTACAAAAATAAAATTTGAAAAATAATCAGTTGTAAATTTGAACAACAATGTCTCCAAAGAGATTAAAGTTGGTTTGACACTTCTAATTCAAATGGCTTTGGAACTATTGAAATTCAAGTCTTTTTATAGGCATTGACATTTTTTTTTCCTGAAATATGAAAAAAAGCTTGTAAAAGTCTCTTTGTTCTACACTGATAACAAATATCTAAATTAAAATGCACCTACATGCTTCTGTCATTAGCTATTGAAATTCGAAAAACGAATATCCACTGAATATCCAATATAAAACCAACTTTACCTTGCTGTTTTAGCTTGGATATTCGATATTCAGTGGATATTCGTTTTTCAAATTTCAATAGCTAATGACAGAAGCATGTAGGTGCATTTTATTTGACATATTTGTTATCAGTGTAAAACAAAGACTTTTACAAGCTTTTTTTTTCATATTTCAGAAAAAAAAGAGTCAATGTTGAGCCTATAAAAAACACTTGAATTTCAATAGTTCCAATGCCATTTGAATTAGAAGTGTCAAACCAACTTTAATCTCTTTGGAGACATTATTGCACAAATTTACGACCTATGATATTTCAACTTTTATTTTTTTAAATTTTAAATGAATTTGTCTTCAAAATAAAATTTTGTCTTCAAAAGAGTAAAATTTCAATAGTTTATGTGTCATGTGACCAAGATACCTCAAACCAAGTTGCCTGTTGTCAGAGACAGGATAGCTCAAATTTACAACTGATTATTTTTTAAATTTTCCCTTTGTATATTTTAAAGGACTTTTTCTTCAAAATAAATACACTAAAATGTCAATAGTTTCTGTGTCATGTGACCAGGACACCTCAAAGCAAATTGACTGTTGTCAGAGAGAGGATAGCTCAAATTTACAACTGATTATTTCTCAAATATTCCTCTTATAAATTTTTATTAAATTTTTCTTAAAAATAAAACAACTAAAATTTCAATAGCTTCTGTGACATGTGACCAAGATGCCTCAAACCAACTTGAATGTTGTCAGAGACATTATAGCTCCAATCTACAACTGATTATTTTTCACATTTTCCTTTTGTAAATTTTAATTAATTCTTTCTTCAAAATAAAAGCACTAAAATTTCAATTGTTCTGTGATGTGTGACTAAGATGCCTCAAACTAACTTTTCTGTTGATAAAGATATTATTGCTCAAATTTACAACATGATTCTTTATATTTTCCTTTTGTAAAATTTAAATGAATTTTTATTCACAATGAAAGCACTACAATTTCAATAGCTTCTGTGTCATGTGCAGAAGTTGCCTCAAACAAACCTTGCCATCATAGACATGATTGCTCAAATTTATGACTGATGATTTTTCCAATTTTCCATTGTAATTTTTACAGGAAAATGTGAAAAAATAATGTAAATGTCAAGAGCTTCTTGTAACCTGAGGCCTGAGACCAATGTCACTATTATCATGCAACTTCCCTCACCTTCGTTAAAATTGCTATTTTTTTTGTGCTTACGAAAATGTATTAAGTGCTTATAAATAAAACAGTCACACTTCAATAGCTTGTTAAGGTATTAACATGATATTTATTAATAGATATACAGTGCCTTCCATTATTATTGGCACCCCTGGTAAAGATCAGTAAAAGGGGTTATAAAAAATTCATTGTTTGGTGAATTAGCTTAATCTCACACTGAAAAAATTAGAAAAATCCAAACTTTAATTGAAGTAAAATGATTATGAGAAAAAAAAAATCCCTCATCAAGAAATAATTATTTTTATCAAAAGCACATGTGCCACAATTATTGGCACCCTTGCATTTATATATAGAATAAAGTAATCATTTTTAATATTTGGTCGCATATCCTATGCATGCCATGACTTCCTGATGTCTGTGATCCAACAACATGAAAAGGCTCTTGATATCTTATTTTCTGGTACTCTTAGAAGCGATACTATAACGTCTCTGCATTTGAATGGATCTCTATGGGAATTGTGGGGTGGGACTAGATTTAGCTGTAAATTACACTGGAACAGTATGGAACACATGGTTGGCTAAATGGCTCTAAGTCATCAAGGGTCTGATGTAACAAACAAGCCTTAAACCATCACTCTGCTGCCAGATATGCAGTAGATATGGATGGATCACTTTAAGGGTTGTTTCTCCTGACAAATTTTCCTATTGAACTCTATGGAAAAATAAGTCAGGAGAAGAAACCCTTCAAGTTATCCATCCATATCTACTGTATTTCTGGCAGCAGAGTGATGGTTTCAGGCTTGTTTGATACGTCAGACCCTTGATGACTTAGAGCCATTATAAATAATATAAAGAATCATGTTGTAAATTTGAGCAATAATATCTTTAACAACAGTAAAGTTAGTTTGAGGCATCTTAGTCACATCACAGAACAATTGAAATTTTAGTGCTTTTATTTTGAAGAAAGATTTAATTAAAATTTACAAAAGGAAAATGTGAAAAATAATCAGTTGTAGATTGGAGCTATAATGTCTCTGACAACATTCAAGTTGGTTTGAGGCATCTTGGTCACATGTCACAGAAGCTATTGAAATTTTAGTTGTTTTATTTTGAAGAAAAATTTAATAAAAATTTATAAGAGGAAAATTTGAGAAATAATCAGTTGTAAATTTTAGCTATCCTCTCTCTGACAACAGTCAATTTGCTTTGAGGTGTCCTGGTCACATGACACAGAAACTATTGAAATTTTAGTTGTTTTATTTTGAAGAAAAATTCCTTTAAAATATACAAAGGGAAAATCTTTAAAATAATCAGTTGCAAATTTGAGCTATCCTGTCTCTGACAACAGGTAACTTGGTTTGAGGTGTCTTGGTCACATGTCACAGCGATTGAAATTTTAGTCATTTTATTTTGAAAAAACATTCCTTTAAAGTATACAATTTGAAAAAGAATCAGTTGTAAATTTCAGCTATAGGCTACTGTCTCTGACAACATTAAAGTTGGTTTGAGGCATCTTAGTCACATATCACAGAAGCTATTGAAATTTTAGTCGTTTTATTTTGAAGAAAATTAATTTAAAATCTACAAAAATAAAATTTGAAAAATAATCAGTTGTAAATTTGAGTAATAATGTCTCCAAAGAGAAAAGTTGGTTTGACACTTCTAATTCAAATGGCATTGGAACTATTGAAATTCAAGTGTTTTTAAAGGCTCAACATTGACATTTTTTTCCTGAAATATGAAAGAAAAGCTTGTAAAAGTCTCTTTGTTCTACACTGATAACAAATATGTAAATTAAAATGCACCTACATGCTTCTGTCATTAGCTATTGAAATTTGAAAAACGAATATCCACTGAATATCCAATATAAAACCAACTTTACGACGGTAAACTCTGATTGATATTACTGTTTGGACGCAATGTAGAACTCAACGCGACCGTGGTATAAGCGTTGTTTTTGTGTCAAACAATACATTCCATTTAGCCTCCCAGCTAACAAAATGAGGTCTCCGGGACATCCCCTGAACGTCTCAAAATGTCATCAGGACGACATCTTTTTATAGGGTTTTCTAAACGTTACGTGGATGTCACAGAGAACGTCTAGTAACGTCCCCCAGACATTAATTACAAGGTGTTATATTGTAACAAGTAACAGACGTTGCAGGAACGTCCCTGAATGTCCCATGAATGTTATGAGTGTCATATCATAACCGCATAGGGACGTTGCTTGAACGTCCCCGAAAAATTCTAATTAAATATTGTAAACAAACAGTGACTTTCCTAGGAATTTAATAACGTCCTAGTAATTTTTTTAGGACATCCCTAGGAAATGTCACATCATAACTTTGAGGGGACTAAAAGGAGACATCCCAGGGACTATATACACATTGAAGGCTAAGACATGACGTTATAAATGTAAATGTTGTAGCCTATCTATTGTTTTGCCGATTAGCCTAACCTTAGTTTCTTTTCATTAGGATCACATTTGGAAGAATGAGTTTTTCTGCAAGCCAAAAGAGGAGACGGCAGTAAGTTGATGATATGCACCGCAGATACAAGTATAAAGGGTTGAGAAACAAATTACATACGTTGTGTGATATATTTATAGGAAGAAATGATATGTAGTCTCTCCTCTAATTAAAAATATAATGCGACTCTTTGGGTTGTGGTTCAGAGGTTGAGCATTGTCTAACTGCAGAAAAAAATGTCAAAAAAAGCAGTCTGCATAAATTGTCTCTCCCTTAAAGATATATTCCTCAGGTCATTTTAGGTAATTCTAGAGAAGCTGCTTGGACAACGCACTGTAAAAAAAATTTGGTGACTAACTACAACATAAAAAAATAAGTCAACATTTTGCAAACAAAATGAACATTAATAAGTTTAACTAAATTGATATTTTGAGTTAATCAACTTTGTGTCCAGAAGTTCAGTTTACTCAAATTTTGTTTGCAGAATTTTGAATGCAGAATTTTTTTTGTCACCTACACCCTACAATTTTTGCATGTTTTAATTTTAGTCGTGTTTGATGAATCAGGATGCGGTGAACATATAGTTATAATTGTGTGAGAAGTAGTCCTACTGTACCGTAAAATTTCCAATAATCGCCATGTCGTTTAATTTCTTCGGTGACCAGTATGCAACTACCTGCCAAGTTGGTGCCAACCTAACAGCAAGCAGAGCAGTGAGAAAGTCAGAAACTGACCAACGAAGAATTACGTTTTTTCTCTCAAAAGCACACTTTTAGCACATAAACGAATCCAAACAACGCGGATTATGCTCATTTATACCATGTCTTGGATAAATACTTGGTTGACAGCCGTGGTTTAAGTGCTTGTATGAACGGTCATCCAGGTCACAGGCTTGATAACCATTCTAAATTCATGCGCTGCCTGGCCAGCTACAATATTGGCAAGCTATTGCTCCATAACCAGCTAATTCAGTCCAAAATGTTCAATAAAATAAGTGGAATAAATAAAGTGAATTGATACAGTAAAATAAGCAGAATGTAGCCTACCTACTTTCTTTCCCTCAGTGACTAACGTTATTGGATGGCAGACGGCTACTCTGCCTCGTAGGCTACAAATAGTAACTTTAATCTGAACAAAAAAGCCAAGTTACTCACGCATAGCCTACAGAGCGCTGTCTATAAGTCCCAACTTGCAAAAACTAGGCCTGCCTTTAAAAGTATTGATATCAAAATGTGGCCAAGTTACAACTAACAATATTGCCTATCGTAGCTCACACTAAATAAACTAGCTCTATTCCAAAGCAATGCTATCCAAACTTTCCTAAATTATTTAATGCAACTTGACCCTGTGTTTTTTCATCTTACCATCTCAAGAGAATGTGGTCTGTATGAAAACTGTATGTTCCACATCAAACTGCAAAATGAGAATAATTTATAGTGGAAATACTCTGATTCAGATGTGTTGCACTTAGAAATTAAACAGAAAAATGACTACACTATAGGGCATGTTTGAATAATTGTCTGCATCCACTGCTTTGGGTCTATGAAAATCCCCACTTTCTCTATTGTACATGATGTTTCTTGATATAAATGTCTGCTTGTGAATTGTAAAGAAATCTGTAGCAGCAGTTAACATTTTAAAACCTGTACATTTTCTAAAGTAAACTTGTCAACAAAATATAACCATATCCTTTCTGGAGTGTAATTATTCATCAACTGTTAAAAACATTCATTGAAATCATATGTTGTTCCATGATGCACAATCTCTTCATATGCTAAGATGAAGAAACACAGGGCCAAGTTGCATTAAATAATTTAGGAAAGTTTGGATAGCATTGCTTTGGAATAGAGCTAATTTATTTAGTGTGAGCTACGATAGGCAATATTGTTAGTTGTAACTTGGCCACATTTTGATATCAATACTTTTAAAGGCAGGCCTAGTTTTTGCAAGTTGGAATTAAGGACTTATAGACAGCGCTCTGTAGGCTATGCGTGAGTAATTTGGCTTCTTTTTTTACGTCGGAGACGTTTTTGTTCAGATTAAGAATACACTCTCCATGCTGTGGTTGGTGTCTGCATTCATCCCCGTTCCCCAGGTGCACAACTTTCTCCCTTTAATTACCCAGATATCAAGCAAACATTGAATCGACATAGATTAAATGTGGAATTCCGACATGGATTCAACATCAATTTGCTCATGGAGATCACGTTGAATCAACGTCAGAATACCAACTAAAATTCAAAAAAGTCTAAAATTCTAGAATTTTAGTCGGGGAGCGATACTTTACGTTACCTACAAATGTATTGCCAGCACTGGTCGACTACAACAACAAAGAAGAGCAACAAGTTGCAATGGCCACGTTCGCTCCGCCACCGTACTTCCACAGAGAATATAGGTCAGCACAAAGTAAAGGATTCAACGATAGTTTGACTTAAAAAATGATGGTATAAACACTCAAAATAACCCCGATAGACTGCCGTTGTATTTTATTTGCTTTGGTGCACTGTGGAGTGTTTAAGTGCGTTTGGTAGTGGATGCTACCGGTTGCCTTAGAGTTGTACTAGCATTAGCAACGTGTGTATGTCCAAAAGAAGGGACAGCATGGAATTAGCTGAAAATGGTTTCCATCAATCAACTACATCATGGGTAAGTCGTAATTGAGACATTATGTCCAAAATTCCGAACTAACCCTTTAAGACAAACAAATTTGACGTCTTAATTCGGACGCCGAACTACAGGTTTTGGCCCAAACAGCGTTCCATACTGCTGGTCCCATCGTTAGAAAGAATGCTGAACTTCCGCATTGTGATGTCGTCATTGTCCAGTCCTTTTACTGGTCATAGTATTCACCCCAAAAAGTGGTTCCTAGCCTATATCTTAGCTGACAAATGTCTGGCTAAATCACAAAACTGGACTTTATCCAAAATAATCGTCATCACACACAACCGGTCTGACATTGTGTTTCCCATTGATGTAGAAAACAAAGCCGCTTAAAAATATTTTTGTTTACATTAAATATAGGCCTATTGAAACAAAACAGAAACCCATGACTGTTTTGATATAAATGAAATTAACCTGGAATAGGAAAATTAACTTATTTTAAAATGAATGGAGCGACTTCCACATGTAGCTACGTGATGTAACGGGAAGCAAGCAGCTGACCAGCTAATAATATATTTTTTACGGTCTATGGCTAATACACTTATAATCACTTATTTCAACAATTAACTATCTATGGTGGCCCCCTAGCGATGAATCGTCAATGTCCCAATTATAGTATTCACATTTCTCTGAAATGATTTAAACTAAAAAAACCCAAAATTCAGACGCAGGATTGTTAGTCAATGTTTGTTAAAATTTGCACTACAAAAGGAAAAAAGCAATGTGTGCACCAGCTAGACACTGCTGCCGACTAAAGCTCTTACTAATATGAGTCAGTGTTATAGAATGCCTATCAGCCAAAAATACATTTATAGATGTTTATTCTTTTGATCAAACTATATTGTCTGTCATTCATGTTATTCAAGGTATACTGTGTGCTTTGTAATTCTCATGCTTAATTTCAATACTAAATTTTATCCTGTTTCCATACTGTGTATACACAGTGACATCACAGACTATTTGGTCATGAAAATTTGGTTTAAAGTAATTGAGAAGTCATGGAAAACTCATGGAAATCCATTGGTCAAAATGTCTATGATGTTACGACCTCGGCTTGAAGGGCCGCAACACAAAGGATTTCAAACACAAAAGAGAACGGTTACAAAATAGTTTTATTACAATATCACAATAGACAGACATGAAACAAAGGGAAAAGGTGTAGGAAGTATAAGCAACAAGAAACAAGACAAATGACCAGGAACCCAAAGAGACTTGGACGGTGAGACAACGGCTGGCGGTTTTGTACTGGGAAGCGTTGGAACCACTGTCCGTTACCAACCTTCCCGATTTGAGAACGACCAAAGTCTCCACATGAGACAATACCAAGTTCTCCACAAAACAAAACCCCAGTCAACTTGCCTCCAATGTCCTATGCCTCTGGATCTCCTCCCCATTGTCGTGAGTCTCCATATCTACACATACTTGTGATACACCGGTATCACACAAGCACATCAGACGAGTACTCCACAAAACACAAGTAGCCTAGCTAGCTTACACCAGGGAGCGACTACAAGACAGCAAAGTAGCCACAAACAAACAAGCAGCATACTACTTGAACCAACACCACAATGCTACTTTAAAACGAGCTTCAGCACGGCAGCAAGCTGGCAACGCGCACAAAGGTATACCAAAGGGAAAGCAAAACCATCCTCGAGCTAGAGAACACCACCAAATTCTCCAACAAGCCTCAATGAGTAAACAGAACGACTGGAAAATGCGGAAATGGATCCTATGATGTTGCATTGCGCTGAGGTGTTATGCAATTATAACTTAAAACATTTGGTGCAGAACCAATACAGTTATATCATCTGAGACAAAAAGCTGCAAAGTGCGCAATGATAGACATATTTTGCGTATTTTAGAGTGACAATTCATACCAGTGTACTTTGTTGTCAAAATGCGTACATGGTATGCAAAATGCATACAAGTTGGCAGGTATGCCCTCCTGCACTTCCACTTGCCACTTGGAGGAATCTCTTTTAGAAACCGGAAGTTGTGTGTTGCCCTTGTCGAGTAGGCTATGGTCCAAACCGTTAGAAATGCAAGGGAAGTATGTGAAATCAGTCCCTTGACCACAGAACTGTTCTCTGCCCTCTACCCTCGTTTTTGTTTTAGGGAACGGGTCCGCTCAACGGGGCTGCATTCGGATCAGAATTTATGCTTTCTTCCTGTCATTCCCTTCCCTTGCTTCAAGGGGGGAATCCCCAAAATGCCAGTATGAAATATGGCAGCCACACCAACTGGTATTCGGTTCCAATTTAAGAAAGGGGATAGAGTATTACATTCCCTCAGTCCCTCATTTAGCCTCCCTTTTACCAAGGGTATAAAATGCAAGCTTCCAGCAAGAAGCTGGGAATCCCACGATGCAATGCACCACACGGAAAAGGTCACAGGGTTCATTCCACTTGGCTCATTCCAATCGCTTAGTTTCACTCCTTGCATCCTTTCCTCGCATCCTTTCTTCGCTCCTTAGCCCAACGGAGAATGGAAGAAAGGATGCCAGGCTCAGATACGAGTACGGAGGAATCGAGGCAACATGCATTAGGCAAATGGAACGCTCAATGAAACGTCAGCATCATATTATGCTTACGTGCTTAACTATAATGCTTTTTAGCCTATTTTTTCTGGAGTGGCTTTTGTTTGTCATAAAGAATGAGTGTCATTTTGGATGAAAGCGCTTTATAAAAAATGGACAGGAATGGTAAAATTGCATTTGTGCAGGGGTGTACCTGCGACATGGCAGATGTGGAGTGGTGGATAATTTATACATGTCACGCGTTCCAAGAAAAGGCTTCCGTAAAGGCTACACTTGTGTTTCCTCACTGAAGCATCCTCAAACTTCCTGTTTCAGAATTTTCAATTTAACCCCAAAAGTATCTCCCAGGAAAATCCTAAAATTAGAGAAAACGGCATACAAAGTGTAATATATTTAAAAATATATTTTATTGCGCAAATTAAATGTTGAATAAATTAGGAAATAACATTAATTTAGCGGTCCCATAAAATCTCTTTAAAACTAATCTCCAGCGAATAGTTTCATGTTATGGCCTACTAGGGTGCAGTTTTACAATGATTACTTCAGGTTAGCTAATGGAAAATTCTGATCGCAGACCGGGGGCTGGGCCTCAGGCGATCATCTATGTAGCCTATGCCTACATCCGACTCCAATCAAGAAGGTTGGAGATAGTGCTTAGACCTCCTTGCAAAGAGTGGTCTCTGTCTTACAGCCATTTCCACACACACACACACGCACACACACACACGCATTGCATTATAAGACGGTTTAATTATACATATTAAAAACTATAATGTCAAATGAACTGGTAAAATTGTGTGTGTGTGTGTGTGTGTGTGTGTGTGTGTGTGTGTGTGTGTGTGTGTGTGTGTGTGTATAAATATGCATGCATACATACATAATGTACATACATAAGTTCTAACTTTGTAGGTTGTATACATTTATTTATTTTCTCCCTTTTTCTCTAGAAATGCCTTTGGTGCCACATCTCCACCTTTTATTGACTATTTAAAAGATATTCTGCGCAGATATCCTGATGGAGGTCAAATACTGAAGGTGTGGTTGTATTATTCATATACCTCTCCTCCCCTCTATATATTCTGCATTTCAGAGGCTACATTATGTCATGTGAACTTAACGGAAAATAAAAATAAATTCATGTTTGAATTGATATTCAGAAGCTATATTTAGTGGCATTTTGAATTTACATATGCAGTACACATGGTCCTGAGCAGGTGTAAAATATGTTCGTATGTAGGCTACGAACAAATATCATCAGATACAAAAACGTTGATGAATGCCAATATACGTACAAAATTGCTAAAACAAATGATTTACTGTCATGGTTTTGAACCCTGTTTTCCTATGCGGTCGTTTTCCTCGGTGGCCACGCGAGGGCGCTGCCCTTTTGGTAGATGCTTGCTCCGCCCTGTTGAGTTTGGGGAGCTTCTGTTAAGCGTTTACACCTGTGCGTAGTCACCTGAGAGACATATAAGCCTACCGTTTCCTTCGTTCGGGGCTTCGACATTAATTGTTCATTGTTTGTTCATTGTTTTGTACTGTGGTGTATTGTTGGTTGTGAGTTCTCGTACCATTTTTGCTAATCGCCTATTTGTAACGTCTCTTTGTTGAGGCAGGGCTTATTTCTTGCTGGCTTGGTAGTTATTTATCTCGTAGAAGTTTGGGACCGTAAATCTTTGCTCTATTTCGCCTTTTGGTGCTTTTTCTCCGTATATGGAGTTTTGGGCGATTCTGTTCGGAACAGTAGTTCTGTTCGCCCTTCGGCACATGTCTTCCCATAGGGAGATCAGGCGTTTCGCTTCTACTTAGTTCTTAGCTCGTAGAAGTATAGAGTAGTAGTTCTTTGTTCCTTTTTCGCCTTTGATTGGTTTTCTTACTGAGAGACCTGGCGTTTTGCTTCTACTCATTTCCGTGTTACTGTAAGCCAGTGAGTAGCTTTGGTACGTTTATTCCCTGTTTGGTCTCCTTCTCGTGGACTACATTCCCCTTTGTTGTGAGTCAGGGTTTTTGTTTTTATTGAGAGGCTGTCGTGCTATTTTTGCGTTGGTCTTTGTTGCAGCTGTCCTCCGTCCTTTTTACCAACGGGACGATTTTGTTCGGAACTATTGTTCTGTTCGTTTTCCGGGTATGTTTATCCTTGTGTGGAGTTTGGGCGAGGTTGTGGACATGTTTGTGTGACTGCGCGTAGCATGGTAACTTCAGCTCTCTGTTCCTTCGCTTCGTTACATTCTTTTACTGAGAGGCTAGGGCGGTTGTTCCAATTTAAGCTTGCGTTAGTCTATGGATAGTAAAGTTATGGGACGACGGTGCTCCGTCGGCTCACCTGTAAAATGTTTCTCTCTCCTGGGAGATCGGGTGTTTACCCCTTTGTTTTCTGCATTGGACTGCGAGCCTATTAATATCGCCATGGAACGTTAAATCTCTGTTCCTGTTCGCCTCATTATATTCATCATAGAGAGGCAGGGTGTTTATTTTCAATAAATCTCGCTTTGGTCTAGCCGGTAAATGTCCGGTACTGATTGTCCTGTTCGTTCCTTTCGGTGCCTTTCTCCTTGAATGGAGGTTTTGACGATTTTGTTCGGAACTGCTGTTCTGTTTCGTCTTTTGGGTGCATGTCTTCCTATAGGGAAGATTGGGCGATGTTGTGGACACGTTTGTGTGTGACCGCGAGTTTGATAGTAGCCTGGGAACGTTGGATCTGTTCCTTTCGCCTCCACAATTACTATCGTATTATTTTGCAGTGTTTGTTAACTGTGTTTTATGTTTGTCTTTACGCTACTCGCCCGTTATTATGTGTCTCGTTACCGAGACAGGGCGCGTATTATTTCTGGCTTTTCAGATCCCTGTCCTTGCGCTCTACTTGGCGTTTGACAGTGAGCCGGTTAGTAGCATCTGCAGTGGTGTTTGTTGTTCCTTGTCTTGTCTCCTTCCCTTATCTGCGGGGTTTCCCGCCTTAGTGGCCTAAGGGCTTAATGAATCCCCTTGCTGCGTTTGGCTCCTCCCACGTCACACGTCACGCCCCATTACATTTACGTACACATTCGTTCTGCTCACGTTTCATGAATGAGGCCCAATTTGGGAATTGTGTGCAT
Organism: Synaphobranchus kaupii; assembly: GCA_029718625.1. Taxonomy (NCBI): domain Eukaryota; kingdom Metazoa; phylum Chordata; class Actinopteri; order Anguilliformes; family Synaphobranchidae; genus Synaphobranchus; species Synaphobranchus kaupii. The sequence goes on along the minus strand of CM056384.1, from coordinate 36,351,117 downwards.
TCCACTTTGTAAATGTAATATTCAAACTCTTAATTACAAGGGAAATAAACTGCTGTGACATAAACAGGAGCTGATACAGAATGCTGATGATGCCGGTGCTACAGAGGTAGTGTTCATCCATGATGCCAGATCCTATGGGACCCAGACCCTTTGGACTGAAGACCTGGAGAAATACCAGGGTATTGTATTGGCAAAGATTGTGTTTTTTTTGTAATGTTAAATATTTATTTTTTTAAAGTTTCAGTGTCAAAAATTATTATTGCTTAACGTAAATGTATTGGCAAAAGCAAGGTAAGACACAAATCATATAAAAAAGTAGGCTTGTTTTTATTGTATTGTTTTTCAGTGTGGCACAAAATATCATGCCAATGTATTAGATTTTTCATATTGAATTGAATTATACCATTGGTAATCTTCCCTGGGACTTCCCCCATTTCAGCTGTCAAACCAGCTGAGGCACTGTATTTGTTAATGTTATCATATTCAGTGAGGAGCAGTCTAAATAAAAATTCTGTAATTCTCTGAAGTGCATTAGAGCATTATCACTGGAGAGCTCATTAGCATTAATCCTGCTTTTTGTGCTTGTTTTTGAGCAGGTCCTGCCCTCTATGCCTATAACAATGCAGAGTTCACTGAGACTGACTGGCGAGGCATACAGGCCACAGGGAGGAGTGTCAAGCGCAACGATCCAAACAAAGTGGGCCGTTTCGGGATCGGATTCAACTCTATCTATCATGTTACAGGTGATTTTACAGGTTACAGGTGTTACAGTTTGCTAATTCTAATTTTATCTACCACTTGAACAACTGTGACTTGAAGTATGTAAAAAAAAAAATGGATACAAAGTGGATTTATATTTTCATTTTTCATCTTTGTTTGCCTACAACCAGCCCTGAACACCATTTTTATTGTTCATGTCTGGAAAATTTCTATGATGTGGATTCATTTATGGGGAAAAAAATCTTGATTAAGAAAATTTATATGAGAAAAGGCATTGTACCTTACGACTTACTAAACTACACAAACACACACACACACACACACATGTATAGGCTATACAGTTGAAGTCGGAAGTTTACATACACTTAGGTTGGAGTCATTAAAACTAATTTTTAACCACTCCACAGATTTCATGTTAGCAAACTATAATGTTGGCAAGTCAGTTAGGACATCTACTTTGTGCATGACACAAGTAATTTTTCCAACAATTGTTTACAGACAGATTATTTCACTTTTAATTCACTATATCACAATTCCAGTGGGTCAGAAGTTTACTTTTGATATCTTATTTTCTGGTACTCTTACAAGCGATACTATAATGTCTCTGCATTTGAATGGATCCCTATGGGAATTGGGGGGTGGGACTAGATTTAGCTGTAAATTATGCTGGAACCGTATGGAATACATAATTGGTAAAATGGCTGTAAGTCATCAAGGGTCTGAGGTATCAAACGAGCCTCAAACCATCACTCTGCTGCCAGATATGCAGTAGATATGGATGGATCACTTTAAGGGTTGTTTTTCCTGACAAATTGTCCTATTGAACTCTATGGAAAAATAAGTCAGGAGAAGAAACCCTTCAAGTTATGCACAAAGTAGATGTCCTAACTGACTTTCCAACACTATAGTTTGCTAATATGAAATCTGTGGAGTGGTTAAAAATTAGTTTTAATGACTTCAACCTAAGTGTATGTAAACATCTGACTTCAACTGTATATACAGTATAATGTGTAATTTAATGTACATTTTTCAAAAATCTTCATTCACTTTCATACTCTTCATTTCTAGATTTACCATGCATATTCAGTGGCAAATACCTTGGTATGCTGGACCCACGGGAGAAGATATTTGGAGAGCGAGAGGGAGGCTTCCTCTGGTCTCTTGATGATGAGGAAGACAGGGACACACTGCTGATTTTGAATGATCAGTTCCAGCCATTTAGAGATGTGCTTATACATGTCAGTGACCAAACGTGGGAAGATGCCGTTAGTGAAGACAAAAAGTTCAGCGGGACCCTCTTTCGGTTTTCTTTACGTAATGAGCCCTCTGAGATTTCAGACAACTTGTATGATTCTGACAAGATGGCTCAGCTCTTTAGCAACTTCATTGCTGATGCAGACATGAGCCTTCTTTTCCTGAGAAATGTTTCATCAGTCTCCTTGTTTCACATCAGTACAGATGGCTCAGTCAAGGTCAAGCATAAAGTATCAGCATCAAGCCCTACAGTTAATGAATCCTTTCATCCAAGAGAGATGCCGTCCATTGAGGGGTTCACACATTTTAAAAACGTATCATCCTACTGTCCAAGCAAAGGCAAAACAGATGTCCAGTGGCTTGTAACAACGTGTTGTATGAAAGAAGGACAGGTGCCAGAGCTGGACTCACTAGTCGAGAAACTAAGCTTTCGACCCCAAGTTGATCTGGCATTCCCGTTGGATCAGGAGAAGTCTCTGATTGATGGAAGACTGAGTTGCTTTCTGCCCCTTCCAAACAATGAAGCAAACAGCACTGCTCTCCCTGTTCATGTTAATGCCTGCTTCGGCCTCACAGACAACAGAAGGCAGATCAAATGGCAGGAAGAGGACCAGAGATTTGATGAGGCTGCTGTCTGGAATGAGTTGCTCATTAAGGAAGTTCTCCCTCGTGCATACCATATGATCATTCTGGATGCCATTCACTTTTCCCTTCCTTCCTCCTCAGTGTACCGTCTTTGGCCTGATATTGAACAGATGAAACACAAGGAGAGATGGCATGGTGTTGCTACGGAAATGCTACAGCAATTTCTCCTGTTGAATAAATCTGTGTTTTCTTTAGCCAGGAATGCAGTCAAATGGGTGACACTGTCAGAAGCTGTGTTCTTATCTGATGACGACATGGAGCCTCAAATGAAGAATGTTGTGTCAGGTGTTTTGATAGCGCTGGGGGAAAAACTGGTGTCCATTCCCAGTCATGTATCAAGAGCCATCCAGACTTATGTTAAAAATCCCAAAACCTTAAGAAGGGCAACCCCTGCTTTTGTTCGAAAAGTCCTCTACAAAACTGGAACTGTCAATCTCTCCAGAGAGGACAAGCTCTTCATTTTGGAGTATGTGCTGAGCGATGGGGAATATGATAAGCTCTCAGGGCTACAGCTTCTACCTCTTAGCAATGGGACCTTCAACACATTCACAAATGAAGATCACAACTTGGCCTTCATTGACAATGAGCAGTTCCCACGGTAAGCTCTGCAAAGACATCAACACAACAACCTTGTGTATTTTATATTACTATAGAAAACAACAGAATTTTAGCCCTTTATTGCCAATTTCAAAGCAAGGTGCATGAATAATTGAAACTATTGAAAGATATTACATTAACTCTTGGAGAGGAAATTATTAAAGGTTTTCTTGTTAAAAACATACCACTGAACCAACCAAATCCCACCCAGAATTAAATGTGTGCTCAATGGAATCTCCAAAAGCTACTTATATGTTATCTTACTAACAGAATTAGAATTGTATTTTTGAATAAATTGTGGGGCATTTCAACTAAAGTGAAATAAAATTACGCTTGACAGATAAAAAAATATTTTCTGCCCTATGTCAAAATGCAACTATTTTAAACATGTTTCTAACAAATAAGAATTTCTGTTGTAATGTCATCCTGCAGTGAGTTACTACCAGGCTGGAAAGATGTATTCTTGCCCCGGGATCTTCAAAGCAAAACGGTGGTCCACCTGAGGACCCTGGCAAAGACAAGTAAGAAAGCATTGTTTTTGTGAGGTGATATAAAACTGCATTTAAAAAAATATATAAATATTTATATATACCTATATATACACTACAGTTTGAAATCACTGAAACATTTTTTTAATGTTTTGATTGATGATGTTTTTGAAAGAAATTGATACTTTTATTCACAAAGGGAGCATTAAATTGATCAAAAAATACTGTCAAGACATTGATGATGTTATAAACTACTATTTCTATTTCATTCTGTTTCTACTTTAGCAATTGTTGCCATTTTACACATTGTCCCCCCATTTTAGAGCATCAAAAGTAATTAACATCAATTTAAATAAAGTCATATTTAATATTTGGTTGCATATCCTTTGCATGCCATGACTTCCTGTTGTCTGTGACCCAACAACATCAAACAACTCTTGATATCTTTTCAGGTTTTTTTACAAGCAATACTATAACCTATCTGCATTCTATGGATATCCAAAAGTAATTAACATAAATGTAAATCTAGTGCCATGCCATGCCTTCCTGATGTCTGTGACCTATATTGTAACCTCTCTGTATTTGAATGGATCTCTATGGGAATTGGGGGGTGGGACTAGATTTAGCTGTAAATTACATGGGAATAGGAAGGAACACTTGGTTGGTTAAATGGCTGTAAGTCATGAAGGGTCTGAGGTATCAAACGAGCCTAAAAACATCACTCTGCTGCCAGATATGCAGTAGATATGGATAGATCACTTTAATGGTTGTTTCTCCGTTTTTTTTTTCTTCCCCCCACCACCCCCCCCCCCCCCCTCTTCGGAGGTCAACTTTATTTTTATAGTGTTATTTACAAAAAGGTTTTGTGCTGGAGCCTCTCTGAGGGAGGGAAAACAAAATTAAGTAAACAGTAAAGTTAAGCAAACAAAATGTCTTAAAACAAGACAATACAACAAAAAAACTAAAACAAAAAGTGGATAGGGGGAGATGTACTAATGTAGAAATATAATAGTAATAATGAAATGTTATGTATGTGTATGAGTATGTGTGTGAGTGTGTGATGCATGCGTGTGTGCGTGAGAGAAGGGCAGGGTTGGCTAACAGGCAAGTTCAGGTTGTTATTCTGCCTAGTAGGGAAAGAGGAAGATTCATCCAGCAGAGTAGATCATCTTCTATTGTTTTAATTAATGGGGTGAAGTTGAGATGGAATAACTCTGACAGCTTGGGTGAAATGTTAATACCTAAATATCTAATGTTCCCAGTGGAGAAGGAGAGGGATGTTTTTTGGGTTGCGACATTCTAATTGTCTTCATCTAAGGGTAGAATGGTAGATTTAGTCCAGTTTTTGGAGTAGTTGGACACTTTCGAGAATGTATTTATGAGTTTGATGACTTCCTGTAGCGAGTTTGTTGGTTCTTGCAAGTATAATAACACATCATCTGCATAAAGGCTGATCTTCCCTTAATGTTTTGGTTCTGTCTGATTGCTGCTGCGAGAGGTTCGATAAATATGGCAAATAGAGAGGGAGAGTGGACATCCTTGCCTGGTCCCCCTGCAGGGGCGCCCGCAGGATTTCTTCCCGGGGTAGGCAACAGAGGAGGCCAAGCCATAGGCTACATGAAAACAAAGCCACTACTTAGGACTAACGTTACAACGTAATTTACCGATATATTTTGCACTCATAGGGTCGCATATTACAAGAAGTTCTAACGTAGGAGTAGGCCCAGCCTACGTTAAAGTCGGATCTTTCATCAGCAAAACCGGAGAGACTTACTTCACAATAGAATTGAAATGTTGCGCGCAAAAAGATGTTACGTGACTTACAGTAGCCTGATCTTTCATCAGGAAAACCGGAGAGGCCTCACAATAGAATGGAAATGTTGCGCCCAACAAGCTGTTACGCGACTTACAGCACAGTTAATGTTAACACAATGAAAACACTTCTGACAAGTCAATGTAACTATCGAACATGCTCAACAAAATGTATTCACTGCTTAAATTTCTAATAAAATATTATATGCACGCCAGTTGTGTGTGTGAGAGAGAAAAACACGCCACTGCAAATAAAACATGTTGCCTCAATCACTGCATAAAAATAAATAGCATCTTACCCTTAAGCCCTATTCGGACGGGATAAGTTTTACAGGGGGAGGTGGGGTAATGTAATAATTACTGGAAGAGCTCCGCTATTTTAGTTCCCATGTCTAACTTTTACGGACTGCGCGCTCCCGCACCAGTAAAGATTCCGGAGTCTTTTACCTACTGTTAAATGTCCTGTAAAAATTACCCCAGGTTAAAGCTATCCCGTGCGAATTGACATGTCCGGTCAAATTCTGTTATTTCCTGTGATAAATTAGTTTCCCCCAGTCTTTTCTACTGGTTTTTCGCGTAAGCACTCGAGGACACCTTTGGTTGTTTTCTCTTCGGTCCAACTATCGACCGACCTCTAAATGAATGTAACGTTACATTAAATAAGAAGACAGAGAGCAAAAAAAAACAAAAAAAAAAACAGGCTAAAAAGTAGGCTACAGTGGGGCAACGCTTGTGGCCGTTTTAGGTAAGCTATTGTAGCCTAGCTATAGCCTTACATACATGTTATGGCCTAACACGGTTTCTTTTCAAGCTAATGTTAATAAAGAGGTGTACCGTGTAATTGCAGGATACCTCACGCTTTTTGTGGACATGTTTGCCATGCCAACATTGTCTCCACATAGTTTTTTTTTTTTTTGGCGGCTCAGTTTGCAGTGAAGATAGGATGTGTAACGTTGTATGACTCGTGGGGAACATTTTTGGTGTGACAACATAGAGTAGACACTCCCATCTCTGTAATTCTAGACGCTGCTTACGGAGATAGCTACTTTATCCCGTCCGAATCGGCCATTAACATTACAGACGTCCTGTGGTAATAATTACTTTACAGACATTGTCCTGAAAACGTATCCCGTCCGAATAGGGCTTTAGAATGTGAGATTGACCCTCCTTGTCCCGGTTGCGTCAAATTCCCTAAGCACCCGCTCTGTGTCGATTTCAAAATCATTGTGAATGTTCATAATCGCCAATCGCGTCTGTCATGCTGTTCCGTAGGTAGGTTTTCAGACGTCTCAAACAGCTGAGCGCTCGACCGAAGCAGTAGACACGGGCATCGTAAGAAGGACTTTCAGTATGCTATGAAGTATTCGTTTAAGTTAGTTATCTTGACTGATAAGATAACTGATTACTGATAAGTAGAAAGGCAACTCTAAACTTTTCCCGGTCTAAAGAAAAAGGTGATCCTCCAATCACTTTCAACGGTGTTAACGGCGGGATGGTGATCCTCCAATCACTTTCAACTGTGTCTTCCAATCACTTTCAAATGTTTGAAATATGCATTGACTGCGTACTCTGCGTACAGCTGGGGGTGCCACTGTCCCCCTGTGTAAAGTGAAACTTTGTGATGTGATTCCATTAGTAGTGACTGTGGCCATAGGTGAGGTGTATAATACCCTTATCCAATGAATAAACGATTCTCCGAAACCAAATTTTTGTAATGTTGCAAACAGAAATTCCCAGTTAACCTTGTCGAAAGCTTTTTCTGCATCTAATAAGGTAATTATTCTTTTTAGGTTGTTTTGTTTGGTTAGATTCATTACATTGAATAATCTGCGCATGTTGTTTGATGAGTGTCGTCCTTTGATGAAACCGATTTGGTCTGGATGAATGATGATTGGGGTGACGGTTTCAATTCTAGTGGCTAATGCTTTGCTGATTATCTTGACATCTGTGTTGATGAGTGATAGGGGCCGGAAGTTAGAGGGCATGGTTGGGTCTTTGTCAGGCTTTAAGTAGTACTGAGATAAGGGCTGTATTCATATGAGTTGGGATTTTGGAGTTGTGTTTTATTTCAAGCGTCATTCTTATGAATAGTGGAGATATGGTATTTCAGAAGTGTTTGAAGAATTCGGCAGGGAAACCATCAGGTCCTGGTGCTTTATTATTAGGCATCTGATTTAGTGCTTTGTGGAATTCATTCAGTGTCAATGGTTTATCCAGTACTTCTGCATGTTCTTTGGATAGTTGCGGTAGGGTTATGTTAGTTAGAAATGAGTTGATGTCTACTGATGTAGGTTCATGGTCTGAACTGTATAGTTTGTTGTAGAATGTCTGGAAAGTACTATTTATGTCCTGTGGTGTTACCATGATCTTCCCCGCTGAGTCCTTTATGACCGGGATTATTGACTTTTCTTTATTTCGTTTTAGTTGGTTTGCCAGATATTTTCCTGATTTGTTATTGTGTTCAAAGTGTTCTTGTCTGAGTCTCTGTATTAGAAATTGTGTTTTTTCATTTAAGATTTCATTAAGTTGAACTTGTAATTTATTCAGTTCAGTTTGTGTTTTTTCCTTGGGATCATTAACATAAGCATCACTTAGGTCTTTGATTTTTTGTTCTAGGTATTTTTCGAATTGTTGATCTCTTTTTTTCTTGTATGTTGAGTATGATATAATTTTGCCCCTCAGTACTACTTTACTTGTTTCCCATAGTAATGTGGGTGAGATTTCCGGAGAATCGTTTATTTCCATGAAGGAGGCCCACTCTTTATTGAAAAATGAGTCAAAGTCAGCATCTTTAAGCAGGGATGTGTTGAAGCGCCATCTGGGGGCGGGCTGTTTGGGTTGTTTACTATTTAACTTGAAGGAGACCGGGGCGTGGTCACTGATTATGATGGGGTGAATTTCTGCATCTGAGATGTCTGTAAGAATTGAGTTACTGGTGAGAAAATAGTCTATGCGAGAGAATGATTTATGGAGGGGTGAAAAGTATGAGTATTCCCTAGTTGTTGTGTTTTTCAGTTGCCAACTATCACCAAGACCAAAATCTCTCATATATTGTTTAATTGTTTCAGTGGAGTGCCATGTCCTTGAGTTACCTAATGTACTTGATCTGTCCAGGGTTGGATTAATAACTGTATTAAAGTCACCTCCAATTATAATAGTTGAGTTGTTGAGATCTGAAAGAGCAGAGAAAAATGAGTGAAAAAATGTGGGGTCGTCATTATTTGGGGCGTAGATGTTAGCAGTAGTTAGGTTGTTGTTATGGATGGAGGCGTTAATGATTATATATCTTCCATAGGGATCTGCAATGGTGGTATTGTGAAATAGTGGAATTTTCTTATTTATTAAAATGGAAACACCTCTTTGCTTAGAGTTGAATGTTGCTGAAAAGATTTGATTGAATTGTGATGATTTTAATTTCTGATGATTTGACTCTGTTAGGTGCGTCTCTTTTAGCAGGTATACGTCTGCCTGCAGTTTGATTAAGTGATTTAAAACTTTTTTACGTCTTTTTTGCCTGTGAGCCAGCTCCTCGAATGTTCCGGGTAAGGAATTTATAAGAAGACATTTTTATGATGTAAAGGGAGTGGTTTTTATATATTGTGATTTTGGTGACGTGATTAAATGAGGAAAAAACTAAACAAAAAAACCAACAAACACGCAGACGAAGACACACAAAAAACATACACAACACGTAAAGCGTCAATGGTCCCAAATTGCACTCCCAAATTGACTTGTTCGCTCGTCATGTTCAACTCCTCCTTCATGAATCGTTTAACTTTATTTTCAGTTTCAGTGTAACTTTCTTTATTATCTTCCTTTAGTCCCATGAGCACCATATTATTTCTCATACTCCTACACTTTAAACCAAGGAGCTCATTTTGAATTTGTGTGTTATCTTTTTTCAGTTTGTCAGTTGTTTTCATCAGCGCCTCAACTGTTGTCTTTAAGGTTTTATTTTCCTTCTGAAGCTCTTGAATTAGCTCATTGTTCATGCCAACGGCATTTTTCAGATGAATAATGTCTTTACTTACCGCAGCAAGGTCGTTAACCACCCTCTCCAACAAATCCAGCTTTTGGAGCTTTATATTAATTTCTTCGATTGTACTCACGTTACCTCCGCCGGTCTCCGCCATTTCAGAGTCGCTTGAACCAAGCTGCGATCTTGTTCATTTGGAGTTGGGCTGGTTTGACATGTTGTTATAATAATTATCGATAAAACCTTCCAAACAAACAATTTTATCCAGTTTGGAAGCAGTAATCTTATAATTACAATGAATATTTAGGTTATTTATAGTTACGTTTAAGTTACATTGGGACGTGGTGAAAAGACCCTCTAACATCCGCCTGACCAGGGCAGCCATGCTTGAATCTCAGTGCTGTGGCTGAATGCTAGCCTGCTGTCTCTCTGTTTCTCCTGATGAGTTTGCGGCTTGTTTGATACCTCAGACCCTTGATGACTTACAGCCATATAGCCAACCATGTGTTCCATACTATTCCCATGTAATTTACACCTTAATCTAGTCTCACCCCCAATTCCCATAGAGATCCATTCAAATACAGAGATGTTATAGTATAAGTCACAGACATCAGGAAGTCATGGCATGGCACTAGATTTACATTTATGTTAATTACTTTTGGTGCCCTAAAATGTGGAGCCTGTGTAAAAATCGCTAAAATTGCCAAAATAGAAACGGAATGAAATAGAAATAGTAGTTTTAACATTATCAATGTCTTGACTGTATTTTTTAAAATAAATTTAATGCTACCTAGGTGAATAAAAGTATAAGTTTCTTTCAAAAACATAAAAATGTCTCAGTGATTCCAAACTTTTGAACACTATTGTATATCTTACGGTTTTCACATGAATGCATTGCATCAGATACAAAATACCTTGAGACCTATGTATGGGTATCTCTTTAGTACTTTAGTACTTTTTTTTTGTACTTTAGTAGCTGTTTTCAGGTGGTTTCTCATTTATTTAAAGGCTGATTCAATCTACTAATTTGCACACAGATAAAGTGGCCTATTTTACAGGAGTAAACAAACAAACAAACATAAACAGATTGGCAATGTTGCTACTATGTTGTGAATTGATGCAAAGACAAAGAATTACAATAGCTCAAGTTTTGGCGCAATGTTTGATTGCTTTTGAATTCTGATTTTTTAGGTCTGAGTCAGTGAAAGAGGTTGCAGGAAATATTTAGGAGTGGCTTTGGGACACACCCAAAGCCAAGTAACATTTTAATGATCTTAATCTACCTTAATAAAAGGTGGCTTTAGGTGTTTAGTTTAGTAGTTTAGCAAGTCTGAGAACCATCAGCACACATCAGCTAAGGTGAAGAAGAGAGGAATTATTAAGCCACTTAAACTGGGTGATGATTAGGTAGCTAGGTGTGGAATTTTGGAAGAATACAACCCCCTACTCTTTGCAGAAAGTGCCACAGGATTGTTAATGATCACAGTCAGAGTCAGGACCTTGGTTTGCATCAAAAAGAAAAATGAGACGTTGTCCTCCATACCTTAATTTTCATAGAAGGCAATTTAGTTATCTTACTGTTAGCATTGATAGTAAACACTTTCTGATGATTCACTTACATGTCAGACTATGAGTGAAAATATTTTCCTATTGGTTAAATTTTATCTGTTTGCTGAAAATGGAGATAAGAAAATCTAAAGTATAAGAAAGTATAGCATAATAGACAGTAAAATTAAACTAATTGGAGCATAATTTAATCAAATCAAAACATTTTATTTTCCACATTATCTTGCAGGAACATACAATAACATTATCGACATGGATTCAACAACGGTCGCTAAATTTGGCATAAAAAGTCTTCCTGAAGACTGGCAGAGGACACAAGGTCATGTGACTTGGCAGGTGGGAAATGGACAACACCCTCCTATGCAGTGGCTGAAAGATTTCTGGAAATTTCTCAACACAAATTTTGGAGAGCTAAGCAGCTTTGTTGGCATGCCATTAATCCCTCTTACACCTATTTTGGATTCTACCAGTTCTGTAACTTTGGCAAAGCTACAACAGAACACAACTCTAGTGTTTCAGAAAAGCAAACAAAACTGCTTATCAGATCAAATTGCAAAGCTGGTGGGAAAAGTCGGTGGTACCATCATAGAGAGGGGCACCTTTCCTGACCATATGGATCTTAAGACCTATGTACTAACTCCCTCCCCAAGGAAGATTCTACAACTGCTCCTCAACTTAGAGAAGCATCAAGTCATCCATGGAATTGAGTCTGCTTCAGCCATGGAAAAGGAAGAATTTAAATCATATCTCTCTTCAATGGATTCCCTCACATTAGCAGAGAAAGGCCTTCTCTCAGAGTTGCCCCTCTTCCAATCAATGTCTTCTCTAAAAATCAATCGCAGACAATACATTTCTGTTAAGTCGAAGCAAGCAGTTGTACTGAATTCAGTTCCATCCATCCCAGAAAATCTTCTCATGACTGATATAGTTGCACAGTGTGCAAATGAAGCGGACCGCAGGCTCCTTACATTGCTCAACATTGACCTCCTTAACGCAGCTCAGGCAGCCACACTTTTGGTCGATGGAATTAAGAAGAGCCTGTACAAAAGGCAAGAGGCAGACCAAATAATGACCTGGATATTACAACATGGTAGCATCCTCTTTTCCCAGGATGAGACATTGTACAGAAAATGTAAGGATTTGAGCTTCATTGAGATAGAAACAAGAGAGCACAAAAAAGCATCATGTTTCTTTGATCCCAACAACAAAACATTCAAAGCTCTGTTTGAGCCAGAATTCTTTCCTCCACTGGCTTTCACAACCACTCTCCAGATGTTGGACAGTTTAAGACATCTTGGGATGCAGACAGATGAAAATAACATCGCAGCTAATGATGCCCTTCATGTTGCCAAGCACATTGAAATGTTGCAGGTCCATTCTCTGAAAAAGGCTTCAACAAAAGCAGATGCTCTGATTAAACTTCTGAATGACACTCATGTGCTTTCAAAGTTCTCTGCACAACAGCTTAGTGAGCTACTGAGAGCCCAGTGGGTTCCTTGCAAATTTCCAGATGATGTGAACGGACACCAAAATATAAACGAAACGAAACATGTTTTCACGCCAGAGGAGATACGCCACTCAAAATACTTCAATATTGTAGGTCATGTCATGCCTCTTACTGAAAAACTAAATGAAAAAGCTAGTGAAAAGCTTGGTCTCCTAAGGTTACCTCCTCATGAGAAAGTGTTTGAGAATCTTTCTGCTCTGAAAGCCCGTGTACCTGAAATGCACAATCCAGATACCAATGCATATTTGAAAGGGACACTGCATAGCATTTACACATTCTTGCAAGATAACATCACTCACTTCAGATGCACAGAGGATATGAAAAATGTACCATGGCTCTGGATGCACAGTCACTTTGTGCCTCCTTGTGATGTAGTGTTAAGCTATCCACCAGGATTAGATCTTAGCTCCTATATTGAAAAGGTGCCAGAAGAATTCCTGGTGTACAAAGACTTGCTAACAGAGTTTGGAGTGAGAGCCTCAGTGTCAGATGAAGAAGTTGAGGGGATACTGCATAGCATGAAACAACAAATTGACAATAAATGTCCATCTTATGGAACTCAGTCTGAATTGAAAGTAGCCATTGCCATTCTTAACTGGATGTGGAAAGAGAAGAAAAGCATTAAAGAGAACCTCCCTGTGCCTGTCATGGCAGAAAATGAACACTTTAACCTGCAGAAATTATCTTCTGCTGTGTTTTGTGACATCTCCAGGGAAGGTTTGGAGGACCTCAGGGAAGACCAGGAGGAGTTCTATGTAATACATGGAGAGATACCACGAGCCACAGTTGACTGGTTAAAAATTCCCTCCCTCAGCACTCGAATCCTAAACCCAGAATTCATTGGCATAGAGCAATGTGGCCAGACAGAACCCATAACCGTAAGGATAAAAAACATACTGAAAGAGTATGATGAGGAAAAGGATCTCTTCAAAGAACTTATACAGAATGCAGAAGATGCTGGTGCAACCACATGTAAATTTATGCTTGATTTCAGAAACCACAAAGATCCCCCTGATACTCTTATAGACCAAGATATGTCCCTCTGTCATGGTCCTTGTCTCTGGGCATATAATGATGAACGTTTCACAGAAGAAGACTGGGCAAACATTACCAAAGTTGGGTCTGCCTCCAAAGAAACAAAAGTAGAGAAAATTGGGAAGTTTGGGCTTGGGTTCAATTCTGTGTATCATGTGACTGATATTCCCTCTGTCCTGAGTGGTCAGCATCTCCTCATATTGGATCCAAACGTGACTCACTTGAAGAAGCATATACAAAGTAAGGCAAATCCTGGGATCAAACTTAACTTATTCCAGGAACGTCTTTTTCATAGGTTCCCTGGACAGTTCAGACCATATCAAGGCATATTTGACTGTGATTTATCAAGAGACGGTGCTCACAAATTCTACGAGGGAACCCTTATTAAATTGCCCTTCCGGACACAGGAGGAGGCTCTGTCATCAGAGGTCAGCAAAAGGTTTTATGAAGGAGACGATGTTGCTGCTTTTGAACAACATTTGACCCATAATTCACACACACTTCTGCTGTTTCTGAGAAACATAAGTGAAGTGTCTCTTGAGATTCTACCTGAAAATTCTTGCACCCCGCCACGTGCTGAACAAGTAAACTCTCTCCTCACAGTCTCCAGAAAGGCTGTGTGCACAATACGTATCCCTGATGATACTCCTCTGAAAACAATGCAGACTGATTCTCTAAAGGTCTTGTTGAAACTTCATGCAAAATGTGAACAGGTCATTGACTGCCTCTCAGCAAACATTATCGAAGTGACTAAAACATATCAGAACATATCTGAGGTCAGCTATTGGCTTGTGCATTCCTGCTTCGGAATGGAAACATCCTTGAACATGTTCCAGAAAGAAAATAAACAAATATTTCCATTGCCAGTAGGAAGCATTGCTGTGCCTCTTCAGAAAGAACCAAAAGGGGTAAACTGGTTAGCTGAAAAGCCTGATTCAGTTGGGCAGGTGTTTTGTTTCCTCCCACTCTCCATTTATTCTGGTCTTCCAGTTCATATAAATGGATTCTTTGCCGTGACATCAAACAGGAAGGGCCTTTGGGATACAGGAGTAAAAAATGAATGGAACAAGGCTGTACTTCAAGATGCTGTCACAGGGGCATACATTTTCACACTTTCTGTGTTGAAGGAAATGTCAAAAAAGGGAGAACTCCAAGGGTACCAGTACTCCATGTTCTGGCCTGACAAAATGAAAGTGAGCACATCTTTTGAATCTCTCACTGTTGCTTTTTACTCTGCCATTGCTAACAATGTTTCTGGCAAGGCTCTTGAACTCTTCAGTGATGGGAAACGCTGGTGCTCTATTGAGAAGGCCAGATTTTTGCACCCAAATATTGAACAGAACAAGGATGTGGGAGAGATTGCAATGAAAGAGTTTCTGGCAAGTCGAGACAAACCTTACCTCGCTGTTCCCCTTCCACAGTGGGTGAGAAATGGCTTCAGCCAGACAGGTTTTAATGAGATTATTGCGGCAAGGACATTTGACTGGGCTGAATTCTATCGGGAAATAGTATTTAACAACTTGAGTTCTTTGGATCCTAAGAGCAGGGATGCTCTTGTGTTGCATGCCATTGACATGAATGACAAAGCAATCGATGAGCTACTCAAAAGCCACCGTTGCATTCCAGCCAGTGGTTGTGGACAGCTCCAGTTCATCAGGAACCTTGTGAACCCCTCAGGAAAAGTAGCATGCCTGTATGATCCTGAAGAAGGGCGCTTTCTTAAAGGAACAGCAGAGGATTTTTGCAGTCCAAAACGAATCCACCGGTTCTCAGAGCTTGGAATGCTGAACGATTTTCTCTCATTGGAGGACATCAGAGAGAGAGCTGAAACTATTTCCCGGATTTGGCAAAAAAGCGAAACGGAAGCATACAAACGTGTTCTGTGCATCTTGGATCTAACAGGAGAGCACTTAAATGATAAGACTTCTCCTGACTGGGATTCAATAAGAAACATTACCTTCATTCCTGCATGTCCGCCAATTATCTCTGATCATGACAAACATACTAGAGCCACACTTGAAAAGCCCATTGAAGTGTACAGTTCCAACTGTCAATATCTGGTAAATCTAATACAGACTACAGTAGACCGAGCAGTTCTGCACTCACACTATGATCCAGTCCTCAGTCAATTGGGAGTTCTTGAAAATCCACCTCTTCTGACAGTCCTTCAGCAGCTAGAATATTCACAGCTACATTTTAAAGCACTGGATGAAGCTATGCGTTCCAAGATTGCTAATGAATGCTATGGCTATTTAGACAAATTGACCAAAGAACAGACTCAGTCTGAAACCATTTGTGAGAGAGCTCAATCATTCCCCTTCATCCTACTTGAGGACAAGTTTGTAAATGTGAATTCTGTGGCAAAGAAAGCAGAATTTGAAGTTAAGCCATACCTCTACTGTCTTCCCAATTCCTTCTCCAAATTCAAAAGCCTTTGGAAATGTGTTGGCATACAGAAGTGTTTCACATCACAGCAGTTAGTAGGGGTTCTTCAGGAAATGAGTAGTAACTATCAAAGCAGAGAACTTTCTCGTCATGATCTTGACCTCTGTCTCAGAATTACTAAGGCATTGCATGATGCAAAAGATGATAAACTAAACGGCTGTCTCTTGCCTGATCAAAGTGGCATTTTAAATCCATCCCACAAGCTCTTTTACAATGACAGCCCTTGGATGACAGTCTCAAGAGATTTAATTTTGTGCCATGACTTAATACCCCGGAGCATTGCACTCCACTTTGGGGTTAAAGAAACAAGACACCATACGCTGCAAAATCACCGTGTTGATGGCTTTTCACCCTTTGGACAACATGAGAAACTGACAGTCCGTATTAAGAATATCATAGAAGCTTATCCATCCAAGAAGGATATTCTGAAAGAGCTCATACAAAATGCTGATGATGCACAAGCGACAGAGATTCACTTTGTTTGGGACAACAGGAAGCACAACACCATAAAAACCTTTGGTGAAAAATGGAATCCACTGCAAGGTCCAGCATTGTGTGTGTACAACAACAAGGTGTTTTCAGATGCAGATCTGGAGGGAATTCAACAACTAGGTCAAGGTGGAAAACATGGGATGCAAGGAAAAACGGGAAAGTATGGACTGGGGTTCAACTCTGTTTACCATCTGACTGACTGTCCTTCAATTCTTACAGGAGACAAATGGTTCTGCGTATCTGACCCAAATCTGAAATATGTAGAAGGAGCAACCAAGCAATCACCAGGTTGTAAGTATTCATTGGGAAAGGAATTCAGAGAGACTTTTGCTGATGTGTATGATACGTTCCTTCCCTCAAAATTCAAGCTTGAGGAAGGGACTATGTTTAGGTTACCACTAAGGACAGAAGAAATGGCTGAAATGTCAGAAATATCCAAGAAGACAGTAAACTCTTTTGAAGAAATTTCAGCTGCATTCAATGAAGATCCTGAAGGACTTATCCTCTTTTTGAAGCACATTAGGAAAATACAGTTTCATAAAATATGCACAGACAAAGGCCAAATGAGACCTATCATCTCAGCAGAGATAAAACTGCCCAAAGA
Organism: Synaphobranchus kaupii; assembly: GCA_029718625.1. Lineage (NCBI taxonomy): Eukaryota > Metazoa > Chordata > Actinopteri > Anguilliformes > Synaphobranchidae > Synaphobranchus > Synaphobranchus kaupii. The sequence continues at coordinate 36,333,976 of CM056384.1, read as the reverse complement.
GTATGATGAGAAAAAAGTTCATTTTCAAAATCATGTTGAAAAGTCACTAGCTTCAAGAGGGCCAATGGATTCACTGCAAACCATCTACAAAATGTATATTTTATCATCCAAAAAGCAAAGTGAGTGGATTGTGGCAGAACAGTTTGGCTCCCTGAATGAAAACACTGACATGAAGGTTGAGCAGTCTGACAGAAGAGTCCCCCAGGCTGCTGTGGCAGCTTGTTTGACATCACAAACTGATGGACATCCATTTCCTGGGAGGGCTTTCTGTTCCCTCCCTTTACCAGGCAACACAGGACTTCCAGTGCATGTCAATGGAAACTTTGATGTTGACACTTCCAGAAGAGACCTGTGGAAAGAAGACGGGAAGAACATGAAGACGGAATGGAATGAATCCCTGAAGTTGAACATCATTGCCCCCTTGTATGCTGACCTTTTAAATTACCTCTGTGTCTCCCGTAAGAAAAGCAGTCCTTCTTCTCTAAAGTTTCTGGGGCGAGCCTTGGACTCCTCTTTTCTATGCTTTTTCCCTCGAGTTACAGACCAGGTCAGGAAAGAGTGGCATGGGACAGTCGATGCAGTGTTCAAGTCAATCAATGAGAGGGATCTCTGTGTAATTCCCATTTTAAGCAGTTCAACTCACGATTCCAAAAAATGGTACACTGTAACCTGGTCTAGTGTCACAAAAGGAGAACCGACTGATGTACCTCATTTCACTACTAAACACAATGAGAGATTAACTCATACCTCGCCAGCTGCTGGTGTGAACACAGAGAGCTCAGAGAGCTTCCTCCAAACCTTAGAAGACATTGGTATGAATCTAGTCCCATTGTCACGTAACATGATTCACATTTTCACCAGTTTTAAGAGAGCAGATATCAAAGTAAACAAAGTCAATCCATTGACAGTAATGAACTTCTTGAAGATAAAACCATTGAATGATCCAGCAAAGACAGGAAATGCTTTACCCCTGCCTATTAGCCAGACTTTGATCAAAGACAAAGCAATATGTGGAAAGCTTCTGAATTACTGCATGAAGGGGATTACTGAGAAGAACATAAATACAGTATGTGGTCTGCCTCTTCTTCTTACTCAAGATCAGATGCTGAGGTATTTTCATACTGACTCTCCAAGGCTATTCACAAGATTCTGTAACCTATTTCAAGGACACGAGGAGAACTTTGCGGATTATGAAACCCATGAAAAGGATATTGATGCTCTCCAAAAAGGTAACTTTCTCAAGAAAATGACCGTCCCTGCCTCAGCAATGTATCTGAAACCCATACTTGAGGGCCTCCTTGAAAATTGTAAAGTTGATCCAGAATGCATGCTGTATGTTCCAGAAGAGACATTGAACACATGGCTACACAAACTTTGGGGGTTCTTTAAAGAACAAGTTAGCTCAGCTGTGTTGACGGACGGCAAGAGCAACCAGGCCTTTCTTGACATTAAGGAACTATTTGCCGATTCTCCTGTTGTTCCTGTCATAAGTCAAAATAAACGTTTTCTGAAACCAATGAAGACACTATGCAGTGTTGTCCACTTTTCAGTATCAGAGGTGTACCAAATACTGTGTAAACTTGGATTCATGACTTTGGACTTCATTTTTTTCTTTGAATTTCAGCTTTCACAGCATCTCACTCCAGAACTGTTACATGTAGATAACAACATTGCCGTTCTAGATCAGCTCTGTATTTTGCAGCACTCTCAATTTGAACTGATTGCTGGTGAGGATTTGGATTATCTTCTATCCTTCTTGCAGCCAGGAGTAGACTCTGGCCAAAATACTCAAAACCAAAAAAGAAAGCTCAAGTCACTTCCACTGTTTGAAACTGTACAAGGGAGGCGGCAACCTATTTATGGACACAGGAGTGTGTTCATCCTAGAAACACGCTTAATAAAAAATTTCCCAGATTTGTACTCAATTGACAAGGATACCATTTTCCTCAAAAACAGTTCAGTGAATTCCTCCCCCTCAAAAAAGATGGACATCACAGTCCTGAATGATTTAGAGTACTATGTAAAGTTCATCCTGCCCTCTGTACACAAGCTCAGTGATACCCTGATTCTCAATTCAGTCCAGATGCTGCTGGAAATAGAACATCTTGCAGACTTCAGGCATTACCGTGAGGAGATTATCTCCACAATGAAACATGTCAAATTCATCAGGGACGACTTTCAAAATCTTCAAATGGCCTCATACTTCTATGATGAGAATGAAGAACTTTATCAGGTCATGCTCCCAAAAGAGAGGTTTGTTCCAGAACAATTTTGGGACATCATTGGATGTGGACACAAAGAACCTGACAGGTCTTTTGTGAATGAACTGTTGAGGAAACTAGGGCTAAAATATATTGTTTCAGATGATGAAATGATTGAGTTTGCACACAAAATTGAATCTGACACCAAAGTTAATCTGTCGCTGAAGATGCTGAAACATAAATCAGAGTGTTTATTTGCAAGCCTTTTAGAGAGGGATGAGACACTGAAACCAAATGATTTTTTGGAAAGAATATCTACCATAAAATTTGTTGTTCCATTGCAGATTCAGCAAAACCTCTGTGACTATCACCAGCCTTTTGCTGGTGAGAGGGAATTTGTAGCAATTAAAGGCTCTCTTATTGAGAGAGACCCACTCCACCAACTTCTGATTTGGACCTCAGTGCCAATATTGCCTTCAGGAAACTGCAATTCGAGTCAATTACAGATGTTAAATGACGCTGGAGCGCTTGAGCAGCCTTGCCCTCAACATGTAACTCAGAACCTGAGAAACATCTGCCAAGCTCCATGCAATAACGACAAAAACATTCAAACCAGAGCTAAGGTCTTTCGTCAGTCCTATGGATTTCTTCAGGCTGCGGATTTCAATGCAGAACCACTGATTGATCTCCCTGTGGTACTGGTTGAAAACAATGCTGAACTAGTCAAGCCTGAGCAAACAGTTATTGGACTCACAGATTCTACAGAGTTCAGACCCTATTTATTCAAATTGCCTCCAGATCTGGTCAAATATGAAGAATTCCTGAAGAAGATAGGTGTCAGAGACAATCCATCTACCCAGCAGTACTGCACTGTTCTCCAGGATCTTTATAGGGACTGCCTCGACAAACAAGAAATGAATCCAAACCAGCTAAAAACTTGCAGACGGACCGTTCAACAGCTTTTCCTCCTTATTGAAGAGACTGCAAAACAAAAGACACTGGAGATTCCTCAGCCACTTTATCTGCCAGCAACAGATGGCAGATTGTACGAATCAAGCTCTCTTTATTTTAATGACACTTACTTCTCGGTTAGTAGATTTGAGGATTCCATAAAAAAGAAACTAAAACTCCTTGAAAGACTTCACAAGTGTCATCTTCCGCATGATATCTATGCATGCCAGGAACTGGTACAGCTGTTACCCAACAATGTTCGTCCAAAAATGTTGTCTGACGTTACTACAGAGACGCTGGTGGAATCCAGCATGCAACCATGCGAATATGGGGAATTCTGTGAATTCAGTGGTTGGTTCAAGAACCATTTGTCTTCTGGCTCCTTTATCCATGGCCTTGTCTGCCTCCTAAGAGAACAGGGCCATGGTGCCTTATCCCAAAGTGATATTGATGCCATGTGTCTGAACTTCCACAGAATTAAGTTAATCTGTTGTGAGCGCCTTGAAACAATAGTTTTTCTGAATCAAGAGCCACTGGACAACACTACAGGTGAAACACCACTTTATGTGAAGCGGGAACAAGAGGGTTGCACCATCTATGTAATTCACAGCAATGACATGACCCTAAAAGCGATGGTTAAAGTTATGAAAGGTCTAGTCAGAGAGATCAATGCCCTTTTAAAACATGCTCTGAAAGAAAAGTCACTCTCAGTTCTTGAGGAACTGCTGACATGTGAAAACATGGAAGATGTACAAAAAGTATTAGAGACAAATAAAATTCGTAACACTGCAAATACAGACAACGGACAGTGTAGCTTGCCAGACCCCGGGACTCCCATTCCTGAGGAGTGGATTGATTCACTTGACATGAGTTTTCTCAATAACTTTGAAATAGGAGACTATGTTGGCTTCAAGAAACCATTGTGTGAAGAAGAGTGTGTCTATGCAGTTGTTATGGAACGGGTGAAAATGCCATTAAACCAAGGAGGGCTATGTTTTCAGAAATACAAGATTAAAATTGGAGAAAACAAGATAATTGAAGTAAGCTCTCTTGATCTGTATCAGTTCAAAAGGGGAAAAGGAGCTTCCTCAACTGTTGGGAACTGTAGGGTTCTTGTTCTGTCTCAGGGGTCAGGACAGTCTGAACCACCACCTGTCCTACCACAGTCCCTGGAGGAGATCCAAAGTGAAATTGACAAATGCCTTAAGGAGGTCTGGACCCTGGCGGAGGAGGAGAGGCGTAAAGCTATCCGACGTCTGTATCTGAGGTGGCATCCAGACAAAAACCCTGATTGCCTTGACCTTGCCACCGAAGCCTGCAAATACTTGCAAAATAAGATTGAGGAACTAGAAATGGGGGGAAGGACAGGACTCCACCATTCTAGACCTAACCAAGGATCCTCTCAATGGAGCTCAGCTTTCAGAGACTTTTACCAGGAGTGGGATCAGGAAGCCTCTCAGCATCGAAGGGGACGAGAGAGATTTAACCAAAGCTATTCTTCAGGGCAATACAACTTCTGGACATTCCACGGCACTAGGAGCTCAGGACCAAGGCCAAACCCAAACCCAGAGGAGGCTCATCGTTGGCACAGGCAGGCAAAGTGCGACCTCACTGCAGCCCACAATGACACTGGGGGAGCATCCACAGAGTGGTGTTTATTCAAAGTGCACCAAGCTGTGGAAAAAGCCCTTATTGGAGCAGAGTACAAGAACACAGGACAACGTCCCACTAACAGCACCATTACAAGCCTTGCACAGCAACTGTCACATGTCAGTCCCAAACTGAGAAATTTGCATAGCATGGTGCACAAGTTGAAACAGCTGGGTGTAGATGCTAAGAAGACCCAGTACCCAAATTACCATACCTCACCAGGAATTCCCAATGACCAATTCAACTCTCAGAACCTAGCACAGGTGCTGCGTTTGTCATCTGAGCTCTTAACTGAAATAGAGTCATACATTAATGAATGATGTAAGGTAATGTAAATATGCAACAAACTGTTATTATTTTGGTAAAAAAATGTTTAATCTATGTATTTTTTATTTTTTTAAAACTTTTATCTTTTTTTTTCAACACTGTATGCATTTACCATTTACAGTATATACTGTACATATTTGGCTATTCAGTTTTGGCAGCAGTTCAGTTATCAAAATGACAATTATCTGAGTTCTTGACTGAGTTCATAAACTTGTGAACAATTACAGGAAATGAAAATTGAGTGAACAATGTTTTGTTTGCTAAAATGAAGGCTGAAACATGAATATATTTTGTTTACAGATGTTATTTGTATTCACACTGTAATTGTTTATGCTTTTGTGTAAATCGTTCACTATTCAATTCCAGCAAAGTAAGAGCAAATCGTATGCCTTTAAATCATGAAACATTAAAGATCATTCTTTGTGCATTTATAGGTGAGTCCATGTGAACATATTTTTTGGTGTGAAATTTGGGATTATTTAGGAAGGTTGTCACAGAGCAAAACAAAAACTTGTTTTGGCCAATGTTTTATTGGGAAACTTCTCATCCACTGAATGTGAACCTCTTTCGCCTTTTTTGAAGGCATAGACAGACATTTACAACAGTCACCATGCCATGTGAAATGAACCATATTTTTTAAACAATGTCATGTTAAGAAAATTCTAATTACAATGATTCTGCATCAAACATGGTGATTTTGTGCAATGTAACTACAGTTGAAGTCGGAAGTTTACATACACTTAGGGTGAAGTCATTAAAGTGATACTGCAGTTAAAAACTGACTTTTCCCATTGAAAACTGATGTTTTGAGTTAGATTATGATCATACACAACTGTTTATGTCTGAAAATCTCATGTTTAGCCAAATAGTTTTTTTCCTGAGATTTTTGTGTAGGCTTACCAATACGCTGGTTTCCGGGGATTTGTGACGTCACGAGATCCTTAACATAAAAATGGGTGGAGTTGAGGTGGTCCTAGGGGTGGTCTCGGCTGGGCACGTGGTATAAAAGCAGAGACCAACCCTCTTTAAGACTGAGACCCTTGTCTCAGTGTAGTATAATGGTTAAGGAACTGGCCTTGTAACCGAAAGGTTGCAGGTTCGATTCCCAGGTAGGACACTGCCGTTGTACCCTTGAGCAACCTCGGTGCAACCTGTTAGGACATTAGTTTTTTCTGTTTACATGCAGGTTATCTGTACAAGCTACAACAAAAATGCTTTTGCAAACGGTTGACATTACTGATAGGTCATAGCTCACACAATCAACCCCACATTAGCTATCTTAGCTATCTTTTATGAATACGTAATATTAACTAATAAACAATAGCAATAATACATTTGATGTAGCCCTGGCTGACCGCTTAGCGACTGGCTGACAGCTGTCGCTAAGGCAGATACAGCCTCCAACCACAATTGCAATCCCAGACTTTTTTCTTAATTAGATACTTTTCTTGGCTAGAGGGATCATTTACCCTCTTCAGCCACATTACGTCAGAAATAGCTATGCATGCCATGAAGAATAAAAGTGCCATGTTCACATTGGGCTATATTACAAACAATTACATAAGAAGTGGCACCAAATTTTTAACTGATCAAAATGAAGACTGAAATCAGGCTCCTAACTGGTTAAAGTGTAGACACATGGCCACTAAAACTAACCATTTGGTAGATAATGAAGAATTCAAAGACAAATGACAACATTAAAATAAACTATGATGGAGTATTTAAAGTCCGAAGTCAGGTGTGCAATAGCAGGGCCGTGCTCTGGTCAGATGTGCAACAGCACAACGTTCAAGGTACAGCTCTATAATGTCCAATGCAGCTGGGAGACACAGTCAAAGTGAATCTACAAATGGAGAGTCTTGTTCTGAGCTGTTGTGGAGTTTGGTAGGGGCCATGTCATTTAACACCCCTGTCTTTCTATTATTTTAGAAATCCGCCCCTTGTGGCAAATCAGTAAGGAGTGTGTATAAATGTCTTCTGTATTCTGTTTTCAAGTCAGAGAGATCTGGTAGAGACTCACTCATTCTGGTTTATCTGCAAATAAACTAAAGTCTTATTCTATATCAATATACGGTTTTGATGTGGTTCTGTTTGGACAGACTTGCTCACTGTGTGGAAAAAGGAAAATTCCACAACACGTCTTGTGCCTCATCACTAGATTGTTCGCCAGGTCTGGCATGGTTCATGGTGGTACTGCACCATGCTCCTTGTAGGATTGGGGAAGGGCAGAGAGCTGATTTCTTCCGATCCCGAAAGGAAAAACATACATTGGTTTCAGATAGCTGTCAATTGCACTTGACATACTGACTACCTTGCTACCTGCATGGTGAGATCAACCGCTGAAATTTGCTTTTATAGCTGGGGCGTAGCCCGCCCTCGCTCCAAAACTTCAGGGCTTAGCTGTATTAGGGTTGCAAAATTCCGGGAATATTCAAAGGTGGAAACTTTCCATGGGAATTAATGGGAATATATGGGAATTAACGGGAATAAACAGTTATTACTGGCAATAAACTGGAAATGTTGGCGTTATTTGTACTAGCTGTATTTACCTCGTCATAAATATAAACATTTTGTTTTGTCATAAGCAGACATCCATGCAAACATTTGTGAGTAGAATTTTAATGGATTCTTTCATTGAACAAAAACATGAATGTTGAATACAATAAATGTATTCCCTAACCCCCTAGCGCCCTTTATTGTATTTAGTGTAATCATTAAGGCAAAATAACGTTATTTATGTTATTAATCAAAATTAGAATGCAGGTAGCCTAATGAACTTCGGATGAAGCTTGAACATGAGTTCATTGCATAATCAAACGAAATTCGTTAAACAAGCAGGCTAATTTGGCGTTTTCTAAGGTGAGACGGAAGCAATTGGTCGCTTATTCTCAGCTGTTGCAGGTGCTTTTAACAAAATTTAACCGCATATATTTTGTAAACAGCACTGTCAGGAATTACCGGGAACTCATAATGGTTAGTCCGAATAATACTGATCATAGGCTACTATTGATCCATATAGCCTATTCCTTGATCGCACTAAACACGCACAAGCATGTCTGTTTCGCCATCATAAGCAATCCGCCAAGGTGGAAAAGCAGGCTTTTAAAGGGAATGGGATATGACATTTTGATTGGTTTATTGCATGTCACGCCCAAGACACACCTATAATTAATGAAGAGACTAGGTTCAGCCCATTTGGATGTTGCGCCCTGCTTAGCGCCCAAAAAACATGCCGTTAAAATAGCAAAAGTGGACTTGGACACGCCCTAAATGGACTTTACGCCATGCGCTTAGACCAAGCGCCAAGATCGCCAAGATAGAGCCCAACGAGTTAAATAGAGCCAAAAAAACAGGCGTGTCTCATAATTAGTCGGCTCCACCCACCAGCCTACTAATGGCCAGCGGAGCAAGAGAGCCGTAACACACCATATCAATTGATCTTAAAACCTTTTCACCGTCCATTGACATGACAGAGCATAGCAGTAGCAGCATTTTCAGCATCTAAATGTTTTAAAGTAAGTAAACAAACACCATGTGACTGTATTTATGTGCGAGGTATACCGAAACAGAGCCAATGGACACTAGGAAGATGTTAATGGACAGCTGATTAGTCTGCCCCTCAAACTGAAGCCCGCCCCCGGCAAAGAAGATTTTACCAAGCTTATTCCAGGTATTTAGAAATCGTAAATATGTTGTATATTATATTAAGCGACTTCTAAAACACTAACTGTCGTTATATGTAAAAAAACAAGAAAATTTATTTTTGTTTTCCTCCCTATTTTGCACTGTACTGTGAATTGCAGAAGAGCGACTTGCAGACCGTCTTAACAGCTCGTGTCACATATATGAATATAAATGTAATATTATGCATGTGGATTAGTATAATGGAGTGACACATTTCTCCTTGTTTAATTCACACCCTGAATTGGTCCTGATTGAAAGGTCTTGCTTTGTATCTAAAAACCTCACCGGGAAACTTATTCATTAAATATTAAGATAAGATACATTTGTGTGCAAATTACACAACAGTCCCACATCATTTAAAAAATATTTTAATGTGCTTTATTTTCTCTAAAAGCAACCCATTTCAACACCCCCCCCCCCCCAATACAAAATATTACAAGACATTATTTAGCCATGTATGCTCTCTTGTCTGGTTATAAAACAAAACTATAACATATGGTTAATCTGGTAGTCCATTCTGTGCAAATTCAGTCTTTTCTACTCCATGGAATTGCTGCTACAACCAGTTGGGGAATTCCCAGAAGTTCTGGAATTCCAAAAATAACTTACACAAGATCTGTACATAAATACAGCCGGCTCGTTGCCTGTTTCCAAGCAGAGCACACAAGCTTGAGCACAATGCAGGATTTAGAGGAAACAAGTTCAGAGGGGGTCTTCACATATCAGGTTCACTCATCTCATTGGTTGAATATGCAAAACTTAGTCCTGCTGGTTTGAAACTCAACACTTATAGCTGGAGATTCAGACGGAGGGTGGTAATTCAAAGAGGAGGATTAAGGTAACTTTTAGAACTCCAGAAGCAATCATTTTCTTCCTGTTTTCTGATCCGTAATTTATGTAGAATTTACCAAGACATGTTATAATGTTGGCTGAAAGACACATTTCTGTGAAGACAGTAATATCTACAGTAAGAGCAAAATTATAATCTTCTAAGAGCAATTAGTGTAAAGCTGGTTTTGATTTTTTCAAAATGGAATAATATCACACCCATCTTAGGAACAACACATCCTCAATTTTGCATGCATTCAACAGATAACCATTAGTCATGTCATTTCACCTAAATACATCTCTCTCTCATCTCAAATTAGTAGAGTAGTGATCCAGCAATCAGGTGGATAATTTGAAAATATATTTAATGACAAGTTCCAAGTAAAATAATTCCAAGCCAAATCAGCAATGCTCGAATGGAATTTATCACAAATTTCACAAATGGGCAAGGAAACTTGCATTGACCAGCAAAAAGTCAGTCAGAGCACTGAGATTCAGTGATGGCCAACCAGTCTGCACTACACCAAGAGGTAATTATGTCAAACATCCTCCAGCCCCTTGAAAACCACATGAGGAACCTGCAGAACAAACGTTGCAGAAACATGAAAGAAAAAAACAGGCACCCAGCAAGAATTAAGGCTCGACTAAAGCACTGGGCAAAGTTTGTTAAAACAACCAATGTCTTTCAATGCTTAATGGATTCAAATACAGTACTGTGCAAAGGTCTTAGGCGCTATAGATTTTAATATGCGTTTTTTCTTCGATGTTTAATTTTTGTATTCTGCATTAGTGTGCCAGTAGAAAAGAGCACATTTTAGATTTCCAAACATAAATTTTCCAAAATAATTGAACAATCTTCAGTGAAAAGAAAAACAATGAGTTGTGCAACAGATGGTATGGCCGCCACAGAGCCCTGATCTCAACAAGCGAGAGAGCCGAAGTCTCCAGAAGTGGCAAGTTCTCCAAGATGCTTGGAAGAACCTACCAGCTGATTTTCTTATAAAACTGCACGACAGTGTACATAAGAAAATTGATGCAGTTTTAAAGGCAAAGGGTGATCACACCAAATATTGATTTGATTTTGATTTTTTTTTTACTGTTTACTGCTCTTTATCATCATTTGATATTTAGAAACTTTTCATTTAATTATTTTTGAAAGCATCGTCACTGTACAGAATTATTTTTACATGTGCCCAAGACTTTTGCACAGCACTGTAGATACTGCAGAAAAATGCAGTAAGGTGCTCTCAATCGAAGCAACTCAAGAGATGAAACAATGGAAAAATGTTTTTGCATTTTGTTCTTTTAAAAGCACAGTAAGGTCAGTCAATATAAAATAAATTAATTTCACACATCTAACAATTAATTTGCATACATCTTGCATCTGAAAAACAAAACACAACACAGACACAAAAAAACTATGTTTCCATAAGGTTTGTTGTGAATAAACTTTTGTACAAAGATGCAGACGTGGACAGGAATGTTACTTTTTTAAAATAAAGTCAAAATAAATTGAACATATTTTTTTTAACAAGCACATAATACTTTAAGTCAGGGACATTCTTTTTTCTTTTTCCATACTCCAAATAAGAGAATGAGAATGAGACGACAATGTCAATACCCAGCCAAGTGACATGAGACACAATGACGATCCACACGCCCCCTTGTCCCAAATGCCCCGCCCTCCACCCGCTCCTCCAACAAACACCACAGCAGGGGAGAGGGAGGGCTCTGTGCCAGGACAGTGTGCTTTAGGGCAATACTGCCATATACGTGTGAAGGAAAACTCATACGCAGTCCCCGTTGCAACAAGGATATGGGTTTCTGTTGCACATAGCCCCGCCCTCGACGCTCACATGTTGTAGGCCACATAGATTGGGTCCAGCTGGTCGGCCAAGAAACCGTCACGCAGGTGCATGCGTTGCTTTTCTCCCCTGGAGTTGATGGGGATGACTCCGGGGTCCACCACCACCACCACCCCCACGATCAGGTAGTGCTCCTCCAGGACCACGTTGGTCACCAGGGCCACCAGGTCCAGCGCCTCCTGCTCTGAGCCCCCCAACTCCACCACCACCACCAACAGGTTGGTCCAGGTGAACACCGCACTGGGTGGGTTGGGAAGCGGGAGAGATGAGTGGGTTAAATGCAAGAACAAGGAGATTGAAAGGGATTTCATACAGAAAAACAAATCTGAAAATGTAATGCGTAGCAGTAAAGACAGAGGCTAGGTGAATGGGAGGATTCATTAGTAGGCGAAAACTATATAAACCTGTCAGGATCCATTACTACAATAATGTGTGCAATGAAGGGACATCCCAATCTTTCCAAGCATTTATCTGTGTAGCTTCTATTGTTCCTTTAATGCCCCACACTCTACTGGCTATACCCGTGTCAATAAAGCATGTTCATGTGTGTATACATATTAAAACAAATTACATGTCAGGGACAAAACGGCATCAGAAAAATGTGGACAACATCTCCCGAATTCACTACAACTTCGGTCTCTTAAAGGTGCAGTAGGCAAGATGTTTTCGTTATAATTTTGGTGAAATTACTAAATTTGCTCATTAAATTCCAGCAGCTAACAATAAATCAAGTGTTCTGAGAAAAAATCTGCTTTCTGTAAGTGTCCTGGGCTGTGTATTAGGCTGTCAAAAAATCTCAAGCCGGTCTTGCAAAAAGCAACCCATAAGGGCTAGCTATGTAGCTACCAATCAGGGCAACTATCTAGCAAAAGAACTTCCCGGTATAATAAACCCCTCCCTGTCTGCCTGCACTGGAGCATAATTTGGTGGGAGGGGCTTAGGAGAGAGATAGGAGGGAGGAGTGCAAAAGGGGGAAAGTCTTTTTGCCTTATATATTTTCAAACTTGCCTACTACAGCTTTAAATGTCTTTATTACGCTTTCAAATCAACTACTTGAGTACCCACTGTGCCTTTCCACATCTTGTCTTGGAGAATTTCATATAAGTGGAGCGGTCCCATACACAAAAGTGTAAACTATCCTTTTTTATTGAGAGGTGTTGCACCAGCTTCTCTGACTTGACTTCAATTGTATGACTGTTTACGCAAAAACATCCCGCCCTATTCTGTGGGAAGAAGCCGAGTTACAGGAAGCGTCTTACCACTCTGCGATGCTCTTGTGTGATCGGATGACAGACGTCTCAATGTCAATGGGGTGGTATCGCATGCCTCTCAGCTCCAGAGTTTCGTCCAGGGAACCCACCACGTATAGTGCATCATGTCGCTCTGAAAAAACAAGCATATTCTGCACAGATATTCTTGTAGGGTGGGCAGAGTGTGTGTGTGTGTGTGTGTGTGTGTGTGTGTGTGCGTGAATAGCATCTCAAGCAAGTGTAAGAGGTCTCCCGTGAATCTGAGGCCTAAAACAGACCCGCTAACTGTTCTATTGTCACAGTCATTCCTCTGTAGGCTGCTCCTGGCTCTATGAGGAGCAGAGAACACCACTCTTCAGTGGGTCATGGTAATTAAGGGGGCTCCGCCCCTCACCTCCACAGGCGTCGGTCAGCTCCGTGCGCCGCAGGAAGCCCAGGTACCCGGTGCGCGCCCACACCGTCTGCGTGTCCCCAAAGCTGAGCTTGGTGCTGAAGTGGTCCGCGTGTAGCGCCTCCTCACCATACACAGTGTAGTACCCCCGTTGCATTATGGGGGCTGCTTACCCAAATCTGCCAAAAGGGAACACAACCACAACAGCCTCAGACACACACCCGCAACCAACAGGATGCATCATGGGCCGTTACCCCCCAAACATAGACCAGCGTGAGGTAGGGGCCTCTAATCCGAACAGCAAAGAAAAGGCACGACTGCCCAACACACTGGGCGTGGCCTGCAGTGACTCACCTCTCCCAGGTGTGAATCTCCCAGCGGTCCTTTGGTCTCCGTGTTTGCTATAATCACCTTCACCCCAGGCAGGATCTGAGTGGCAATCGTACAAGCACAGAGGGTTTACTTTTGGGGGATGGTGATTAAGGTTGCATACTAATTTGTATGATGACACAAAACTGCTGCTTTAAAGCAAACAGATACGAGAGTCCGTTATATGTATCCCCTGAGGCCTCACCTTTCCAGATTCCATCAGCGGGAGGCTGTGCGGTGACCCTCTCTCCACCAGACGTACCCTGAGACAAACCCAACAATATGTCAGTGTCGACTCCGCCTATGCTTCACTTCCACATCTACTTCTGTGTTAAGCCATGCCTAGTGTCAGGGAAATTTAGTCTCTCTCAAAGAACAGACTTTTCACCAGGCAACAATGGGTTTATCACAGTTGAGTTTACTCAGCTGAAGAGAGTACACCCAGGAAACAATCAAAGTGGTGCTATAGGATGACTCTGCTCTATAGTTGGGTATCACAAGCTGTTATTCAGATACGGCTCTACTACCTTATGATCCACATTACCAAATAAGGATAGGAGAAGTTTGCACAGGGCACAGATGCATCTTGCAAAAAACAGAAGCAGTCCATCTTGCCAATGTCATGTGGTTTTCTGTGGCTTCCTGTAGCTGCTCAAAAAGCTGTTTGCTTGCACCCAAGCAGGGTGGTTCCTCTTAAATTGTTCCGTTACTGCTCTCAGCATACTTTAGGCATATTGGTTTAAACACATATTAATGCACAGCATAACCATATATGTGTATCTACATTTTTCTCCCACACTAGGATGAATATCCAAACTGCAGGTTTTGTCCCATTAACTTTTTAAAATCCAATTCAAATTCCATTAACTGTGTGAGACACACCTGTCATGCCGCAGGGCTCTCATGTCCACGTAGACGGTAGTGGGGTCCGGACCAGCAGTGCCCTGGATAGAGAAAGAAAGAGGACTGTAAGTTGTAGTGTCAGTCAGGATGTAATGCCGGCACTATGATCCCTGCTGTGGTCCAAAATGAAGCGGGATGACAGATTTCCCATAATGCCACAGGCGCAACTGGAACCTGCTGTTGAAATGCCAATGCGCCTTAATGGCAGCCCTGCATGTGCTGTTGCACGCAGCCCCGACCCACAAGCAGCCTGCAGCCTGCTCCTCAAACAGCATGCGTGTCAGTCTGTGCCAGTAACTTCCTATAGCAGCACATTCATTAACATTCATCATCTGATGTTATTTGCATCAGTACAAATACAAAGGAAAACCCAAAGGCCAATAAGTGAGGTGGACTCAAAGGTTATGGGTAATGAATAGCAAACATGTTTTGAAATAAGCAACAGAGGAAGCCATGTTTACATTTACATTTTATATAAATGTAATATTGAAACAATAAGAATGAGTGTGTCTATACTAACAACTCCATAAATATAAACATTTGGCCATTACATTGGTGCTAACAGTGGGATATAGCTGCGTGCTATTGTGCTGGCATAGTTTGGGTAGTGGGTACCAAGCCGGATGATGCCCCCCCCCACCCCCATCAGAAGCCCAGCAGTCACTTCTCTATTCCTCCCAGCTCATCAGTCACTCCAAGGCATGACACAGTCACCATGGTTACCTGCTCAGCCAGCTTCCCCAGCCTGTTGGGCTGACGAGGAGACACAGGCCGAGGGGGGGGGGGTCAGTACAGAGGGAGAGACACACAGACAGGGTCATACAGAGAATTACAGACACAGGGGAAAAGTGGGACCAGAGAGGAAAAAAACACAGATAATAAAGAAGTGACAGAAAGGTGAGAAAGGGGTGAATGCGAAGACAGAAGAAAAGTGAAGAGATTTTGTGAAAGAGAAGCTCAGTTTACTCCCTCTGTTAAGGAATTGAGTGAAATCTATCAACTGTCAAAAGGATATGACTTTATGAAAACTACAATAAAACCCAAAGTCATTTAACCCCTTTGCTCAGACCCCCTAGTGGCCATGCCGCCGGCACCGTGAGATTGCTCAACTGAGATTCATCGATTCTGCAACAAAACTATGAGTGGAAATAACAAACGCTGTCTCCTCCTGTCTTGATGAAATTGCCCCCACAAAAACCAAATCCGTCTCCTTCACTCACTCCGCCCCCTGGTACACCGATCAACTCCGCCAACTCAAAGCCAAGGGCCGCCAACTTGAAAGACTTGCCAATAAAACCGGACTCACTGTTCACTTGGATGCTTACAAATTCCACCAACAACAATACAAAGATGCCCTCAACAACGCTCGTTCCTCCCACTACTCCTTCATCATCCAAACTGGCTCCAACAACCCCAAAACTCTCTTCTCCACTATCAACAAACTCCTCAAGCCCATGGACACCACCAGCAAATGCAATTCCTTCCTGTCATCTTTTCAATCTAAAATCGATACAATTCACCGCCAGCTGTCTGCCTCCTCCCCCACCACCCCCCAATGCCTTCAACCTGATCCCCCCCTACTCCCTAGCCATTCATTCTCATCCTTCAGTCCAATCTCCGAATCCGATCTCTCCTTCATAGTCACCAGTATGAAGTCATCAACCAGTGCCCTCGACCCTATCCCCACCTTCCTAGTCAAGGCTTGCCTCCCCACTCTCTCCCCACTTATCACCAACATAATCAACTCCTCCCTGTCCACTGGTCTCGTCCCCCCCTCCCTCAAGCTTGCTGCCGTTACCCCCCATTCTAAAAAAACCTGGTCTCGACCCTGACATTCCCAACAACTACCGGCCCATATCCAACCTCCCCTTCCTGTCTAAAGTCCTTGAGCGAGCTGTCGCCGCTCAACTCAAAACCCACCTCGACAACAATAACCTCTACGAACCCTTCCAATCTGGCTTCCGCACCAATCACAGTACAGAAACTGCACTACTGAAAATCACTAATGACATCCTTCTCTCTGCTGACTCCGGCTCTTTAACCATCCTTATCCTCCTCGACCTCACCGCTGCCTTTGACACCATCAACCACTCCATCCTCCTCTCACGCCTTCACTCCCTTGGCATTTCCGGTACTGTCCTCTCCTGGTTCACCTCCTACCTCTCCAACAGACACCAATACATCTCCATAAACCACTGCCAATCCTCCACCGCCCCAGTCACTCATGGTGTCCCCCAAGGATCAGTGCTCGGCCCCCCCCTCTTCATCCTGTATATACTTCCCCTGGGTCAAATTCTCCGCCGCCATGGCCTCCGCTTCCATTGCTATGCAGACGACACACAACTCTACCTCTCCTCCAAAACCATCACCTCAACCACCCACTCCACCCTCACCACCTGCCTTGCTGATATAAAAATATGGATGCAACAGAACTTTCTCCAACTCAACTGCAATAAATCGGAAATACTCATCATCGGCCCAAACTCCCTCATCCACTCCGCCCAGACCTTCTCTCTCACCATTGATGGTTCCATCGTCACCCCCCTCCACCCATGTCCGCAACCTCGGCATCATCCTCGACCCCACCCTCTCATTCCTACCGCACGTCAACCACATCACCAAAACTGCCTTCTTTCACCTCCGGAACATTGCCCGCCTCCGCCCCTCCCTGTCCCTTTCCGCTGCTGAAACCCTCATCCATGCCCTCATAACCTCCAGACTCGATTACTGCAACAGCATCCTCTATGGCTCACCCAACAAAATCCTCAATAAACTACAATACGTTCAGAACTCTGCTGCCCGTCTGCCCACCTCCACCCGTCGCCGAGATCACATCACCCCTGTCCTCCACAACCTCCACTGGCTCCCGGTTAAACACAGGATTGACTACAAAATACTGCTCATCACCTACAAAGCCCTAAATAACCTGGCCCCTCCCTACCTCTCTGACCTCCTCCCCCGTCACACTCCTTCCCGTCGCCTCAGGTCCGCTGACACGAACAATCTGACAATCCCCAGGACCAAGCTCCGGACCTGGGGCGACAGGGCCTTTTCAGTTGCTGCACCCTCCCTCTGGAATGCCCTCCCCATCCACATCCGTCTGGCAACCACCCTACCATCCTTCAAACAGGCTCTCAAAACCCACCTCTTCAAACTGGCTTTCCCCTGTTAAACATCCTCCCCTCTATCCCATGACTGAAATTTTAAATTATACTCCTTCTTTTTATCTGTCTTAATTATTTTATTTTTTATTTTATTTATTTTATTAACTACTTATTAAATAATTTTACTGTGTGTAATTTTAAACTGTAAAGCACTTTGAGTACCTAGAAAAGCGCTATAGAAATTGAATGTATTATTATTATTATTCTCGCTTTATTAGTATACCATTTGTGACAACTATGCTGAATACGGAGTTTCTAAATGCCCCTATTGTCGCATAGCCAGTCCAATTTAACAAGAAACCGCCCACCCAGTCACACCTGCAAATATACCGACCCATGCGTGACACAGTGGCCAATAGCATCTACTTGTGAGTTCATAAAAATATTTTTTCACCACCAACAATTTTTACTCCGTCATAGCAACGAGATAAAGGCAACAATAGCCCAAACGTATGCCAATACAGCCATTGACAAGCCCTGCTCACTCAAAAGCTAAATAAACAAGTGAAATTCCTGCGTAATTGTACCACGCCATTCTACTGTCAATATCTGCTACTAAATATGAAATAAATATACAATCCTACCAATAGTTTTACGCATTGAGTTGTCCCTTTCAAGTTTCAGTGGTCATTTATTGTCTTGGACAATCCGTTTGAGAAATACACACCCCTTTATAATACTAAATATGGTGGGATATTATTTTACTGTAATCTTATCATACATAATATAAACCACAGTGTATTAGTATATCCCTGGGCTATACTTAGGGCATGCAAAATACTCTTTCCAATTTACTGTGCGCTGATATGTGCAACATTTTTTTTATTTTTTTATTTTTTATTTTTTTAAACTACAGAGAAATGTCATCCCTGGGCATGCAGTAACATATTCTAAACCATCATAAGGAGCAAATGTATATGCTTTGTAATGGACAAAAAGTATTTTATTCATTTTATGACAAGTTTTGGATAAGTTTTAGACTCGATAGATATCTATCCCTCTATACTGATGACAATATAGTAATGTCCCCTTGGAAATGATGCAAAAGTTAGTTTCATTGGTCAAAACAGTTGATTTGGAGTTAAATATATGATTATTCTATGATTTACTGCAGTGCACAATTTAACCCTTTTTGATAGATTTGGAGATACTAAGGGACAGCAGGGTACACTGCTTATGCTTTGCATCATAGATCTTTAGTAGTTCTGCATATCACCCTCAGATTTTGCACATTTAGTGTACGATCCAGGAAATGTATAGTTTTACCTTTTTTATATTTGTAGTGTAGGATATCTAATATTTCCCCCCTTCTCTCTATCTCTGTCTCTCTCTCTCATTCTCAACCCCCCATCAAAGATAAGCCAGTCTTTGTCATAAATGACCCCTCTCCCCCCCCCCCTCCCCCACACCTTAACCCAATCAGGACAGTGATGGTCTTCCTGTGGAGGTATTTTATGAGTGTACCGCAGAAAAAGAAGGTAGTCAATTGTGGAGTTTGTTTGGAGAAGTCATTCTTTTTGGTTCCTCGTGCGTTTCCTTTTGTTCCTGTTCAGCTGGAGGGTAAATAATTTGGCAATTTTTGGCTTATCTCTCTCTTTACTGGTATTTCCTAATTAATGTCTGGTTTAATGTCTTCCATTTTGTAAATTATAAGTAGTCAGCCTACATTCCTTAGTGAATGTATGATTTCAACTCATTATTCCAATTGAATGTTTTTCATTTAATAAAATTATTTAATCTCAAGACCTGATTTAGACTTTGTTTTGGCTTGTTGGTTGATCCACCAGGTTACTGTTCGACTTACCTATTAACGAATTTGGCGATTTAATTGATGATTGTAATTCTTAATAATAATTATTAAATTAAATCACGTAAAGCTTATTTTGAATGTAGGTTAAGTGAGGGGTTCTAGCACGCAATATCGCTTGTGTTCAGTATTCAGAGTGCTGAACGTTTTAACAAGGGCATTGACTGTTGGAACCGCTGGATTCAGAAAATACACCTTTTACCTAGTCCTCACTTACCCGACAGTAGCTCAGTATTTCATTGCAAACTAAAGAAAAACAACTTTGTTTAGCATTTTTGCCATGATTTCTTTGTATTTGTGGCACTTTATTTTGAGCTAAATTATGAACATCAACTAGTTTTGTAAATGGTACAAAGGTCCTGCTTCATTTAAGCCATTTCCAAGTTTCTGTGATTCTCACACCTGGAGTTATAAAGCCTTAAATAGAACACCCCTATATAGGTGAGAATTGACAAAATTTGGCATCTGCACAAAGGGGTTAACCAGGTCCAAATGATTTATCTTTTCATTGAAACTTTCAAATTGCAGTGATTCAGCAAAAGTAGTGGTATGAACTGAATACACCACTTCGATGTTAGTAATGTCAAGTTTAGCAATGTCCACCTTTACTATCATCCAAAACAAACCTGAGGCATAAATATTGACTTAAAATTCAATGGACCTTCCAAGACAGTTAAGAATAACTCCAGAAGGATCCCCAACAAGCTTTTCTGTAATGCTTGAATGCAGGACTTTGGCATAAAACAGTTCAAATTGAGTTGCCTGAATATAATGCCTTGCATTCATCTTTTCCAGAACTTTATTGCTTTTCTGAAATGCACACAATATGCGTGAGCATCATTAAGGTTGCAACATCTCTGTTCATACTTGTAAAAAATGCATAATGCATAAAAAAGCCACTTGTGTAAATTTGTATTAGGACGTCACTGGAAACAATTGAAAGGCTCCCAAAAAGAAATAAAAAGTCACCTCAGTATATATGAGCTACCCATTCATCTCCACCTCTTTCTCCCTCTTCCATTTGGGAGTTTCCCCATGCCCTCCCCCTCTAGTGCCCCTGCTCTCCCCCCTCACCTGCAGGCAGACGGCCACGTTGACCCTGCAGCCGAAGGTGGTGCTGACGGCGCGGGCGGAGAGGCCCAGGTCCTTGAAGATCTTGGAGAATGACTGAGTGAGGGCGATGCGCGGGCGCTCCTCGGCCACCACCATGCAGGTGCGCACGCAGGACAGGTTTACATTCCGCATCTACGCAGGGAGGAGGGGCACAGGGGGAGAACATACGGGTGGGGGGGGGGGAGAAAGAGGAACTGGGTCACAAACTATGAAGAAGAAACTTGTTTTACCTCTCCACGTGGGTTGCTTGGAGAGAGCTTCTGTTGGGAAGGTCAGAAAGGTGAAGCCGTTCCAGCTCTTTTCCACTGTTGAAAAGGCTGCTAATAATCACTGACAGTGCTAATTAACATCCACATGTTAAGTATGAAGAATGCACAACAGTACACAGTCTTAGGTGCTACCATTGAAACATGAAGCCGCAGCTATAAAGAACAGAAAGGGGATGTGTATTGGGGTGAAGGAGGGGCACCATGAAGGTCTTACCCGGAGCGCCTCAGTCTGCGGGCCCAGCCCTTTGGTGCACATCTCCATGATAGAGTAGGAGCAGAAGGTGACGCGCACCTTGTACTGGCTGACCGCCGTCAGCCACAGGGACACATTGCTCTCCAGCTCCAGCGGTGGGACCAGGATGGACTGGTGACCTGAGTACACACTGCAGGGAAGCGAAAGAGCAACACTAAACATTGGTCCTGAGGAGGAGGTCTCGCCCCCTGACAAAGTAACCATGACCAATACATCAACCTGAAATGCCTTACAGATTCTACTTCTTTTTATTTTCATAATTTACATAAAAATAAAGTGCCGCAAATGCTTGGCAAAATCTTGGCAAAAATGCGAAAACAAAGTTGTTTTTCTTCATTTTGCAATGAAATACTGAGAACTGCAAATGCAAAACTATACATTTCCTGGAACATACACCACAAGTGTGTAAAATCTGAGAAAAAATGTCAGCAGTGTATCCCATTGTCCCTTAGTGTCTCCAAATCTATCAAAAATGGGTAAATTGTGCAATGCTGTAAATCATAAAATAATCCTATATTTAACTACAAATCAACCGTTTTGACTCATGAAACTGACTTTTGCATCTTTTCATCGTTATAGGGGGATAGATACACTACATGTATACTAAAGTATATGGATGCCTGCTCATCCAACATCTCATTCCAAAATCATGGGCATTAATATGCAGTTTGTCCCTCCTTTGCTGATATAACAGCCTCCACTCTCCTGGGAAGGCTTTCCACTACATGTTGAAACATTGCTGCTGGGATTTGCTTCCATTCAGCCAGAAGAGCATAGAACCTATTAGGCCTGGCTAACCGTTGGCATTCCAATTGAGCCCTAAGGTGTTTGATGGGGTTGAGGTCAGGGCTCTGTGCAGGCCAGTCAAGTTCTTCCACATGGATCTTGACAAAAACTATTTCTGTATGGACCTCACTTTGTGCACTGGGGCACTGTCATGCTGAAACAGGAAAGGGCCTTCCTCAAACTGTTGCCACAAAGTTGGAAGCGCAGAATAATCTAGAATTTCATTGTATATTGTGGTGTTAAGACTTGCTTCACTTCATTATAAAGCATACACATTTGCCCCATATGATGGTTTATGATGAAAACATTGATATCACACTGGTACACACACCTAAATATGTAGCCTAGTCATTCAATCTTGTACTCCAAGAAAACATCACTGTTTTCTGTACTCTACAGCATGTAATCTTTTGCTGCATGCCCTGGGATGACATTTCTCTGTAGTGTGTTTCACAAATGTTGCTATTTATAAATACTCCAAGAAAGATTTTACATTCATATGGCACATATCAGCACACAGTAAATTTGAATGAGTATTTTCCATGCCCAAAGTGACAAGCATAGCCCAGGGAGATACTAATACGCTTTAGTCTACATTATGCACAATAACAGTACAATAAAAATTAATATTGCACCATCAGGAAAATGCTGGCAAGGTTCCATCTTCGCAGGAAATCGGAGCAAAACACAAAACATGACTGAGCCACCTATGAACGCATACATTACAGTGTGTGAAATGCACTAATTAGAGAATAGTCCTCCATTTCATATCAAACATATGGCACAAGACAGTGGTGGATCGAAAAACTAACATACATAATTTAAATTGAGTTTATAAGAGTTGTCAATCAAACCAGAATTAACAGGAATGTGTGACAAAGGCTCGAACAGCAGGCGGGGTTTTACGCATAGACGTTTCAGATAGTGTACTAGCGTTATAATGGGGCGTGGATTTCTCAAACGGATTGTCCAAGACAATAAATGGCCGCTGAATCTTGAAAGGGACATCTCTATGTGTAAAACCAATGGTAGGATTCTATATTTATTTAATATTTAGTAGCAAATATTGATAGCAGAATGACGTGGTATAATTACACAAGAATTTCACTTCTTTATTTCTATTGTTGTCTTTAACTTGTTGCTAGGACGGAATACAAATGTTTGGTGGTGAAAGAATATTTTTACGAACTCCCAGATGCTATTGCCAATGTGTCAACCTTGGGTCGGTATAGTTGCCGGATGAGAGTGGGTGGGGGTTGCTTGTTAAATTGACCATGTACGTGACAATGGTGGCATTTAGAAACTGTATTTGGCATAGTTGTCATGCATCAGGTACTAATAAACCTAGAACATGGAGTTTGTTGTTTCTCCTCATAGTTTGGTTGCAGGAGCAATGAATGTCTGAGTTGAGCAATCGCACGGTGCCTGCGGCATGGCCTCTAGGGGGTCTGCATGAAGGGCTTAAGTGACTTACTTCAGATCTCAAGGCCACATGACCATTTTGAGCCTTGTTCTACTACTGATTGATTAGATCTAAACGCCGAATACTACACTGTGTTGTTAGGATCGGGAGGATTTCAAGAAAGAAATTATGCCTTTAAAAGAGGTTTTGGTTACCACACTTTTCCAAGGAGAGAGGCCTACCTGCACAGGCACCAGAGGGCGAAGCCGAGGCCACAGTAGGGGTCCAGGCAGATGGCGATCTGGCGGGAAGGGTACAGCTCACACTGCAGCTTGATAGAGCGACACAAGGCACTGGTGGCCGCATGGGACATCTGAAGGGATGGGCAGAGGACAATGTCACATCCAAGAAGCAGAGACAGATCCACAGCCCCAAAACAATCTGCCCCCTCCAAAAATATAAAATTCCTAAATCATCAGACATTCATTTGCTTGCTCCCCGAGCAAAGAGTATAAAGATTGACATCAGCGCAGGAAGGGGCAGAGTGAGGCAGAAATAAACCAGAGGCTGTGGGTACAAGTGGAGACAATTCAGAACTAACTGGTCTCTATTCATTCAGAAGTTTCGCTTTTCAGAGAAAGGGCAAGAGACTAGGCCTGGAAAAGAAAGGCTGTGAAATGGTCTTTTGCCATCAGTCCTCCCCAGAGAAAGTCAGCAGAAGGCCAGACCATCCACGATGTGTTCCGTCTGGGACGTCTACCCATAACTAACTGTAAAGATGTGCGATTAATAAATAACTTTTGATGTATTGATTTATTTTATTGCTTTACTGACTGATTGAATGATTGAAGCCCCAGTACGGAGCACTACCCCACAGCCACTGCTCCATTCAGGTACCTTCACTCCTGCTAGGATTCCGGTGGTGGAAACACTGAAGTCCAGATAGGCTAGCATCTCCGGTGTGGGAGGCTTGTAGATCTGAGGGGCCTTCTTTCTGGGGAGGTCATCTGAAACGTTTCCATTCGCCACAAATGACACAAATGCGTAATGTTTTTTCCAGCTGGATGGAAGCATGGTAACTGACAGTTGTGTGTATGTGTGTGTGTGTGTGTGTGTGCGTACCTGTGTCTAGCACCATTGGCCATGTCTTCACATCCACGGCGGCTGCGGCCTCTTTGGATTTGAGCAGCTTCATTATTGCTTGAGTGGTCAGGATGCATACGGACTTACTGACCTGTCTCACACATGCGCGCAGGCACAAACAAACGCGTACACACACACACACACACACACACACACACACACACACACACACACACACACACACACACACACACACACACACACACACACACACACACACACACACACACACACACACACACACACACACACACACACACGTACACAAGCACCCACACACAAACATACATATACACACACACAAACAAACAAATAAACAATCCACAAGACAAATTACACAAATTCCTCCCCTAGGTCAAAGAAGCTGTCCAGGGCCTTTCCTGACACCTATCCCTTGCCATTACCACTGGCCAATCCAGATGTTTCATGCTTAAACTAATAAAATCGGACATTATTCCTCAAATAGTTCCCCAGCACTGATAATGAAGGGTGGTGAATGCGGGCGCTAGCATACCTCAACAATCATCTTGACGGTGGGCAGGGTGGTGGCCAGATTCTGTGAGTGGGGGGGTCTGACGGTGACTGGCACGCAGCCGGCATACAAGCACCCATAGAAGGTGGCGATAAGGTCGATACCTGGGGAGGAGAGAGCGGGAAATAAACAGCCGGACGATGGCAGATGTTGTTATTTTAACTCAATGTGAGTAAAAGCAGCAGTGTAATTAGCTTGTTGCCCTGGTATCAAGTGCTATTTGAAATACATTTGCATAGCTCCTTTTATAAATAAATAAAACAAATAAATGGAAAAGATACATTAAATAATAGAGAAATAAAACAAAGTAAAGTGCTTCTAAAATATGCAGCGGCAACATGTCCGACAAACAAGATAATTCAATTCAACTCAACCTTTATTTAATTCTCTGAGAATATCATTGTGACAATATCATTATAAATAGTGTTCAGGTGTAACTGAGCATACTGTCTTACCTGGGGGATATAACAGAGCGACATGGTCCCCCGTGTTAAGTCTCCCCCTCTCCATTAGTGCCACGGCAACACGCTCCGCCCGCTTGTGCAGCTGCAGGCAGGAAGCAGTGCTGGCCACAGTGCCCTGTTCACGGACAAAACAGCAGGGTTCTCAGCAGTGTCCATGCAGAACACCCGCATACCCCATTTCCACTGGAAGTCAACTCCCCGACAGACAGGCATGCAATACACACTTAACACCTTTGCGCAGAAGGTGGCGCCGGCGGAAGCTTTTTGCTCAACTCAGACATTCGTTGCTACTGCAGCCGAACTATGATTGGAAATCACAAACTCTGTGTTTTAAATTTATTGGTAGACGGTTCGTGACGATTTCTGCCGAATACGTAGTTTCTAAGTGCCACTATTTCCCTGTAGCAAGTCCATTTATCAAGCAAACCCCACCTAGTCTATACCTACCTATGCGTGACATAGTGGACAATAGCGTCTATGTTTGAGTTCATACATATATTTATTCATCATATAAAATTAGAATAACAACGAGATAAATCCAACAATAGCCTGATCGTATGCCAGAAAAGCCGTGAAAAGCCCTGCTCACTCAAATGCAAAATAAACTGTGAAAGTACTATCTCATTCTACCATGTATTCTACTAGCAATATATGCTACTAAATATGAAATAAATATACAATCCTACCATTGGTTTTACACATCGAGATGTTCCTTTCAAAATTCAGTTGTCATTTATTGTCTGGTACAATCGGTTTGAGAAATATACAACACTTTATACCGCTATTACACTATCTGAAACGTCGCCGCGTAATAAGCCCCATACCCTGTAAGACTGTCTCATGCATTACAGTTCACTCTGGTTTAATTGTCGGCTTTTTTATCCAATAGAGTACATTATAACCGTCGCAACGGTATATGCCAAGTCTTTTTGGGTGCTTTGAGCAATTTACTACAGCCCAGCGTAACGGCAGTTTTCGTTTTAACTGTCTAGTATTACGCAAGCGATATACAATACGCATTATCCAGGGAAATTCCCCTTTTGCGATATGTAAGTATTTTTGCGTCTAAAATACCGTTGGTCTCGCTGGCTACATATGTACGTTCGTGTTTCCACTCGAGCACTGTCTTTCCAAGTTTGATAGCCCTGTTGTTATTTTCGCATTTTGAGTGCATTTCACATACTGTAGTGCAATCGTTAGCTAAATGTATTTTTGAACTAGGCTACCGATGTTCATTGAAGATAGAATATTTGGCAGCATTTTACAGATGGTGGAAAACTATTTTATGTTCATGTTATCATACATAGTATAGGCAATGATGTATACGAGTCTCTTATGGCATGACAAGTGCTCATTCCAATTTACTGTTGCGCTGATATGTGGTAGATTAAGGTAAAAATTTCCTTGGAGTTATTATGAATAGGAAAACTTAAAAGATTAAAAGAATACAGAAAAATGCAATCCCAGGACAAAAGTATACATACTGTAGAGTACAGGGACAAGTGATGTTTTATTGACGTACAAGAGTGAATGATTAGGCAACATATTTAGGTGTATGTAACACTGTGATATCAATGTTTTTTATCTTAAGCCACCAGAGGGAGCAAATGTGTATGCGTTATAATGTATAATATAATATAATATTTTATGACATGTTTTGCATAGGGGTTTTGGACCCATAGATATCTACCCCCCTATACTGCTGAAAATATATAATTCTCACTTGGAAATTATGCACAAGTGAGTTTTATGAGCCCAAACTGTTGATTTGTAGTTAAATATTTCATAGATTTTTTTTATTTGCAGCAGTGCACAATTTAGCCATTTGGATAGATTTGGAGAGACTAATGGACAACAGGATACACGGCTATATTTTGCATCATAGACCTTTAGTAGTTCTGCATATCATCCTCAGATTTTGCAAAACTTGTGGACATGGAGTTTATGATCCAGGAAATGTATATATATTACCGATTTCACTTATGTAGCTCTCAGCAAAAAAAAAAAAAAACTATTTAAATTTTTTCCCCCCCTAAGTTTCTTTGCATTTGTGGCACTTTATTTTGACTTAAATTATGAAAATAAACAAATCTAAGTTTGTATTGTAAATGGTACACCTGTCTTCTTTCATTTAAGCCATTTACCAAGTTTATGTGATGCTCACACCTGGAGTTATAAAGCCTTAAACAGAGCACCCCTAAATAGGTGAAATTTGCCATCTGCGCCAAGGGGTTAATTAAAGCTTCTTTTGCTTATTTCAGTAATTTCCGATTTGAGCAATTGTTTTAATCCCTTTGCGCAGATGCCTAGTGATAATGACGCCGCCTTCATCATTTTGCTCAACTGAGACATTTGTTGCTCCTGCAGCAAAACTAATAGTGGAAATCACTAATATTGTCACGAATCATCACTTTATTGGTAAATGATTTGTGACAACTCTGCTGAATAGAGAGTTACTAAGTGTCACTATTTTCCTGTAGCAAGTGCATTTAACAAGCACCACCCCCACCCAGTCTACACCTACCCATGTGTGACATAGTGGACAATATCGTCTTTGTGTGAGTTCATAAATATATTTATTCATCATATAAAATGAGAATTCCGTCATAGCAACAAGATAAACCCAACAATAGCCTGATCCAATTTGCTGTGCGCTGATATGTGGTAGATTAATGTAAAGGTTTTCCTTGGAGTCATTATGAATAGGAACATTAAAAAAAATAAAAATAAAAAACATTTTTAAAAAACAATAAAAAATTTTTAAAAAACTACAGAAAAATGCAATCCCGGGGCAAAAGTATACATACTGTAGAGTACAGGGAAAAGTGATGTTTTATTGAGGTACAAGAGTGAATGATTAGGCAACATATTTAGGTGTATGTAACACTGTGATATCAATGTTTTTATCTTAAACCATCAGAAGGAGCAAATGTATATGCTTTATAATGGACAAAACTAATTGTTTTTGCATAGGGGTTTTGGACCCATATATATCTACCCCCCTATACTGATGAAAATATAGTAATTCCCACTTGAAAACGATGCAAAAGTGAGTTTTATGAGCCAGAACTGTTGATTTGCAGTTAAATATATCAGAAATTATTTTTATTTAGAGCAGTGCACAATTTAGCCATTTGGATAGATTTGGGGACACTAATGGACAACAGGGTACACTGCCGATATTTTACATGATAGACCTTTAGCAGTTCTGCATATCATCCTCAAATGTTGCATACTTGTGGACATGGAGTTTATGATCCAGGAAATGTACATATATGACCAGTTTCACTTCTGTAGCTCTCAGTATTTTGTTGCAAACTAAAGGAAAACACAAAACTTTATTTTGCCTTAAACAAATCTAAGTTTGTATTGTAAATGGTACACCTGTCTTGTTTCATTTAAGCCATTTACCAAGTTTATGTGATGCTCACACCTGGAGTTATAAAGCCTTAAACAGAGCACCCCCTAAATATGTGAGAATTGACCAAATTTGCCATCTGCGCGAAGGGGTTAAGGTAAACAAAGTGAACGCATGCTGCAGAGTTTCAAAAAGATGGCCCTCTTTCAAAGGAATTATAAGCCGGTACCTTGGCATTGAGCAGCAGAAAGAGAGGGTGATCTGGTGTTGCCTGGGCCCTCCACTGCAGGACATCCTGCATGTACAGGAACTGTGAGGAAGACAGTGAGAGTCATGTGTTAAAAAAGTGCTCACCATCAGTAAAAAAAATTCTGCACTGATGAAAATGGTTGACTGGTGAACATGACTGCTTTTTATGGACTCCAGGGGCCACATGTATAAACAGTGCTGAGCAGAGAAATGCCCTCAGAAAGCGAGTAAGCGAGTTTCCACGCAGAAATTCAGATGTACAATATAGCATGTGCTGTGAGAATCTGTGTACCTCTACACAAGATGGACACTATACATAGGCTACACAATGTTTGGAGTCTGTGTGATATGGCGACACCGTGACAAAAAGGCAGAGAAAATGCAAAACCTTTTTTAAAGCAGATTTCCGACTTTCACCCCGAGCGTTCTTTTACGCATTCTTTTACTCAAGAGTTTTATACATGTGGCCCTAGGAGAGTAGGTAATAATTTAGGGTATTATGGCATTTTGATTGTTTTATGTTTTTTCCCTGTTATCT
The DNA here is from genome assembly GCA_029718625.1 of Synaphobranchus kaupii. Taxonomy (NCBI): domain Eukaryota; kingdom Metazoa; phylum Chordata; class Actinopteri; order Anguilliformes; family Synaphobranchidae; genus Synaphobranchus; species Synaphobranchus kaupii. The sequence continues at coordinate 36,304,479 of CM056384.1, read as the reverse complement.
GTAAGTATGTGTGGGGTAGCAGTGTAGTATACTGGTTTGTATAATTGGGATTGTAACTCAAAGGTTATGGGTTTGATTGAGCAAGGTACTTAACCTGAATTGCATATGGCAAATATATAGCTGTATAATTCAATTGCATGTAAAATGTAATCTCCATAAGACTATCGATTAGATTTAATGTAATGTATTCAGGATTTATATTTTGGTTCTTTGTTAGCATCGTTGATTTGCATTTGTGCTTTTGTACAGACACTCTCTGGCCTGGGAATCTTATGAGCCAGTTCCAGCACTGTTGCTCATATAACATATAAGGTGAATCCACCTATGTTGTAGGTTGCTCTGGATAAGGGTGTGTGTTACATGTAAGGGGTGACATACAACAGGACTGTTCCATGCATATCTGTGGGCGAGTGGGGTGAAATGGGGTGGGTTTGTACCTTACGTGCCTTTCCCTTGTGTGAGTGGGGTGAAATGGGATGGGTTTATACCTTACGTGCCTGGTCATTGTCCTCCAGTTGAGTCACATCTCTCCCACAAGCCTGAGCGATTCTCTTCCCAGCCACCAGGTTCCCCACTATCATTGAAGCAGGACCCACCTCTGTCCAACACAAGACTCTCATATGAATGTTATATTCACACTTGATCAGGGAGATCAATAGGGCCAAATACAGCCAATGGCACATGTCCAGGCACAGTATGGAAAGGTACCAACTCTCACTCAAGTGAATTGGAGAGCCCTGACATTGATTCTTTTCCAAGCAAGGCCCACCCTCCTGGCGTACCTGGCTGTTTCTGCCTGGGCTTTGGCAGGTTGGTGACACAGGTGTGGGGGCACATGAGGACATTGCAGGGGTGTAGCGCCCCCTCCAGGAAGCGCTGTTTGGTCTCTGAGATGTGGATGCCGCCCAAAGGGGCCTTGGGCAGCGTGTTGGCAGGAACCAGGGCCAGGCAGTACACCCCAACCTGGTGGATGCTGTCAATGGCCTGAATGACAGGAAGAAAAGAACATTTGTATGCAAATAGCTCTGTCTATGTCTGAGCTCCTGTGAGCAATTGTGTATACGTGTGCCTATGTATGTACAGTAGGCATGTGTCTATATGTGTGTGTGTTTGTGTGTGTGCGTGTGTGTGAGTCGCTACCTGCAGCACTCTGCTCATCCACTGGAAGCTGTCCTCTTCGGAAGCGTCCGGCCGCTGCTCCGCCACCACCACGATGCGCTCGTCGTGCAGCACGGCCACGGAGAACACCGCGATCCTGAGGGCGGAAACGCAGCAGAACAGCCACAGGCTCGCACAAACAGCCGCACTCCGCACAATCGCGAGGCCCCGCGGGCAGCACCGCCACTCACCTTCCTCGGTACACGAACTTCATGGGCTCAACCGCAAGCGCCGTGGCGACAACATCGTCTGCATTGTGTCTCCGCCCGCTGACCACCATGAGCCCATCCATCTTCCCGACAACAAACACCAAGTTGTCCTAAAATAAGGGACATGAAAGGGCCAATTAGTGATGCCCCAAGACAAAGGTGCCCCTGAGACTTCATAAAGAATTCATGTTAAATTTGGGCTCAATTGAATCGAGACCAAATAGTTTTGGTGCAACTGTATAGATAAGGCTGAGAACAAAACTGAAAATAACACTGAGGGCTTTCTCAAGATATGGGAAAAGACAATACTCTCAATAGGAATAAACCTTCACATTTATCAGTGATACACAGACAAATTCCTACATTACTTAAGTGAATGTGCTTCTCCTTTACCATATTTGTTGTTAGGACATTTAAGCTAGGATTCAGCACTTGTTAACTATTGAGCACGTTTGCCACCATTTTCCTATAAAGAGCCCCCTGTTCGAAAGAGTCGCCGTGATTCCTTCACTCACCGGTCCCACAAAGCCCAGTAGCGAGGTGCGAGTGAAGGGTCTGTCGCTGATCGGAGCCCCCGACGACGTCACCGGGATGGTCTGGAATAGAGGAACTCCTGTTATACACTGAGAGGCAGCTAGGCTGTTCTCATGGGCCTCCCTGCCGAGGAATAATCACGGGGAGAGGGCATTGTTGCCGCATATAGAGCGTTTAGGATCACAGAGTGCATATAGAACAATTCCAACGATTATCTGGGGATACGTTCTGGCTTCTGTGCTACCCCTGGATACTGCAGGAGCCCCGGAAATATAAGCACAGAAGAATCCACCAATCATCATCACCGTTCTGTTTCCTATACCTACCACCAAGGTGCTCCCTGATTGGCAGAGCTCATTTCTCATTTCCACATGGGAAAGCTCACAATAAGGCCATCCTATCCCTGTTCAGTACCCCCGACTCCAGCCAGGAAGTGGTAACCGGTCCCTGTGGCTGAAAGCACACACCTGGAAGACGTTCTTGGTCATGCCCGGGAGGCCGAAGTATGCGATGCCGGTGCTGGCGGAGCTCACGCAGATCTCCCCCACCTCGTCCGTCCGACAGAGCGATGGCGTGCCCTCCACCCGCACCACGCACACGAGCGCTGTGGACGCACGGAAATTGACATCACTGTCACTCGCATGATCGTGATAATTGTGGGGAATAAAGCAAACGGCATTCTTAGGGGACCTCAGCTAGAAGGTTATACTGCGTTTCTAACTTACAGTACCGAAGCCTTTGTGTAACTTTGTGTAACGTTCCTGATGTTTTTATCTGTGAAACTCAAGGTTTTGTTTTGCAAGTAATGGTGATGCAACTGTCATAACTTTTCATTGGGCTAATCCTGAAAGGGGAAGCTGTCCATTTTTGGACTGTAAAATAGTATGTAACAATTTCGTTCTGGAATTCTCATAGCTGCTGTCCACTTCCTAGTCTGAGTAAACGTCCTAGTCAAACGCTGGTGCTGCGATTTATTTTCTACACTCTTAGCATTACATGAAGCACATTGTATAGGAGCCTCAAACCAACTCCCTAATTGAGTACATTTTTTATTTATAAGCTCAGGAGTACATGCGTACATACACACTGACACAATTCCCACAAATGTACTGCAGTATTTGACCATGATAAACACACACAGTTTCCAGCTGTGAAGTATAATTTGATAATATAAATAATAAAAAGTGCCAATGCAAAGAGATTTGGCAAATTCAAATATCGACACAATGAATAGCTGGCCTTGTGGAATATGCGCGGCACCCTGGGCCTGGACGTACCGGCTGGCATGACCTGCCCCACGTCCTGCACGGTGAGCACAGAGAGCTTCTCCTCCGTGTCCACCCTGATGACCCCGTGGCTCAGTCCGCTCATGGAGAGAACTGCCTTCCCCGGGGGAGGGACGCCCATCTCAGGGGGTCTGAAAGGGAGCGCACAAGGACATTTTAATTCTTCATTTGAGATGCCAGCTAAATACACAGCAAAGGGGTCCTGAATTTTTCTGGGATATAGCAACGTCTCAGAGCTTATATTTGCTCAATGTCAGTGACACGCATGCAGGCACGTGCGAACACACGTACGCACACACACACACACGTACGCACGCACACCCTATGAGTTTCGAGGACCCCGTTTCAAAATGTTTTTTTCCCCCCTCGTAGCAAGGCGTAACAAATCTGTTAGATTTGAAATTCATGCAAATGTGCCTATTTGTGACCGTGAATATTCATATTCCTGATTGCGGGAGCGCTTCTTGTTACCTGCGGATGGCGACAGTCATCGCCTCAGCAGAACTGGCACAGGGGCAGATCACCTCGGGCCGGAGCCCCCGTGCCTGAAACACGTTGAGGAAGGCGTCGCAGGAAGAGATGGACCCTGCGCACACACGCACACGCACACGTCTGTAAGAGCCGCGAGGACCACGCGCTGGGTTTCACTGTCGCTGGGCCACGGGGCGAGACTCACATGGGTTGGCTCCGTCTGCGACGATGAGCATGCGGAGAGAGCCGAGGCTGATGTCCCGCTGGTCTCGCTGGGCTAGGAGGGACCAGTGCATGTCCCTGGACTTCACCACCGCGACCCGCGCTGCAGACCAGAGCACAGACACAGCGTCGCACAAGGCCTCAGCCAATCAGAACACAGTGAGTGCCACGGAGCCGGATTCCAGCCAGCGAGTACACCCGCGCGGTCATTCAGCGATCAAACCCAGCATTCAGGAAAAAACAAAAAAAAAAAAACAACACCTGTCGCTCACTCACAGCACAGGACACAGACGCGGTCACATAGCCAACGGAAAGACATGCACGTGCTTAATCAGAACGCAGGTAGGCCACGCCAAAACGCACAGCCAATCAGAACTGCGCTTTCAGCTTGGTGTTCCGGAGACGCCCCTCACCTTTGTAGGTGTGCACCTTCTGAATCCAGGAGAGGGGGTTGACTTTCATCAGGGAGTACGGGATGCTGATGACGTGCATCCTGTTCATTACACTCTGTCATGCAATCACAACGACACGGCACACTTCACACAGCTGCCATGTACACAGGGACACAGGTTACAGAGATACAGACACAGAGGCCGTCGGTAGTGTTTCCGTTTTGAACTGAGGCATTTTTATTTGCGGCGAGTCACCACACACTTTCCAGCCGCAGGTCTGAAGAGAGTGCTTTGCGTGCATGCCTGTGTGCATGCACGCGTGTACGTACCTGCGTGTATGTGTGTGAGCGGGCATGCGTGTGTGTGCACGCATGTGTGTCTGACTGAAACGTTTGCTGCGTTTGCACTTTACACCTTTTTGTATTAATGATTCAATAAAAAGTGAACTTTTTGCTATCTCAGCCTAAGAACTTCTTTTTGGGGTGAGTACCACAGATGTGTGTGTGTGTGTGTGTGTGTGTGTGTGTGTGTGTGTGGGTGTGCGTACATGTGTGCGTGTGTATGTGTGTGCACGTGTGACAGACAGTGCAAAACCAGTACTAACCGTGAGAACTCCGTGCCACAGCCCTGCATCCCTCTTGAAATCCAGAACATTTGTTATGGTCTCAGCTGGAGAAGAAAGGAGAGGAGTTCTCCTATTATTCAAATCTCTAAACACAAGTATCAGTCCAAGAAGCTATCGCTAAATAACATACTTATTTAAATGGGAATTTATCAGGACAGGAGGGTGATAAGAATCAGGACATAAATTCTTCTGAGCATTGGATAGCCCTAAAACCTCCTGGTTTTGGAGAACTGATATGAGTTCCCCGTCCAGTGATTTAGAGTGAAAATGGAAGAATGCTGGAGACACTGCCCTGTCCAGAGATCATATGCACTGGAGAGCTGGGGCCACAAAAGTAAGAGCAGGACCCAAGGTTTTGCCATTTGGATTCCAAGGCCGTTTCCCCAAAAGATGACTACAACGATTACATATATTTGTTCCTCTGCTTGTTTGTAATGGCCGGTGAAGAAGGTCTGCTGGTTTCAGACCTTCCATGTTTATCTCCTAAGTCTTTTGTAAAGATGCTAAAATGCAGCCCCACAGTCACACAGCCTACAGACTGCACCCACATCGCTCCGTAGCCCGGTGCTAGCGGGCCGAACTCACGAATGACGAAGAAAAAGAAAATGGAAGCCGCTTTGGAAGCTGACCCAGCCTGGTTCTGCAACGGCCACGGTTCGGGGTGTCACAGCGCCACACTCACCCTCAGCATACCCGCAGGCCTGTGTGAGTGCGTGACAGTGCGCCAACATGGCCGAGTGCGACACTGTGATGCCCATGGTGCTGCCCTCCTTGCTGGTCTTGTACTGCATTAAGGGGAGGAGACAAATTCTGTATTATACACGATTATACTGTATTCTGTGAGGGCACTCAACAATATTCTAGAAGATGATAATATAAAAACATATGGTTACAGGTTTTTAGGTGCAGTATGAATATACAATGTAAATATTGTTTAGATAAACTCCTTCTGATACAATGAACATTTTTGTTACCTCAGAATTTATTTCTCTGGGGTTCTGCACTTACCTCGATGTAGGCGATCTCATTGCTGGCGTCCCGTACCGGGGGGTGCCAGTCTTTGGGGGGCTTAACTACATGCTTGCCGTCTGTCACAAACCACAGCAACCGTGGCCAACCTGCGCGCGCACACACAGACGCATAATAAAGACCTTCGGCACGTCTTTTCTCACCAAGTCTGGTCACCGCTCGATTGAGGGTCACACTAAGTAATGACATAGCGCGCACACCTACCTTTGAAGGTCGCGACCTCCCCCGTCTGAGCTTTGGGAAGTCCCTTCTGGCAGGCGTCTGTTGTCAGAGCCAGGGTAACCCCACAGCTGCCCAAAAGGAAGCCGATCTGTTGACTTCCTGCATCCTGAGGACCAGCAGAAATGGTTGGTACACTGACTCAGCTTTCCATTTCCTGCATAATCACATGACCCTATACACACCCTACAAAACAGCTTTAGCATGTTGGCCTCAAACACAAGACATTTCAACAAAACCTCAACAAACAGACAAGATAATAAGTCTGTTCTACAACAGAGATGCTAATTAGCAGGGAAAGGGTGTATTTATTGTACTTTTAAGGCAGAAGCAGTACAGCTATTTGCACAAAGCCTGTTGGCTAAGAAGGTAGGGCCGAAGGGAATGATGTCACAAGGCCACGATGATATCACTGATGCTAGGAGTGCCAAGGGGGAAAATAAACTGCACCCCTCTATTAAAAGATACCCCCCATAAATTCCCACTTCAAAGGGGCCCTTAAGGCCTAAGACAACCCCCACACACACACCACAGGTGCACCATCTACAATTAATCGCTGAACCGTTGACATCAAAGCTAAACGAGGCCTGTGGAATAAAAAAAATGACATCATGCCGGTGATTCTTCCTTTGACGTAACTGGAAGGAAGGAAGGAAGCAGACATCGGGGCACTCCACTCCCTCAGTGCCTCCCTCCATGCTGTGAAATTGACTCTTTCACTTTAGAATGAGACTTTCTTTCTGACTCATTTCTCTCACTGTCGATTTGAGCTACAAACATTATGTGAAACAGGCTCTATCAAAGCAATAATTCAGCTAGTTCTGTGTGTTCTGTAAATCCCCAGATGACACGAATCACCAATTCGGTATTCTTAAAAAAAATTAATCAAAAAATCTTTTAGGTGAGAAAACACGTCCACTTCCACTGTGTTTGAGCTTCTGTTACTTTGTGACAGTAATACTTCCATTCATTCTGACTCTTGGAAAACAAACTCCTAAGGGTCACCTTATAGAAGAGACCAGGACTATCAGGTTCGAGAACAGTAACCATTTTATTTTAGGGCTTGCGTTAAAAAAAGCTGAGAAGGCGTTAAATTGATATGTAAACAATTGCAAGTTGTTCTGGATAAGAGGGTCTGCTATATTAATGAATGTACTGCCACTCTGTGAGAAGAAGTGTACCAGTACCGGTCCTCACCACCTGGGGTCAGCATTGCATTTCGCTGGTGGCATCGGCGCGGCTCATGACAAACCTTACCTTCCTCGTGAGCGGCACCTCGATGGGTACAGGCACCAGCTCTGCCAGGAGACATCCGTAGAAGGCCACCATGAACATCACAGGGTCGTTGTTTGGGAACACAAGCGCAACCTGAGACAGAAGGAGGCAAGCGCATCCATCAGCCACCCTGCACCCCCCTACCTTCAGGCTGGCTTTCAGAATGAATGGAGCAATATGGAGCCCCCCCCCCCCGCCCCCCATTCTGTAAGGAGAGACTGGGAGGGGTGTGGCACTCACGCGGTCGCCTGGACGGAGCAGGGGCTCGTTTCTCGAGCTCAGCTTGTTCAGCAGCGTGTAGGCCAGCTTCAAACTCCGTGTCCACAGTTTGCCTGCAGGGGACACGCCGGCACAGGTCATGTTCGCGCTCGCGCACACGGGCGGCGCACTGCTTCGTCGCAGGTTCCGCTGAACAAAACTGAGCGGTCCCACTCGTGAGAAAATAGGGTTAACATAAAACGGCACTCAAGGCCGCCCGCGGGCACCCAGTAAAAAAGTCAACATGACATAGTATGCCGCAGTGACCGTTACTCTCCTGAAAATTAAAGTGATAGTTCACTTTCTGTGGTTTTGTGATATTATTACAGTGTTTGATTGTTTTAAATAAGCATGGGCAGTTTTTATGTGCAATGAGGGATATTTGTTCAGAAAATTGTAGCAAATATATGAAAAGGCTGTGGAGCTCCATTGTACATGGAGCAGTACATAGTGACAGTGTTCATTAATGGCACAGGGCAGCGGTTACCGTAGGTTAGGGTATAGACGGGCTTGCCGGCGTTGTCCAGCGCGGTCAGGCAGGGGCTCTTGGGCTGGGTGGTGCCCCAGCGCTGAAGGGACGCCAGGAGGGAGGGAGGCCAGTTTGTGACCACGCCCAGAGGCTCCCCATCAAGCGGGCACATCTGGGTCCCCTCTGGCTTTGGCTGGTTTGGGTCAGGATGCTGGACTGAGGGGGGTCACACGCACACGCACACGTGCACACACACACACGTACACACACGTACACACACGTACACACACGTACACACACGTACACACACACACACACACACACACACACACACACACACACACACACGTGTGACTCAGCAGCAGCTATAGCAAACACCACAGATCTCTTATAAACGAACATCCAGTTCTTTTGCAAGTGATCACGAATATGAAAGGTTACCAAAAAACAAGGTGTTTTTTTTTGTTCCATTTGGACGGTAACCCCCTAGTAAACCAAACGCTAACTGCTAGCGCAAAGCGAAGAGGAAGTGGGCGTGGGACATGGGGTTTGGTTTGCAAAGTTTGTGGGTGTCCCTCCCGCAGGCATCCTTCCTTTCTGATTCCATCAACGAAGCTGCAGGTGCAGCCGCGCCCACACAGCGGAAAATAAAACCCGCTCGCGCTGATCGGCAGCGCAGTACACGCTCTACGGTCTGACAGGAAACAGTGTGCAAAGATGATGACATGATCTCTGCCGTTTGGGCTAGGAGGCGCCTTTAAGTCGGTTTCGAAGTCAAATACACAACCACATTTCTAATAAATTACATCGTTCAAAAAGAAACACATTCACTAATGAAGTGCCAAAGTTTCAGTACCTTCCAGCCCATTGCCAGGTGCGTATGTTGACAGTTATGTGTGGAAGTCACTCGTGTGCCTCGTTAACTTGGTGCGCGTTCCCTCCCCCGATACTGGTATGGAATGCACCAGTTTTGCTAAAATTAAATCTTTAGCAAACGCTTTTCATCTGAATTTGACCCTCCGTGCTTACCGTCCAGCAGCTCCTCGAAGTCGTCGAGGAAGAACTCGCGCAGCGGCGGCCGCTTCGGCCTCTTCAGCGTGTTCAGCAGCTGCTGGATCTTGGAGGAGACTCGGCTGTTTACCGGGACGCCTGGAGGCAGAACGGGAGGGACCAGGGGAGGAAGAAAAGAGATGAGAAGGGAAAAGGTTAGCGACCAGGACAAGCCAGACGAACCAGACAGCAAGGAGCCAAACTCAAGCTGGACAAACCAGACAGCAAGGGGCCAAACTGGGGCTGTGTATCCTCAGAGGTCGTCTAGGAGATAGACAGCAGAGAGTGACCCACCGCCTCGAAAGTACAGGGTTTACGGGGGAGACGCTGGTCACTGGTGCCTAGCAACAGGACGGTCTAAACCATTCCACATCCGGTCACTTCATCATCCAGGCATGAGGCGTCCAGTGCTACCACAGCAAAATCACTGTCGCCGCAAGTCAACAGCACATGCAAGTCCACTTCAAACAGGAATTTATGACTGATCTGGGACACGCGACAGCATCAACATAAAGACATGTTTAGTGAGCAGGGTCAACACAGGAAGAAAATATACAGTACGTAAGAAAGTCAAAACGAGGCGAGAACAACACAAAAGCGAACATTAAAAACGCTGACAAAAAATGCTTTACAAAGGCACTTCTCAAAGCAAACGGATTTGCAGAAAGATTTTTCTCACGCGAGGTGAAACTCCTTCAATCAATGTATGCAAGTTTTTTAGTTTTTTTTTTTGTTTCCTTTCCATTTTTTTGGTTCATTTTCAGCAACTCGCTAACTCAAGAACTTTGGGTAACTAATGAAAAAAGTAGCTGGCGGACCTGAAGCTGATGCTTAAAATTCTTTGCTTATTTTTAAAGGACCTACTGTTAGATCGGAGTATAAATCAGACGCATAAAGTCATTTCTGGCCTTTTCACCAACAATTCATCACGTCCCAGAGGACCAGAGCCATGCCTTCAGGCTGAACTCATTCTGCTCCGGGCAGTTTTCATTTCCTCCACTGCCTCAAGATCCCCATGGGTCAAGGGTCAGTACTGCACTTCATAGGCCAGTTGAAAGTCCCAGTGAGTAAGGGGTAAGACACAGAGAAACAAACTGACAAAACAGTGAATGACTGAGAGGGGGACATTAAATGGAATTCAATGTAGATCGGAATGAGAGTGTATGTATGTGAATATTAAGTGTATACGCATGTATAGATTTAATGTATGCTTAGGGGCCAGGATTACAAAGTATTTTCAGGGGGAAAACTGCATGGCTGACGTGGCCGCTGTAATCGCTGCAATTGCAATTAGCAATTCCAGAACATTGACATTGTACGAATCGATATTACATGATTTCCAGCTGCAAGAGTCGTACAGCAAGAGGAGCATGACTGGCTCACAGTAAATTACTGAGTACATTTTAGTTATTCAATTTTTTTAGATTTGAGAAAATGTTCCATTATATTTCAAGGGGCGTGGCATACGGGACCACTTTCCCTAACCTTTCAATGACTCTTCAATAAAAGTACATCCAAGAATTTGATGACTTTTTTTGCTTTTCAAAGGAACTGATGCCAATTCTGACTGAGGGGCTTGCATCAAGGTCCTACACTATACTGTTGTTATACGATCACAGGCAGTTTGGCCTACTCTAGGAAACACAGGTTCGTTGGAGAATTTGAGGTGAGCTGCAGTGAACACTAGAAGCTTGGCTAGGGGTACTCATACTGTGACTACAACTACAACTCTATTCCTGAAGTCTCACACAGACTAACTGAATTAAATTCAATGAATCTTCGTTCATTTTATCTCAAAATTTTACGAAGCCAGCATGGCACAGAAGTAGATACTGTACACTAGAAGTCACAGATACTAGCAGCTGATCTTTGGCAAAATAGAGAGTATCCTGACCAATAATGTCAGTTGAAAATGAATGCCACAGGGAAGTAAGTAGTAGCATGGATACTTATGATAAAAGTAATATAAAAGTACTTGACATAAAACTCCCTTTTTGCTCATTGTGTGCATCTGTGTGCATCTATGTGTACTTTAATGGCGTGCAGTAGATGTTGTAACATGTCCTATCGTAAGTTCGTATTACCGGGCACAAAACTGACAGACAGATAGTATTGAAGTGACAGGGATAGAAGCTAGGCTCACAGACACTAGACCTGCAGTTAAGCTGGAGAAATGGCTGATAAATACCATCCTTTTTACGGACGACACTGCCACCTTTCCCAGCAAACCCTGAGGAGAAAGACACGTCAATGAAATACACACACCCAGCATGTCACACCCCACTCATAAAACAGGGTCGAACAATTCAATCATTTAATCGCAAACCACTTTCAAGTTTGGCAAACCCACACCTTCACTTCTCCTCCCTCCCTGACCCAGTTACATTTCCTCTCATCTCCTGAGCCAATCAGAAACCAAGGAGCATGCCTACCCTCTGATTCAATGGGCTCTATGCTCTGGGCTCTGAACCCATACCCCTGTGCTGCGTGCTGTACCGGGCTGACTGAGGCACACAAACCGACACACACGGGCAGGAGGCAGTGTGAGGCGTGTGCCTTAGGCTGAGGTATGGGCCACAAGCATATCTCTCACAAACACAAAGCTATGGGACTCTTCCAAAAAGGGTGACACATACCCATTCAGAAATAAAGACTGATTGGCTGAAAATCTAATTGTGGTTATTCTTAATTCCACAGAATGTGTAAAAACTATACTACCAATCTCAATCTCCACTAATAGACTTGCCGCCCATATCATCTAGCCTATGTTCTAAAACATTTCCACATAATCTTCCTCTGTAATAGACTAGGGGTCCTGTTACCATGGACTCAAGGGTTCAGACAGAACGGCGTGGCAGTAAGGTTAGGGGGCTCACCGTCTGCAGTTTCCAGGGCGTTGCTGTGGTTGTAGCCCCGTGGGACGCCTCGTACTGAGGGCATTTGGGGGCGCTCCACATGCACGGAGCGCTCTGACACGCCCGTCACGTCTGGGGGCGCAGAGTGGTTATCTGCGGGGAGGGGTCAAAGGTCAAACCAGGGACCACTGCAGTTACAACACAGTTCCCAAAAGCCTGTGGGCTCCTTCAGCCCTGACTGAGTAGAACATTAAGCACAGGGGACTTGCATTTGTGTGTTAATTTGAGAAGATACAGATAGGAGAGCATACTAAAATTAGTTAGTATTAATTTAATTTGTGTTGGTGGCACAGTTCTTCTTTGAACCATTGTGGTCACATGAGGTATATCGTGGCTTCCAAATATGAATGAAACAAACAATAAAAATACCCAGTATGCATAAAGCATTCTGGCATTGGCCTGTTGTTCAATTAAGAATTAGATGTAAAATGAAATTTTATATTCCATGCCATATGCATGGGTTTAATGGATTTTATATTGTTCAATCTGAAGATATTCAGTACTTAGATAGAACATTGAGTTATAAAATATTTATAACTCGCCCCTGGATTCAAGCATTTGCCTCTTCGGCAGTGCCCTCACTACTGCCATCTAGAGGGGCCAGGTAACAGTGCAAGCTTAGAGGCTATTTAAAAGCACAATCAGAGATAGATTTCTGTCAGTGTCCTCAGGGATAGAGAAAACACATAGCCTAGTTTTATGAGCAGTGCACTGTGAAGAGCAGTTAAAAGAGACCTAATATAGCTGGAGGGGGGGGAAGTGTCGGAATCTCATTCATAATTCAGCCTTTCCATATAAAAAAAAAACACAATAAATATGAAAAGGCAACAGGACTGGAGATGCCAGAAGGTTTTACTTCTGCGCTCGAGAAGGAATGTGAAAATGCAAAATTAGGGAGTTGGAAATTTGAGGGGGAATGAAACAAATCTACAGAGCAGGGTATAAAGTGACCGGAGCTGTTCTGTCCCTTTACAAGCCTCAAGAATGAACAAGAGCCAGAATACAACCCTTACCCTATGAGACTAGAGAAAAGCTCTTCGTTCACCACAGTCTATGAGATGGCTGCCTTACAGAGGTCAGAGCCGCACAATAATAACACTGATCTTATCAACTGAACGAGAAAGCACGGCGTGGGAGATAAACGACCGTACCAAATAACCCACTGAAAAGGACACAAAAACCCTCTGGATAAAGCTGCTGGATTTCTGTGACGCTCCCCCACTTTCCCTTATCTCAGCCCAGTAGGGGGTGCTGCAGGCTGCACAGCCTGGCAATGTGGTGATCAGGCCTGATAGGTGAAGGGGTGGGGAGAAGGGCGGCAGCAGGAAGAAGAAGGGGCCCTATGAGTGGCTATCATCAGAAAAAGGGAAGGGCTTACGAGGTCAGGGATATGCGGGGAAGCGGGGCATGGTGGGGGCTGGAGGACCTGTTACTGACCTATCTGGGTGTGCGCCATGAGGTCTGCCAGCAAGGTGGCGGCGGCGGCGGCGTGGGGCCTCCCTCCGGGGTGGGATGAGGTGGAGGATGCGGAGGATGAGGTGGAGGAGCCCTGGATGACCCTGTTAAACCAGTGCTCCACACTGGGGTGGGCCTGGTAGGGGGTGGAGGAGGCGGTCCGGCCTTGCCGACGCAGCGAGCCCTCGTCTTCCGAAGCCGATGAGGTGTCTGTGTGGTCAAGACAGGCAGCGTCACAAAAAACCCACACGGGGGGGAACAGCAAGACCTGATGATGGCGGCGATGGTAACCATGGTTACCTGTCAGCACGAAAGCGGCAGGAAGGGATGGGGCAGAAATTGTGATGCGCCGAACGAGACTTAAGGCCTGGTACATACTCTACGCAGGGAACATAAACGGCAACGCAGATTCGGAACATACGCAAGCTCTTTCCTTACATACCATACTCACTTTTAGCCCTGTCCACTAGTTGGCAGCCTAGGCTAATCTGATTGGAGCGAGTAACTTTACACTGGAAATGATTACTTCTTTGTGTGCAGTTGTTCATGATGCAGTGATTGAACAGTATTTACATTTAGAATTAAACCGCACGTTTGCATTGAGCAACAAAATTTGGACTGCACATTTTGCTACGCAAGTATGGAAGCATATCCGCGCCAAAATTCAAATGAAAATGAAAATCGCCGATTGCATTTCGTTTACATTCGATGTGCGCAAAAACCATGACATAATTCAAATAAAAATGCAAAAGGTCACTTTGCATTTTCATTTTCAAGTTAATGTACGCACGTTTTCTGACAATTTGAAAATGTTAATGCAAATCCATTATACATTTCATTTTCATCGCTCTCTACGACACAACCCTGCCATAATTTAAATGAAAATGAAAAACCGCATTTGAATTAGCAATTTCTTATTGTAATCGCATGATCCATGACAAAAAGGAAATGATAATTCAATTCGCATTTAACATTACATGTTCATGCTTTTGCGGCACAAGAGTGACATAATTCAAATGCAATCCGTTTGCATTTTCATTTCCGAAAAGACCCTGCCAAAAATCCATTTCGAAATGGCAAACTGTCAAAAATCCATTTCGAAATGGCAAACTGTCAAAGCTGCCCATCAAGGCGGGGCCTCGAAGAAAGGGGCGTTACAGGGGACTGTTCAAACCACTGAACATAATGGTTGTCTGTGATTTCGGTCGTCAGGCAGTTACCAGGCTAGATAGCGACATTTCCTTGTTCTCTGTGTTTGGGGATTATAGGCGAAATGATCGGAATTAAAAAGGAAACGAGGTAGCCTAAAAGTTACGACTAGCCATAGCCAGCCCAATGTTAACTAAATTAATTTCACAGTTTAGCCTGCTTTCGTTAATCTGGTGTGGAAACTAGCCGATAGCCTATAATGTTACGGGTTTCCGTGGCCAAAACCAGGCTATGCCTGAAAACATGTGCTACCCTTTTCACCGTGGGCATTTCCATCACGATTTCTATTAATTATTGTTTTCTTTTAGATAGCCTTACCCTTAGGATATGTGCAGAGCAAAGGTAAAACGTTACGTGACACAGCTTGGGCCTGCTACATGCCATTGAATGATGTCACTCTTGTGCCGCAAAAGCATGAACATGTAATGTTAAATGGCGAATTGAATTATCATTTCCTTTTTGTCATGGATCATGCGATTACAATAAGAAATTGCTAATTCAAATGCGGTTTTTCATTTTCATTTAAATTATGACAGGGTTGTGTAGCAGGCTCAAGCTGTGTCACGTAACGTTACAGATCGCTGTCTCAGGCTTTCTGTGGACTACGTTACCTTTGCTCTGCACATAGCCTAAGGGTAAGGCTATCTAAAAGAAAACAATAATTAATAGAAATCGTGATGGAAATGCCCACGGTGAAAAGGGTAGCACATGTTTTCAGGCATAGCCTGGTTTTGGCCACGGAAACCCGTAACATTATAGGCTATCGGCTAGTTTCCACACCAGATTAACGAAAGCAGGCTAAACTGTGAAATTAATTTAGTTAACATTGGGCTGGCTATGGCTAGTCGTAACTTTTAGGCTACCTCGTTTCCTTTTTAATTCCGATCATTTCGCCTATAATCCCCAAACACAGAGAACAAGGAAATGTCGCTATCTAGCCTGGTAACTGCCTGACGACCGAAATCACAGACAACCATTATGTTCAGTGGTTTGAACAGTCCCCTGTAACGCCCCTTTCTTCGAGGCCCCGCCTTGATGGGCAGCTTTGACAGTTTGCCATTTCGAAATGGATTTTTGACAGTTTGCCATTTCGAAATGGATTTTTGGCAGGGTCTTTTCGGAAATGAAAATGCAAACGGATTGCATTTGAATTATGTCACTCTTGTGCCGCAAAAGCATGAACATGTAATGTTAAATGCGAATTGAATTATCATTTCCTTTTTGTCATGGATCATGCGATTACAATAAGAAATTGCTAATTCAAATGCGGTTTTTCATTTTCATTTAAATTATGGCAGGGTTGTGTCGTAGAGAGCGATGAAAATGAAATGTATAATGGATTTGCATTAACATTTTCAAATTGTCAGAAAAAGTGCGTACATTAACTTGAAAATGAAAATGCAAAGTGACCTTTTGCATTTTCATTTGAATTATGTCATGGTTTTTGCGCACATCGAATGTAAACGAAATGCAATCGGTGATTTGCATTTTCATTTGAATTTTGGCGCGGATATGCTTCCATACGCAAGAACGTGAGAGACGTTGCCCTTTGCGTCGTTGCGCGCGTTCCTTGCGTAGAGTATGTAGCAGGCCCAACACACACTGATGGAGACGGTCGATTTATGTTCATTCAGAGTTCAGCGGAACTCTCAGAACGCACTCATGGTTTCCTGTGGATGTGCACACGACCCTCCTTCTTCCTTAATATGACTGAATTATGCCTGTGGTGCCATTGCATGAGGTGTTCACAAGTAATGACGGGGTGATGATGATTGTTAGTTAGGAATAATTAGTGGCACAGTGTTAATATCACAAGGTAACATCATGACAAAGTTTCAGAGGTGTAAGCTCGCAGGAGCTCCAAACGGGTCCTGAGACTACGAGGAGGCGACACCACGCCTATAGCAGTCCCACGAGGGAAACGCAACACAACAAACCAGACCACAGCACAGGCACGAAGACCCGTATCCACACAGAAAATCTGCATGCAAAACGCGCAGCAAAGCCGAACGAAGTTCGCAAGAGAAAGAGCGGTAGGTCTATACTCTAAACGCGGTTCATCTTTTCAAATATACACGGGCTATTTTTAACCGTTATGAGGCAACGGCAGCTGCGAAGCTCATTGAGGGCTTATCTTCAGGCTCAGATGGTGCTTGCTTGAGGGCTTCTGCCCGGGAGACTTAAACAAACACTGGTCATGTCAAGGGTGATGCCACTGGAAGACTAGCTTTTGTGTTCTCGTATCCAACTGGATCAATACCTTTCACAAATATACGAGGCGTACAAATCTGAAACATGAAAGCAAAAAGCAGAAGTCCATATTTTCTATAATGTCTACAACGCGAGTATGGGCCTTCACCAAGCGAACTCGGATGGAATTAAACCATTCAATAATATGCCTCTACTGCCAAAGCTTTCCCTCGAGACACAAGGGACTTTCATGAGCATGAATATCGGCCTTGAACTCTCCCACGGTGTGATAGATTAGGCCACAAATTGCATATTGTTCTTCTGTTGATCTTAAATACCTTGATATTGGGATTTAGGCTATGTTGGCTAAGATAAAAATCCGTTCAACACTCAGGAGCAGAGCACACCGAGATCCAGCAGACTCAGTATCACAAGCCTTCTCCTCTCCATGCTGGGCTAGTTATTCGTCAGGCACAGGGGGGACTGGGGAAGTCCCCGATGTGAATCGATCAGATCGGAAAAGTTTATTTAAACTTTCACCCTGGAATTTTTCAAGTATACGTTTTAGGACATGGTAGGAACCCCTAAGGCCAGGGAAATACTCCAGAACTGGCCCAGGATGGTATTATTGTGTCATAGAAGGAGACGAGCGATAACACGAAGCACGCCATACGGCTAAACGGCAGATGGTCCAAAGAGTACTTCCTTGTACCGTGTTTTCAGTCGGCACCATTGTCACCGCTTGGCATTTCACCTCAGATTATTCCAGGCACTACACATCTTATTTCACACATTCCAACAATAATATTCGCTAGCCCTCAATAGTTTACATAACATTATCCATTTGGTTTTTAAGACAAGCTTATACAGAACAATGTCCGTAGCTCACATACCAACCACTAATACAGCCGGGTGTATCAAGTTTATTTATCGAGGGGAAAGTAACTCATCACATGACACAGTAACAAGGAGCAGAAACTGCAACCAGCTCATTTTACATGGAGATCTTTAACCTCATATCCCACCACCAGCCACTGAGTAAATCCAGCATGTACAAAGAATGTACCGCCATTCCAAATAGAAATCGTACGACATGGGAGACCACCATAAGACAATAACAGCGGTACTCCTTAGACTTTCATTACACCAAATTCATTCAGCTCACATAAATATTTCAGCAAGCGTCAAAGGAGACGGGCATCCTATTTACCCAGGAGAAACTCCGGCAGACAGCTTTCCTTAATATGGTGACCTGATATAAACTCGGTAGAACACTGGCAGGGGCCCAAGAGGACGAAAAAGTAGAGGACAGGCAGAAAAAAGAATGGAGAACAGACTTCTGAAATTCTGATTTCAATACTGCCGTCATACAGCATAGCACCTTGAACGCATCTTTAGTGCAATTCACTTCAACGCAATTCAATTCAATCCAAGGTCGTTGTGAAAATCCAGCGAGATATTCATTCAATGGGGCCCATCTTTCAGAACTTATTGCGGAACTGCCTCGACTACGTCCAACTGTCAGACAAAGTTAGAATCTGACGTGCTGACATTCACAAGTTTGGGTACTGTTAGGGAACTGCTGTCGATATACCAAAATATTTTTTCACAGGAAGAGGTGGTGCCAATCACAGAACTGCCTGCGTGAAACCACTAGAGATGGGAACAAGGCAAACTGACAGACAGGTCTGGCGGTCGAGGGATCCCTCACAGAAAAATTAACTACGCAATTAAGCACATGAAGGGTACGCTTGTGAGGGAGGATGCCTGATCAAATCTGAAGCAGACCAAGGCTCAAACACAGACACAGAGCTGCACGAGAGATCAACCGTCTAAACGTTTTCCACATGCTCCGGGCTTTCAACTGGAATCATTGCAGAGGTTGTGTCCTTACTTGACAACACATGACTTTGCGTTTCTTTTACAAGCAGCGGTGGAACATTCTCCACCACTCCGACAAGTGAACTTTGCCGGAGGCAATGTTGATTTGTTCAGTGCCGCATTCGCATTCGAAAAACTAATTTGGCGCAATTCAACATGCAGCCCTCGACATCGGCTCTCTGCTGTCGAGCGTATCCACCAAGAGATACCAGAGGTGGGAGATTAAAAAAACACCATCCTCCCCAAAAACAGTGCTATTACTGCATGAGTGACGCGCCTTGTTGTTAAAAATCGTATTTGCCAAGTGTGCACTAATGCTGCTTCTGAGATTTTAGAGAAATTAATCAACATTTTCCAGCCATTTTCATGCTCTGCCAAAATGGTTTCTGTTCTTGTTTATCATTTTGCCTTTGAATTACATCTTTCCCAGCCCTTCTCTCACAGCAACCTTGACACAGATACAATGTGAGGGAGGGAGAGAGAGAGATTTCAATTCTCATTATCATACCAACTCAAGCCCAAGGACTTTGAAAATGAGAAATTAATATTTATGTTGCAACTTCAGTTTAATATGGAAGATTTGCAGCGTTTCTGGGGAACGGTTTTAACACTTGTACCCTTTTTCAACACGGATGAAAGAATTAGAAGAGCATGTTATTTTCCCTGAAAATCTGTTATACACACACAAAACAAACATACACACACACACACACACACACACATTTCTATGACTTTACCCAATGCATCCAAGCCTGGCACAGCCCAGCCTGAACAAAGATATGGTAAAACAGGTGTGTGTGCATGTGTGTGTGTGTGTCTCGCTGTGTGTCTGTGCGCACATGTGTTTGTTCAGGGGCTCACTCAGAGTGATGTCACAGACCTGCCTATAGGACACCATCAGCCAATAAAAATGCAAATACAGGCATGCAGTAAGTAACTGCCCTGCAATAAGCTAAGTGCATAAGGTTTAAACTTAGCTTCTTCATCACAAGTGACTTCTGGGCCAAAAGTAAAGAAATATTTTGAGAAAGGTATTCAGTATTTTGTCGTTTTGACAGTGCAGATTGAAGGGCAGATGACAGCCATCTTAACGGTTCCTAAATCAGTCGGTCTGACCTTTGCAGTGTCGAGACACATACAAGCCTCGCTCAGAGGGACAGTGTGGGGATATGAGACGGAAACAATCAGTACACAGGGTGGACAACACGAGTGAACATCCACATACAGTACACACGCGTGCACACACACACACACACACACACACACACACACACACACACACACACACACACACACACACACACGCCACACACACGCACACACACACGCCACACACAACAGAGACAGACAGACAGACACACATACACACACACAATCAAGCCAGCCCAGACATACGCACAGCAAAGAACCACCTCAACTGTTTAACACTGGAGAGATCACTTTGTTCCAGCTTCAGAGATTTCTTTCATACCTCTATAATTAATGAACGCCGTTTAAAATACAGTGTGTCCATTTGGATTTATGCTGATCTCTGGTACAGCACAAAAGCGGTCAAACCGCAAAGGTTCTGTGCACATTACTGCTGCATTAAATATGGAGTTATTCAGCACTTATACAAAACGTGTGGGAAGGGGTTCTGGGAACTGAATGATGAGCAAGCTTCTTTTCTCTGAGCGAAGAAGGAAAGTATTCATAAAACATAGCTTTTCCCCACTTCTTCAAATGATACATTCAAAATGTCACGACGATGACATGTTTAACGTAGGAGTCCCTAAAGCTTCAACGTCTCCAAGTTGCAGTGAATCACTCACTCTCTTTCTCTCTGCCGTTGTCTCCCACCAAAATAGCACGCTGAGAAATGCGTTGTGGGTACTTGTCCCAGAATTCCCTTGGCACAGCAGGCTGTGTGACTCTTACCTGGGGGGGTACATGCCTCCACGGAGGATTGGACTAACACAGAGCGTCGCTTGGAGGGCATGGGCATCTTCCTCTCCTTGTACTTGGCCAAGGCTGCCTGGACAGCTTCTGTATGAATGTCTGAGGGAACACAACACAGGGGAACTCTTCACGGCCCACACACAAAACTGAGCACCCACAACTCCTACCATGCCATCTCCATCCATGCAGTGCGGACATGGGCGCCTATGTGTTTAAAATACAGCGGAGCAAGAACAAGCCAACTCCTACCATCCCCTTTCATTTCTGCGGCACAGAAACGTCAGCCCATTTAGCGGAATTAAAATGCTGTGGAGCAGGAGACACGCTATGGTCTATTTTTGTGGTTTCTTAGACTAGTTTTAGTTTTAGTTTTATTAAGAGAAACTGGAACTCCACTTGTTATGGTGTTATTGTGCTCCTCATGAAAACACCATTAATTAGCATCTGAGAATTGTGCCAGGGTTTGGGGCCCGAGGGGGTGTTATCGACTGGCTTCAGCTTCGAGAGGCGCTTTTGCGACGGAACTCGCGCCCGCGTTAGCGAGACCTTCGGCTGTGAGGGGGGGGGGGAGTGGAGCCGACTGCGCTCCAGTGGAGAGCGCGTGTGCTCCAGGGATTTCTCAAATTAGAAATAGACAGGAGAAGAGTGGTCCTTACCGGATCGAAAGCGCTCATCGCGTGAATTGGTGGCGCGGGTCTTGTGCTGCTTGGAGACAGCAGGAGCAGCTTGAGTGGACTGGACCCTGTTGTCAATCTGCAGAGATGGATCTACACCTGCATACA
This sequence comes from Synaphobranchus kaupii, assembly GCA_029718625.1. Classification (NCBI taxonomy): domain Eukaryota; kingdom Metazoa; phylum Chordata; class Actinopteri; order Anguilliformes; family Synaphobranchidae; genus Synaphobranchus; species Synaphobranchus kaupii. The sequence goes on along the minus strand of CM056384.1, from coordinate 36,282,912 downwards.
GAATAGCAGAATTCATTCTTAGTTTTGTATTTATCCCTTATTTATCCGGAAGAGAGCCCCGTTGAGATTGTCATCTGCGGCTGAGAAAGCAGCACACGCCAATACAAACACAAGAGAACATTAAGAACGACAATATAGTAAAACAGTGATGTCAAATCAAAGCCTTAGTCTGTCGTGCATGAAACCATATACACTCTTCAGTTACTGTTCTAAAAATGAAACCTTTGAACCACAAAAGTGGTATTAAGCAGGTCCAATTTTATCTGTTACCATAACATGTTCCAGCACCGAGATGTATAATAATTAAAAGCTTTCTTTCCCAGTTCAGAGCATGGGAAGGGTACTTTTTAAAAGGGCCAGCTTGTTAGAGCAAAGCTGATATTTTGCCATTTGCTATCTTAAGAGAGCACAGGTAAACTGGGAGTTTTGAAGTATGAAGGTGGCAGATTCTACAGATATCCAATGTCGATCGACTTTGGTCTTTACATTCACAATTACGCACAACACACACACACACACGTACACACAAACACGCACATACACACGCAAGCATGTACCCCCCCCACATAGACACACATGCGCACACACGCACTGGTCTCTTCGGCACTTTCCCTAGCTTTGTGTGTTTGCATAGATATGCTTTAAGCTGTTTAAAAGGTGAGTGCCAGAGACGGAGAGCCGGACCCAGTGAGGGCAAAGCACAGAAGATTGCGGTGGGGGAAACTTCATTTTCAAAGTGAATTCAAGACTTCTATTTCAGCCCCATTGTGATTTAGTTTGTAAGAAAGTCTGGCGATTTTGTTGCACTGTTCAAGGTCGAGCACCAGCACCAAGATTCCTGATCAGCCATTAAACGGTCCAGAAGGAAAATGATTGATCTGTGATTAAAATGAAAGAGAGTCCCTGCTGGAATATCCTACCCAGATAATACCGAAAGAACCAGCCAGCCAAAGACCAAGTTCAAACACACCGCCGCAATCACTCAAGGAGAAACATTATTTATGACCGATCACTTTTCATTTGCTTACACTGCGCCTTATCGCCTTTCAGCCATTACTGGTCTAAGTGTCCTCCGTCTGCATCTTCGAAACATAAAAAAAAGGTTTCGTTTCAAATTTGTTTCACTCTCATTGTAACAGAAGTGCAACAGAATCATTTACAATGGCTCACCTCAGCACAATAAGTCATGCGTTTCTCAGATCTGAACCTCATTCGTGACAAGGCTATTAGTTTTGTCTTACAAAAGAATTCTGTGATCTTTTGATATTTAAAGTTTTAACTTTTGTCTTCTTATACACCTCTTACCACAGCATAGGGGTACATTACCGTAACAATGTAATATTTCATATTTTTGAAAAAAATATTGATTTAAAACATTACAATATAAAGGGTATGAGTAGGCATATAGTGATGGCGCATTTTTTTTTTCAAGGTCATCATGGCTTCTGCCATTTTATGCTAGCTAAGCTAAAGAGCATTCATTACCATAACACCCATCTTTCATTACCACGTCATATAGTTGCCTGTTACGGTAATGAATTATGATGTTACGGTAATCAATATAAGAATAGTTTCCTATTATTGTCTGTTAGTTACTATAACAGACCAGTAATCTAACTTTTTTGATATGAAGATCTACAATGGCAGAAGGGAAGAAGGTTGCTACAAGAGCTAGGGTGCAGAAACATAGGGAAAAGCTTTACAGCAATCCCGAGCTACTTGAGGAGTACAGGAGGAAGGAAAGAGAGAGGTAGGCCCACATTTGAAGGGAAAAGAAAGTTTGCATATTTACATAGTGTTGAAGACAAGCTCATACAGTACCATATGGTAGGAAACTATAGCGCCACCTATAGGTCAATGATTACACTAGATATACAGTAGATGTACAGTAGACCCCTATATTTTGAGTAGAAGCCAGATACAATACAATAGATTGAGTTCATTTTTTGTCTCAAAATTCTACACGAAATAGCCCATAATGACAAAGTGAAAACAGGTTTTTAGACATTTGTGCTAATTTATTAAAAATCAAAATGTAAAATATCATATGTACACACATTGATATGACACCCAAAAGTGAGCTGAGGTGCATTTTGTTTCCACTGATACTGCTTGAGATGTTTCTACAACTTAATTGGAGTCCACCTGTGACAAATTCAATTGATTGGACATGTTTGGGGATTGCCAACACCTGCCTATATAAGGTCCCACAGTTGACAGTGCATGTCAGAGCAAACTCCAAGCCATGGGGTCAAAGGAATTATCTGCAGACCTCAGAAACAGGATTGTGTCAAGGCATAGATCTGGAGAAGGGTACGGAAAAATCTCTGCAGCTTTACAGGTCCCAAAGAGCACAGTGGCCATCATCATTCGTAAATGGAAGAAGTTTGGAACCACCAAGAATCTTCCTAGACCTGGCCGTCCGGCCAAACTGAGCAATCGGGGAAGATGGGCCTTGGCCAGGGAGGTGAGCAGGAACCCGAGGGTCACTCTGACAGAGCTCCAGCGTATCCTTGTGGAGATGGGAGAACCTTTCAGAAGATCAACCATCCAGGCAGCACTCCACCAATCAGGCCTTTATGGTAGAGTGGCCAGACGGAAGCCCCTCCTTAGTAAAAGGCAATCACAGCCCGCTTGGAGTTTGCCAAAAGGCACCTAGAGGACTCTCAAACCATGAGAATCAAGATTCTCTGGTCTGATGAAACCAAAATTTAACTTTTTGGCCTGAATACCAAGCGTCACGTCTGGAGGAAACCAGGCACCGCTCATCACCTGGCTAATACCATCCCTACAGTGAAGCATGGCGGTGGCAGCATCATGATGTGGGGATGTTTTTCAGCAGCGGGAACGGGGCGACGAGTCCTGATAGAGGGAAAGATGAATGCAGCTAAGTACACCGAGATCCTTGAAGAAAACCCGCTCCAGAGCGCTCTGGACCTCAGACTGGGGCGAAGGTTTACCTTCCAACATGACAACGACCCGAAGCACACAGCCAAGAGAACAAAGGAGTGGCTTCGGAGAAAGTCTGTGCATGTCCTTGAGTGGCCCAGCCAGAGCCCAGACCTGAATCCAATTGAACATCTGTGGAAAGAGCTGAAAATGGCTGTGTACCGACGCTCCCCATCCAACCTGACGGAGCTTGCAAGGATATGCCAAGAGGAATGGGCAACAATGTCCAGAAACAAGTGTGCCAAACTCGTAGCTTCTTTCCCAAGACGCCTTGAAGCTGTAATCACTGTCAAAGGTGCAGCAACCAAGTATTAGGCTAAGGGTGTGTACAGATATGTAACCCCTAAATAACCTATTTTTGTCAGTAAAATAAAATTGCGTATTTTCTAAAAACCTGTTTTCACTTCGTCATTATTGGCTATTGTGTGTAGATGTTTGAGGCAAAAAATGAACTCAATCTATTGTAGTATAAGTCTGTAACGTAATAAAACGTGGAGAAGGTGAAAGGAGTGTGCAGACTTTCCGGCTTGACTGTATGTACAGTAGACCCCTACATTTTGAGTAGAAAATTTGGGTCACATTGTATATTAAGTGTATCATCATTACGCATTAATGAAGCCTTAATAAACATGACACATTAATAATGCACTGTGTACGATGAAGTATACTTAATAACATGCATTATTACATTATTACAGTGCATCCGGAAAGTATTCACAGCGCTTCACTTTTTCCACATTTTGTTCTGTTACAGCCTTATTCCAAAATTGATTAAATTCATTTTTTCCCTCAAAATTCTACACACAACACCCCATAATGACAATGTGAAAAAAGTTTTTTTGAGATTTTTGCAAATTTATTAAAAATAAAAAACTAAAATTTCTCATTTACATAAGTATTCATACCCTTTGCTTTAACGTATTTTTAAAGTATCATATTTCATATTTGGTCGCATATCCTTTACATGCTGTTACTTCCTGAAGTCTGTGACCATCAACATCAAAAAACTGTCGATATCTTATTTTCAGGTACTGTTACAAGCGATACTATAACCTCTCTGCATTTGAATGGATCTCTATGGAAATTGGGGGGTGAGACTAGATTCAGCTGTAAATTACACTGGTACAGTATGGAACACATGGCTGGCTAAATGGCTGTAAGTTATCAAGGGTCTGAGCTATCAAACAAGCCCCAAACCATCACTCTGTTGCCAGATATGGAGTAGATGTGGATGGATCACTGCAAGGGTAATTTTCCGGACTCATTTTCCTATAGAACTCTATTGGGAAAAAAGTCAGGAGAAACAACCCTTAAAGTAAGGATAAGTATGACATAATACTGCCTAAATGTACTGCATTTGGTGTGGCCAAGCTCTGGACAGCAAGTATGTAAAAAAATTTATTAAAAAATTCTCTGACCTTGTTGAACATCACCTAGAAAGGGCAAAACAGGATACAACATTGATTTTGGGTAAACCTTTATTTGAATAAGTTGGGGTTCATTACCGAAACATGCTCTTTCATTACCGTAATGTCAATTTCATTACCGAAACACTCCATGTTTGACAAAATATTCAAATTACACTAATACAATACCTCAAAAGTTTAAGCTGTGCTTGAAATATGTCCCATGCCCTTTCTACTATTGTTATTGTTTAAAAATAAAATTTATTCTAAACAAAACCACAAAAAAAAATTGAGATTGTTCTTTGAATTGAAAATATGTGTTTTTATATAAAATACATTTTAGGATGAAATCCTGTTATTTGAGCATGTACATTTACATTGTGTTAAAATTTTCGAAATGAAACTTTGTATTATTCTGTTATTTGCTACTTTAAAATGTGTTACGGTAATTACATTGTTTTTTAGACAGTGTACCAGAAAATGTCTGAAAATGCTTTAAAATGTATACTAAAACAATGAATTTAACATTTATAATAAATTTAGATCATATTTGATGAAATGGGAAAGATCATTATTGTCTCTTTATCTTCTTAACTTTTACTATATGTAGTGCCAAGTTCGTGAGAATCACCCGGGTGCACCTCGTAGTGGATTTGCACAGAATTACAGGACATGCTATGGTTTGGATTCAGTTTCAGGGGCTGCGACCGCCGTTAAACTGAACAGACAATTTCAAATTCAGCACTGCGCAGTACTGAATCGGCCACGTCAGGGAAACGGCACATCTGCATTACACAGCCAAAAGACAACAAGGAAGGGCAGTGCAAATACCAATTCTGAGTGATTAAATGGAAGGCAACCGAGGAGCAGAAGCAATCTTTTTGTCAATCTGTATTCTGTCAGGTCTAAGATGGATGGGGGGGGGGGTGTGTCTGCCATGGAAATTATTTACAACTAGCCTGAGGGAACATTCCTAACCGACAACTGTCAAAACCTGTCAGAAGGAAATGCATCTCACTCTTCATCTTTCACACCAAAACACGTGAATGACAGCACACAGAAGTGAAACTAAACTGACAGGCCTTCCTGTTCTTAATTTGAAACTGTGACTCTCAGTACCGTGCAACCAGAGCTTTGTAAAGAGGGAAAAGATGTAAGTTCATGTTTCAGTACAAGCCAGCAGTTAGGCCTTCATTAGAGGACAGACTGAAGCTAAAAAAGAATGATGTTCAGTGTCCAAAAAAAGGCTGCTGACAAAACAACCCCTGGTAAGTACATCAAGTCCTGAAAATAGCACAGACCAAGAAAATGAGACCTTAACTCTCCTTGAGCTGTCGTCCTGAATTCCCACAGTTTCATCTTTCCATACGCTAAAATAAAGAAAATAGTCTAAATTGTGGGATAAATTATGGTATAACTCGTACTGCAGCAGGTCTGAATATAAAAACGCATGGCATCAGCCCCTCCAGTCTTAGGGCCTACCACAGTCCAATACAGAGATCTGAAAGGTGGTCTCTAATTTGAATGGGTCTGAAAATATCCAGGATTAGATGGGACATTAAACTGAAGAGCCCACTACCTCCAGTAAGTGGTGATTCCCTTCTGGTAATGACTATTTGCAGCATTTAAACTTGTGCTTTACATCAGCCCTAAAGTGGTAGGCCAAGCCTTCACCCTGAAATATACAGTTTCACGTTTAAAACAGCCCATAAATGTAATGTACTGTACAAGTCACCTTTTATGTGGTGGACTTTACAGATAAATGTCACTGCTGTTGTTATGCAACTCAAATAATTTGTCTACTTGTCAGCAGTCAATATTGAATTAGGCAGACGTATTCACTTAATATCTACAAACAAACCAAGAGAAAACAAGCAGGATCAAAATTCATTATCACCATCTTATAAAGGCTCATTCACAAGCTAGACACTGATTCAACAAACATCAACACTGATGACAAAGAATTACAGTGAATCCGAGTATTTTTATATACTCCCTCGGTTATTATCATTTTCGTCAATGGATCAGTTAATTGAGACTTTAAAAAGCTCGGTCCAGGGACTGTAGATCTTTGGGGCTGACGCAGGGCACTAGTTAAGAAGTTTGTTAACCCTTTAATCCCTGGCACCTCTTTCAGCCTCCGCCATGGGGAACTCTATCCCCTTCTAGACTGCTTGCCTAGCAACCGGCCCCCCATATAGTCCTGCCCTTTAGTCTGGCAGTAGAGCGTAGCGCTGCTGCTCATTCATTTTGGGTCCTTATGAATGGTTATGGAGCGCAGCAGGGGAAGCGGCAGGGCCTCACGCTCTCGCCGGATTGGACTCACCATGGGTCCGCGGCAGGAAACGACACACAGCCGCTGACAACAAAGGGGCATACAAATCAATCTCACAGCTCCAGAAGGTTCCACAGAGGAGCAGACACCAGGCAGAAGAGGGGGGAAATGTGAAACGATTGATCTGTGATTAAAATGAAAACTAACATTCCCATTTTTGGTTAAAGAAAGGGGGCGGCCATGTTTACTGATGATGCCCTTCAACAAAAAAAAACTAAAAAATTTAAAAAAGGCACAATCATTGTATTTGCTTCCAGTCAACTTAGAAAACAAGCCATTTTATGCGGAAAGTATGGTGTGACAGGCAGCTATTCGCGGTTTGAGCGTTTTAAATGGGAAACAAAACGCAATGCACTACAAATACGTATTCGTTTATGATATTCATGCAGTGGAAGATGGCTTTTCTCAGAAACATAAAAGCTAAGGGCTCAGTATACTTCAAACAAATTCAAAATAGGCGGATTCGCAAAAGCAAAATGTCTGGTTTGCAACCAAAACGAATCGTCGCATTTGGCTTCGATTGTCGTAGTGTGTGCAGGCTAGCCAGCCAGTCGAAAATTTTGCAGCCTCGTTCACCATCCCCAAATACACCCTAGCCTGTAATTGGACAACATTGTTTATTTTGGGTAAACTTCCTGTTTACCATCGCATCAGACTGGCCTCTGCTCATTTCCAAGATGAATCAGTTTGAGGCTAGACTTGCTGAATCTGTTCAAAGATATGTCCACTTGTAGGACCGCACAAGCAGGAACTACAAAGACATTCCATCTTTCAATAAACCTTTTTATATTTGATATTGATTTTATTCAGGTTTTCTTCCTTTTTCGTAACACTAGTCGCCAATTGCCCCGTAGATCAGTGTGGTGATTTTAAATTTTAAATTATTTCATCAGTGTTTATGCTATGTTTACATCCTGCCATGACTTTTTCAACATAGTGGTGTTCAAAAAAATAGCAGTACAACATCAGTAACCTGATGAACCACTGTTATGAGTAGTAGTGATATTTCTGCATGGCAAATAATTTACTTGTAGATGTAGTAGTGTAATAGAAAAACAACAGACCCAACTGTCATGACATGCACGCTGCTTGTTCTGAGTAATTGACTCATTCATTGAAAGGGGCGTGTTCAAAATAATAGCAGTGTGGAGTTTAATTAGAGAATTCATTCATTCTGTGAAAACACAGGTGTCATTAATTGTCCTTTATTAAGGAAGAAGGGAAGCAAATGTTTCACACATTGTTATAAAATATATTTCTTTCTGAATTGCTAAGTAAAATGGGCCGTTCCAAACATTGTTCGGAGGAACAACGTAATTTGATTAAAAAGTTGATTGGAGAGGGGAAAATGTATAAAGAAGTGCAGAAAATTATAGGCTGCTCAGCTAAAATGATCTCAAATGCTTTAAAATAGCAACAAAAACCCGAAACACGCGGAAGAAAACGAGCAACTACTGTTAAAACGGATCGAAGAATAGTCAGAATGGCAAAGATTCAGCCAATCATCACCTCCAGAAAGATCAAAGATGATCTAAAATTACCTGTAAGTGCTGTTACAGTCAAAAGACGTTTGATCGAAGCTAAGCTATCAGCAAGAAGCCCCCGTAAAAAACAGCATGTGCAGAATCGGTTAAAATTTGCCAAGGAACACATCGATTGGCCCAAAGAGAAATGGCGTAACATTCTGTGGACTGATGAGAGTAAAATTGTTCTTTTCGGGTCTAGTGGTCGTCGACAGTATGTCAGACGACCCCCCGGGTACTGAATTCAAGCCACAGTACACTGTGAAGACAGTGAAGCATGGTGGCGCAAAAATCATGGTATGGGGATGTTTTTCATACTACGGTGTTGGGCCTATTTATCGTATACCAGGGATCATGGATCAGTTTGAATACACCAAAATACTTGGAGATTATGTTGCCGTATGCCGAAGAGGAAATGCCCCTGAAATGGGTGTTTCAACAAGACAACGACCCCAAACACACGGGTAAGCGACATCTTGGTTCCAGACAAAAAGGATTGAGGTAATGGAGTGGCCAGCTCAATCCCCCGACCTCAACCCCATTGAAAACTTATGGGGTGACATTAAAAATGTAGTTTCTGAAGCAAAACCCAAAAATTAACAGGAACTGTGGAATGTAGTTCGTTCATCCTGGGCTGAAATACCTGTTTCTAGGTACCAGAAGTTGGTTGACTCAATGCAACGCAGATGCGCAGCAGTTATCAAAAACAATGGTTATGCAACTAAATATTAGTTCAGTAATTTAAAGTGAAGTTAAATCTTGAAAAAATTTCTTCAGTTTATACAGTAAGTGTTTGAGTTTGAAGAGAAAAATGTCGACACTGCTATTTTTTTGAACAGATTAATATTAATTTTCTTTGTTTCCTGTAAAAGAATAACGCAGACTTGATAAAATTTGTTAATGCTTTGATTTGGAATTGAATGTGTAATGTTTCCACTACATTTGAAATATGGAACTAAAAGCTATTAAAAAATATTTGCACTTTATTCACTTTTTTTAACGCACTGCTATTTTTTTGAACACCACTGTAGCAATACTGCAAGTGCCTATGTTGTTATAATTATAAAAGTATTACTTTCTTGTTTTTTTCACATAAAAGACTCCACCTAGTCACTAAAAGTATTGCACGTTGGTACATTGACTGCATTTTCATAATGGGTGCATTAGCGTATTGAGACAATGAACAGACCTCAAGTCGCAGTGAGTGTATGGACACTTTCTCCCAGCGCCATATTCAACAGCAGTTCAACGGCCTTTGTGAATCGGCCAAATTCAAATTGGTTTGAAGTATACTGAGCCCTTTAGCCAATTGGTAATAAAACATTCATATCACAACCTCCTTACATTTGGCAAACAAGCTTAAATAATTTCAGAAGGTAATTTAAATTTGCAAGGAAACAATGGTTATGCTAATTAGTTAGGGCTATCAAGGAAGGAAAACAATAGACACATATCAATATCGTAATCACATAATTTTTAACCAAGGATCAAGTTTCTAAGTTCCAGTTACTGTTAGCTACTTAGAACACGGACACTACCCAAACAGACAAGATAACCTCAACGACCTCCTGAGACCCAGAGAAAACACACTTTTACGCACACGCAGCAGAGACAGATGGACAGACTGGCACTGAGAGCCTTAAACGCTCCATCCTGTGATACCACGTGAAATGCTGAGAACAGCACAGAGCCAGCTCTCAATCACTGCTTCACATATTAACCAATCACTGGCCTTAGGGGTGGAGCAGGTTAGGCTTTTGGGTGAGTGGGGCAGACCAGGCCACTCTAGAGTCTCTGGACTCAGTGGTGTTTTTTTATTGGCCACTCTCCAACATACTGCGTGCCCATGACAGTGTGATCCATCTCACTGGCACAAACAAGGGTTGTAGCCCGTTCTGGGGAAAGTGCACCATTTCCCTTTCAATGGCCGACACAACAACAGCTTAGGGTATCAATGCTCTCCCCACTATCCGCAACTCTGAACTCTGCACCAATAGAGGGGAGAGAGAAGAGAGAGAGAAAAAATTAGAGGGGAGAGAGAAAACACCCGATCATACATCATCATAACAAACCCCACAATCCATTCTAACAGCCCTGCCTCAAAAAAAAAACAAAAAAAAACACAGGGCCACTTTACAATGGAATTGATCTATATCTGTATAAATTATTCATTCATGGGTTTTACTTGGCTGCACAAACTTATTTTTTACAGCAGTATGCAATAATCTCATTTTGAAGTATTTGAAAATCCTGGGAAAGGCATGCAAAGCAAAGGAAACTCATTTGCAAGCTTAGATGAGATTTAATTAAGATGCTTTTCGACGGAACAAAAGGCTGGCCTGTTCTGGGGAAAACAATATCAGTTACGTCAGAAATACCTGATATTCTAACAGCTCTCTTTTGCTTTGTACACCGAGGAGACATTACAGTAATGCCAATAGGAAATTATGTAACATGCTGTGTCCCATTTAATCTGAACGACCAAGCAGTACGGTGTCAAGAGAGGACGCAGAAATTAGAGACTGAGGAAAGGCGTGATTGGCGCAAGACTCTAAATCCATTCACGGCCCTGGGATTACATGAAATTCTCGGACTATTCTGAAACATAAGGTCACAACCGTCTCTGGCAGGCAGCTACACCATACACAACTCAGTATGAGCCTTCTCAATGCCTTAGTATATTTACAATTTATATCACTTACTATGCAGCGTTAGCTTACCACAATAAAATATTAACTTTGCATCTGACATGAGACGCCTATTGCCTATTACCTGTCGGTGTATTTTGGATAATATGACGAATATCTGTCACTTCTGTGCATGGAGGTGTCATAAGAAGCAAATGCCCTTAGGAATTGTCAGAATTTCCCATTTAAACAGGGTTCATCATGAAACTCCATGCAATGACGACGCATGGTTACTGGTTTGAAAAACAAATCTACATCACTCACACGTTTCTGGTGACGAAAATACGTATGTAAATTCATTATGCATTTTCAAACATCTTTGGTAATTAGAGTGTGCAAATCTTTAACTTACATAAAATTGGCCATGAACAATAACACAGGCCTTCATGCTTTCTATTCCTCCAGTACAGCTCCCCCGGTCAGTGTGGAAAGAGAGATTGCTTTTCCACTGTGCAACAATACATTCACATTCTGGACGTACACAATGTCCTGAGACGACCTCTCTTTCCAGAGGGAATTTACCTCAGTGTGACTTATAGCTCAGTTACTCAGGCTCAGTGCTGACATTTCAGCTGGGAACAGAACGTGAATCTCATCAGAATAAAAACCCCACCCACCCCCACCCATCCATCCATCCATCCAAGCTGGAAAGCCATTGAGGTCACAGAGTTTACTTAAGGTGGGCTCTCAGTTCGAATAAACCGCCTCACAAGCAAGAGTTTTTCCTGAAGCTTTAAAAACGCAGACGCATCCTCGGGGAGTTTGCATTTGTTTGAGGACAGGAACGCTGTGGAACTCAAGCAGATCCAAGAGGACACCTAGTCAGAACCTCCACACGCGGACCGCGTTCCTTTCCGAAACCACAACGACAGTCCCGGTGGGAATGGCCATCCCCCAGGAGTTATTATGTGATGCTGAACAATTACAGCAGCATATTATGGTGTGTTAGTCTCTGGAGAAAGGCTTTGCTTCAGATGACTTATGCAGCTTATTTTTTTTATCATATTTCATCAGCGGGAGCACTTCCACCGTGTTCAAGAATACAATGAACATTTTAAACCTGGTATTATATGTTAAACCTACGTCACTGCAGCAGTATACAATGTCAAGCCCAACCACTGTAGCTGTAAGTTATGTTTGTCACATTATCGTGTGAATATCTTACATGCCGTTTGCAAGGAGAACAGGTCTGTCAAGTCTTGCTGGTTTCAATGCTGAATGATGGCACAGAACAATGTTGCCACCAGTGCTGAATGACTATGACAAATCTGTGGCAAAAATTAGCAAGATGTCCGTGCTCCTACAGTGTTGGATAAAACAGGTGGGCAGCAGCAGACAGTTTAGAGCAGGGAGAAGAAACACGTGTCGCAAACGGGAATGCTAATTCTGCCAGCGTCTGAGATGCCTTTGAAGGATATCTTGACATGCGCGACATCCTTCAAACCACATCAGGCAGCAAAAGTAAATAGTGTATTAAGTACATACGTTGCAAAAAAACAAATCTTAACAAGCATTTTAACCTTATATTTAGACTTTAGAATCTTATTTCTTTTTTGCTAAGTAAGACAAACTATCTGCCAGTGGGGTGAGATAGTTTTACTCAATTCAAGATTTGGCAGTGAGATAAGATAATTTCACTTAAAACAAGCTAATATTTTCTACTTTTGAGAAAAAAAAAGAAGATTTTTAAGACTCATTACAACAAGACTGAAACACTTGTTAAGACAGACATTTTTTTGCAGTGCAATGAATTAATGTGAATTGGTAAAAATAATGTCAGTGAGAATGTGCGGCTGAAGTACGATTTCCCCTTAAATCGTTCCACCAGTACACCGCGGAAGTGCATGCGCCGGACTCCAGTGTAAACCGGTGGAGTCTTACCTTGTGTCAGTGGGATGTAGGGAGCCAGGAGCTTTCCTCTTTTCTTCTCATATCCCTTCTGTGTGATGTCCCCTGTGGAGAGAAAGCAGGGACTGATGAGTCATGGGATGGGTGAGACGAGTCGCCCGGGCCGTGTCTGTGCCCACGGTCACCCCGCCCAGCGCCAGCCCCCTGGCCCCGGCATGGTGGGACCACAGAGGCTAGCAGAACGTGCCCTCCTCTATCCTCACACCCCCCCCCCCCCCAAAAAAAAAAAACTAAAACAAACACAGACACTGAGTATGGCAACTGACCAATGGGCAAAGACTTCCCAGGATCAGACCAATCGGTGACAACAGAGAGGGCTCTGTCTCGCGGCCTGCTAAATGATTAGTGCCAACGATCCCTCAAACGCCGTCTCTGTCAGTCAGATACATGCCCCCCCACACATACACACACACAGACACACTGTCTGTAACCATATCGACCCAAAGCACAGATATTTAACACCTTATCCTGTCTATTCACCCCGACACCCTCACATTCCCAATGAACCCAGCAGTCTGACCACTGCACCACCCTCTACGCAGAGCACTCCCACAAATAGCCGACATAACCAGTATCCATAAACACAAACACCTGATACTGCCACCACGACACAACCTGCTGCCACACACACCTACACACACATACACACACACCCCATACCCCCAATCCCCCCCCCCCCACACACACACAGAATGAAGCAGGTAAATAGACAGCTGATATCCAAAGCACTTTGTTAAGTGCCCAAGGTACAGCTTATTCTTTTTGGTCCAGTTGTAAATACAATCAAAGTGAAGGACAGTGGCTGCGATTAAGGACTCATCAGAAGAAGGAGCCTTCCTTAAATCCACTCTGGATCCATTCAGCACAAACAGAAACATTGAGCAGACAATCCATACCATTCTCGGAAAGCCACTTTAAAACAAACATTTACGAAAAGATTAGTGCCTCAGATTTGTACCAATCTGTTTTCCAGATAGATTGTCGACCAGAAACTGCTGATGCTGCGGTGAGAGAAAGGCTAAATTATCCCGTTATTCCATACATACATACACATTTAATTACAAGGCTGTGTGGAAGACAAGCAATTTCATAAACTCAAATGGACACTTTTCAGGTTGTTTCCCTTCAACAACACGCAAAATCAGATATGCAGTCATGGAATCTTGAAACCACAGCCACTCAAGAAAAAAAAAGTAAAACCACAGAGATGACAGAGAGCACATGAGCCCCTCTGAAAGCCCCCAACCTTAACTGGAGGAGCAGACTCTTTCCAGTGAGGAGGTCATGGAGGGGCAGACTCTTTCCAGTGAGGAGGTCATAGAGGAGCAGACTCTTTCCAGTGAAGAGGTCATGGAGGGGCAGACTCTTTCCAGTGAGGAGGTACTGGAGGGGCAGACTCTTTCCAGTGAGGAGGTCATGGAGGGGCAGACTCTTTCCAGTGAGGAGGTACTGGAGGGGCAGACTCTTTCCAGTGAGGAGGTACTGGAGGAGCAGACTCTTTCCAGTGAGGAGGTCATGGAGGGGAAGACTCTTTCCAGTGAGGAGGTCATGGAGGGGCAGACTCTTTCCAGTGAGGAGGTCATAGAGGGGCAGACTCTTTCCAGTGAGGAGGTTATAGAGGGGCAGACTCTTTCCAGTGAGGAGGTCATGGAGGGGCAGACTCTTTCCAGTGAGGAGGTCATAGAGGGGCAGACTCTTTCCAGTGAGGAGGTCATGGAGGGGCAGACTCTTTCCAGTGAGGAGGTCATGGAGGGGCAGACTCTTTCCAGTGAGGAGGTCATAGAGGGGCAGACTCTTTCCAGTGAGGAGGTCATAGAGGGGCAGACTCTTTCCAGTGAGGAGGTCCTGGAGGGGCAGACTCTTTCCAGTGAGGAGGTCATGGAGGGGCAGACTCTTTCCAGTGAGGAGGTACTGGGCTCTGTTCTCTGTACCAGAGCAGCACAGAGAAAATATTGGAACCCGAGATGGATTCCACCAGCAAAAGTGATTGTGTGTTCTGTGTTGGTCAGCCAGTTTATGCGCTGAGTGGGGCAGTAAAACCACAGTTCAACAGCAGTATTACGACTACAACCAAAAAACCTGCAGTCTTATGCAAAACATAGCTTCTAACACCCTTCTGCCCAGACCCCTAATACAATCCAGTCTGCCAACTGGGTGTGGCATTTTATGGGAGAAAACGGTGAACTGTCAGTCAAAAGTTCACAGAAGGCTCTTACGTGACAACTACTATACCATAGTCAATTTAAAACAAGCTATAGTACTATATACTATACTAATACTAGTATATAGACAGTACTGAAGAGAGGAAGGGGTGAGAGGATGTTTAGGGTATATACAGTACTGAAGAGAGGAAGGGTTGAGAGGATGTTTAGGGTATATACAGTACTGAAGAGAGGAAGGGGTGAGAGGATGTTTAGGGTATATACAGTACTGAAGAGAGGAAGGGGTGAGAGGATGTTTAGGGTATAGACAGTACTGAAGAGAGGAAGGGGGAAGAGGATGTTTAAGGGTATAGATAGTACTGAAGAGAGGACTGGGTGAGAGGATGTTTAGGGTATATAAAGTACTGAAGAGAGGAAGGGGTGAGAGGATGTTTAGGGTATAGACAGTACTGACGAGAGGAAGGGGTGAGAGGATGTTTAAGGGTATAGACAGTACTGAAGAGAGGAAGGGGTGCGAGAGAGGGTCGGTATTATTGTGCTGTATCCTGTGCCACTCCGTGGATCTCAAAGGGTCAGTGTTTTTGGGAAAGGGGCGTGGCAGTGAGACAAAGCCTCAGTGTACGGGAGCGCCCTGGTGACCTGGCGCTGGCTTTGTGTGGTTCCACACGGCGCGTGGTAGAGCCCATCTGCGAGCACAATGAGAGATTATTTGATGCGGAGCGCACAAGCGGTCTGTGAGCCTCATTCATCATGGCCGCAGGACTGAGGCGTCTGCTGGCCGGGGTGGAAAGGCACGTTACACCGCTACCCTCATTATGAATCATTCAGGACTGACCCAGACCTCTCCACCGCTGGCCCTGGATAAAGTACAAGTGCACAACTGCTGACTGCTACACAAGTATTACTCCAGTATGGCACATGTAGTAAGACTCTGCAGAGCTTCTCTCTCTTATGTTCCTCCCTCTGTCTGTTTCTTCACTCTCTCATTCTCTCTCTCTCTCTCTCACACACACACACACACACACACACAAGGTGGATACTTCATGTTGTTTAAAGTTAAATAAATTCAAACTAAAAGATTGCAAAAACAGCAGGACTTCACTTTCACTCTTCATTCTTTACAATGAAATCGCCACCATGCGAAGCTGCACGCCAATGCACTCACAGCACGCTTTCCTCTGTGGAACTGTGTCTTCAAGCGATGGGGAAATTTTCTCCACAGAGTTCATTCCAATGGAAAAACTCCGGCTGGCTCTTAGACTGAAACCGAAGCGCTGTCTAAATTACGGTAATTAGTTCTGAATTCCCAGTCCTGTATCTCAGTATATAATTAACATCAAATAAAAATAGGCCTACTTTTTTTTTTGTTGTGGACATGAGCTAAAATGAGCACGCAGTGGATCCATCAAAGGCTTCCTATCCATCCAGCACAGGCTTCCTATCCATCCGGCACAGGCTTCCTATCCATACAGCACAAGCTTCCTATCCATCCGGCACAGGCTTCCTATCCATACGGCACACGCTTCCTATCCATCCGGCACAGATATCCTACCCATCCGGCACAGGCTTCCTATCCATACGACACAAGCTTCCTACCCATCCGGCACAGGCTTCCTATCCATCCGGCACAGGCTTCCTATCCATACAGCACAAGCTTCCTATCCATCCGGCACAGGCTTCCTATCCATACGGCACAGGCTTCCTATCCATCCGGCACAGGCTTCCTATCCATACAGCACAAGCTTCCTATCCATCCGGCACAGGCTTCCTATCCATACGGCACACGCTTCCTATCCATCCGGCACAGATATCCTACCCATCCGGCACAGGCTTCCTATCCATACGACACAAGCTTCCTACCCATCCGGCACAGGCTTCCTATCCATCCGGCACAGGCAGCCTATCCATCCGGCACAGGCAGCCTATCCATCCGGCACAGGCTTCCTATCCATCCGGCACCGGCAGCCTATCCATCCGGCACAGGCTTCCTATCCATCCGGCACAGGCTTCCTACCCATCCGGCACAGGCTTCCTATCCATCCGGCACAGGCTTCCTATCCATCCGGCACAGGCTTCCTATCCATCCGGCACAGGCAGCCTATCCATCCGGCACTGGCAGCCTATCCATCCGGCAGAGGCTTCCTATCCATCCGGCACAGGCAGCCTATCCATCCGGTCTAGGCAGCCTATCCATGCAGCCTATCCATCCAGCAAAGGCAGCCTATCCATCCGGCCCAGGCAGCCTATCCATCCGGCACAGGCAGCCTATCCATCCGGCACAGGCAGCCTATCCATCCGGCACAGGCAGCCTATCCATCCAGCACAGGCATCTCTCACTGTGCTGCACTGAAACATCTTTTCCCTCCAACATTCTCCCTCTCTGTCTGTCTCCCTCTGTCCCTCTATCTCTCTCCATACCACAGGCAATTGCATAGTTCTCTACCATTAGTATAATCTACATAGTCTTATCCAGGGTTATGTTTTTATGCATTACATAGGTACAGTTGAATATTCTACCTCTCCCCTGACCCTGGTGTGACAGACCCTTAATGAGGCGCCCTTCTTCTCCTACTGCATAAAACCACACTCAAACCCCAAATCAATGCCTCTCCTTTCTCCCAAATGCACAATCCAATATGCCAGTCAACCGCTGCCTGACACTTACCGGTCAATGAAAGACATCTAAAATGACCCCCCCCCCCCCACACACACACACCGACTGATTATTATTGAGCCGTTCCAGTTCTCACTGAGAACAATCAGGGGAGTTAAGTGAAGTGTCTCTTTGGCTCCATCACACTTATAACAAGTCCTGAAAGCATTCCTCATTAATAAACCTTAACAGCAAAGTCTGATGCTCCCAAATGTAAATGAATACGCAAGACGTAAACCTATTTGATATTGTGGAGCATTCAATAATAACTACACAAGAACTGCGGCATCGAGGACTACTCGGCTCTCAGGTTCATGTGCTCTGTAAAATATAGTTGAACTTTTAGACATTTTTGTGCAGCAAAAGATGCCAAAGATAATTCAGTGTTCTCAGCAAGAATGCACTGTAATCCACCACTCATCTGAGTAATCCTACATTCTGCTGTGAGTGCATCTCACCAGAGGGGCACTTCCCTTTCAACAGAATTGGGTGCGAGCATGTATGCGTGTGTGTGTGTGTGTGCACGTGCGTGCGTGTGTGTGTATGCGTGTGTGTGTGTGTGTGTGTGTGTGTGTGCGCGTGCGTGTGTGTGTGTGCGTGTGCACGTGCGTGCGTGTGTGTGTGTGTGTGTTGCGCTGTGTTGAAACAATGCACTGCTATTCAGTTTCATATACAAACCAAGACATTCAGACCCTAGACACTGAGTGCAACAGGATGCCAAACAGACACTCAAATCTCCTGCAATTCATTGGTGCTGTACTCAGTGTCTTGTTTTCTACATTCTCACATCTGTCCCTCTGTCCCTCTCTGTCTCTGTCTCCCCAGCCCTGGACCAGCCTGCAGGTTCTCTAAGACTCAGCAGAATACACTCCATCTGCGCATAGACGACGACGACGAGACCAAAACAGCCACGAGACCCCAAGAGCACTGGAGCTCCGGGTGGGGCCATGAAAGCTGTCCCCCGAGGGGATCGTTCATACAGCCACTCGGGTAAGTCACCCTCTCTCCTCCCACAGTCGCAGCCGCCGCCCCTGCCGCGCCCCCAACTGGACACACCGACCCCACCCGCTTCCGTCCGAAGGCCCTCTCTGTGCTGATACACACCACAGCCGTCACTACACACCCTGATAATATAACTCCAATCACAACCCCCGTTTCCGGGCAACCAGCTCCTCCACGTCGTCCCACACAGCCCCCGCCCCCCCTCGCAGCCCCGCCCGTCTCTGCCTGAGATAATTACACTGGCAGACTGGTGAGCTGCGTGTCAGGCTCCAGACGGGACCGCCTTCCACACAGCCACAGTGAGCTAAATATTTACAGTGTGGAGCGTTTGGGTTCCACGCACCGCTTCTACACAAGCAAAGCACCGTGCAAGCTGTCACCTCTCCTCCCTGCAGGCATCTGTCTGAGGAGAGGGCCACACTTGCACACAAGTACACACACACACACACACACACACACGCATGCACATACACATACAAACATAGGCACACAGACGCACGCATGCACGCACGCACACAGACAAATTCCGATTTCCACGGGACAGTATGTAAAAGGCACATAAAAGCAGAAAGCACTGATTTGTAAATTCTCTTTTACATATATTTAATTGAAAACAGTACAAAGAAAAGATATTTAATTTAACTTCATTGATTTCTGTAAATATATGCTAAATCCGAATTTGAAGCCTGCAAGACGTTCCAAAAAAATTGGGACAGGGGCAAAAAAAAAAACAGTTCAAAAAACACCTGTTTGGAACATTACACAGGTAAACAGGTGATGCAATCATGACTGGGTATAAAAGGATATCAAAAAACTCTTAATATTTTATTTTCAGCGATACTATAACTTCTCTGCATTTGAATGGATCTCTATGGGAATTGAGGGGTGGGACTAGATTAAGATGTAAATTACACGGGAATAGTATGGAACCCATGGCTGGCTAAACGGCTGTAAGTCATCATGGGTCTGCGGTATCAAACGAGGCTCAAACCATCACTCTGCTGCCAGATATGTAGTTGATATGGATGGATCACTTTGAAGCGTTGTTTCTCCTGACTCATTTTTCCATAAAAATAGGAAAATGAGTCAGGAGAAACAACCCTTAAAGTGATCAATCCATATCTACTGCATATCTGGCAGCAGAGTGATGGTTTGAGGCTCATGGGTTCCATACTATTCCCATGAAATTTACAGCTTAGTCTAGTTCCACTCCCCAATTCCCATAGAGATCCATTCAAATGTGAAATGTTCCAAACAGGTGTTTTTTGAACGTCTTTTTTGGAGTTATAGCGTATATTTACAAAAATCTATACAGTTGATAAGGTAAAACATTAAATATCTTTTCTTTGTACTGTTTTCAATTAAATATATGTAAAAGAGAATTTACAAATCACTGCTTTCTGCTTTTATGTGCATTTTACATACTGTCCCAACTTTTTTTGGAATTGGGGTTTGTACATACATGCATAGACAGACAGACACAGAGAATAATTTACACCTACAGAAGCACACCCTCGTCTGTGAAAAGAACTTCTGCTTGAATCCTTTACAAAAGCTTTGAGGCAAACCCAGTCACACAACTGAGCTCATTTCAACGTAGCGTACATCACATGTATATGACATCACTACATTGTCTTTGCATAACTACATTACAAAGTGCATTTGATTTTACATTTTATAAAATGCATTTGATTTAATTTGACTCGTAAAAGGACCCATCAATACAATATGAAACACTCCACGGTGCATTAACCTGTTACAGTAAACTTTAGTTTTGCTGTCATATGAAAGTACAGTAGTTACCCAAACACGTGACAATTATAAACAGCACGACATGGACAGATCTCCCTGATCCACTGTTCTACTGCCCCGTCAGGAGGAATATCTGCCACACAGTACCTCTCCATTCCCAGGACTCCCGGGAAACGAACAGAGCCGGAATGGCCCCCGCGGACAAGCTGGGTCTCACTGCAGGGCTGGAAGCGCCGGTCTCACCCTACCCGAACCGCACGCCACAGACCTCAGGGCTGTGGCTTCAGAATAGGAACCGGCTCCAGTCTCTCGCTAGCGGGGCGACAGCCAGGCCGCGGGGAGGGCGACGGGCGCACGCGAGTGTTCAGGAGCAGACGGAGGCAATGCGCAGACACTGCCGAGGGGGGGAAGCTGAAGTCCACGCGGCGTCTGGGAGCAGAGCGAGGGAGCGAGAGGTCCAAGAGGAGGGCGGGCGAGCCGACCTTCTCTCTGGGATGAGGGCTCACTGCGTTAAGACTCCAGAAGTGGTAGCTTTGGGGATCTCTTTGTTCTCTTTTCAAAAAACAAAAAAAAATTGAAAAAGACCTTCACTCGCACATGATCCCTCCCACATCTCTGACCTCGTCTCTACTCCCCCCCCCCCCCCCCATCAGCAGCCCCTCCCATGCCTCCTCCCCACACAAAGCCACACTGGGATCTGGGATGACCGTCAAATTAAGTCCCCACTTGTACATACCAATCTGACATATGCACTGTCGCACTGTCATGAACAAAAAATACACACAAGGCAACCGCAGTCTCTGTGTCTCTCTCTTACACACACACACACACACACACACACACACACACACACACACACACGTACATACTTGTTGTTCAGCGTCTGAGCCATTCAGTTTACCTCCTTAACACCAAGGCATCTGGCTCCATCAACCACTCTCACTCACACTCTTATGGAATGAAACGTATGTGAGTACAGTATGTGAGTACAGTATGTGAATTCTATGTGTGTTCTATATTAGTGAAAGATACTGCATATTTACAAGTTGAATTATTTATTTTTTTATTTGTGAATGGTATTTGCAAATAATATTGGCACTACACTCCATAAGCGCACGCACGCGCACACAGACACACACACACACACACACACAGACACACACGAGAGGTCATCAGAAGTTCACTGGCTTTGAACCCCCGAATAACCGGTCTTGGCTGACCTCTCTGAAGTAGTGTGTTGTGTAATTCACGTGACGGGGAACCCCGACAGCGTGACTTTAAACAGAAAAACACGCAGGAGGAGTCGGGGAGAACAGCCTGGTCTAACGGACGGAGACTCAAACAAACGCACATTACCGCGCGCAAAGAACACGGTAACTGCCGGTAATCCGAGTATTGAGATTTCCCTCTTTAAGGGCGAAATAAAACGTGATGAATGAGGAGAGCTGCCTTGCATCTGGGCTGGGGCATGAGTTACACCGGTGCTGCATATGGAGGTAATGAACAACTCAAAGGCGGGCCGCAGAGCAGACCGTCTTACTGAAGAAGGGCAACTTCATCCTCACCTGCTCACCTATTCACATGTAACAGGAGAACTGTACTGTAGCAACCAGCCCTCTCAATATGCCTCAGCAGATGTCCATTTCATAACCAACAAAAAGCACAAAAACTGTTTTCACTGTTCCATAATGATAAAAATGTATGTTTTCGGGGCTAATGACCCAATAACTTATCACAAACGAGTGGACAAATCGACGAGGCCTAAATAAGCAGAGAGCACAAGCAAAAAGCAGAATGACTTATGTTTTCCATTTTATTTGACTATTCATACACTCCACAACAGGGTCGTGTGCTGGTGTACGTGAATAGTTGAATAAAATGTCATATGTTAGGGATTCTACATTTTCTGTGTACTCCCCGTCTAGTTTTTTTTAAATAAAAATGTACACATACTGACACAATTCAGGCATTTCACATATTTCACGATTCCCTTTTCCTAGGTTTTAAGCCTATAACCTCCAGAATCTACAACCCTTCAAAGCAAATATGCAATATATGCGAAAACAAGACCCTATATTTATAGATTTAATAATATTTTAAATATATATGAGATGAAACAGATTAGACAGAATGATGCGATGGGGAAGAAAGAGAGAAGTGAGTGCAGGCTCTGCAATAGAGAGAGGGAAACGGTGAAGAGGGAGAGAGGGAGAAGAAACTTGAGGGAAGAAAGTTAGAGAAGGACAAAGCTGCCCGAAGGAAATAGGAAATAGGAACAGGGGGAACAGTCGCAGGATGACGAGATGAATACTGAACGCTTCCTTTCTTGCTCGCGTCTCAGTCTACACACACATACACGCATGCACACTCACACACATACAAACACACAATATGCATGCACACACGCACATACACACACATGCACACAATATGCATGCACACATGCACGTACACACACACATGCACACAATATGCATGCACACACGCATGTACACACACACACACACACAATCTGCATGCACAGACGCACGTACACACATACACGCATGCACACTCACACGCACACAAACACACACGCACACACACACATAATATGCATGCACACATGCACGTACACACACATACACATACACGCACACAAACACACACACACAAACACACACACACACACACATAATGTGCATGCACACACGCACGTACACACACGCAGACAAACACTCATACATAATATGCATGCACGCACGCACGCACGCACACACATACTCACACACACAAACATCCACACTCATACATAATACGCATGCGCACACACACATACACGCACACAGACAGAAACACACGCACTCACATATAATATGCTCACACATGCGCGCGCACAAACGCACATGCACACGCGCACACACACGCACGCGCACGCGCACGCGCACACACACACACACACACACACACACAACTGTCAGGGAGTGGCATTCACCATTCATCACTGTGAGCAATAAGGCAGTCGATACGCTTTTAATTAAGGGGCCCATGAATTAGGACCGTGGACAAGTGGTCCGCTGCCCGCATGCTAACGACTCCCTCAGCACCTGAGCTCCGGGCGCTGGGACAGCCCACAAAGCGCCGGGGTCTGAGACAGAGAGGCCTGCCGCTCTGGAAGCGCCTGAGAAACTTCAGCGTCCTGTCTCTTTGTCCTCATTCACTTTATTTCCTTAGCGGACTTACTTGGCTTATATTTTACCCATCATTCTTTCATCCAGAAATTACACAGTTCAGCTTTATCACTTACTCTAGACGACATCTGCGGCCAGCCTGAGATATGACCCTGCAACTGTGAACCTAATCCGGCAGTGTAGCCCAAAGCTACAATATCAGAACAGCCTAAAGCTACAATGTGACAGGACATTGACCAATTCTACAGTGACAGCACACAAACAGTTCTACAGTTACAGCACACTAACTAGTTCTAGAGTCACAGCACACTAACTAGTTCAAGAGTCACAGCACACTAAACAGTACTAGAGTCACAGCACACTAAACAGTACTAGAGTCACAGCACACTAACTAGTTCAAGAGTCACAGCACACTAAACAGTACTAGAGTCACAGCACACTAACTAGTTCTAGAGTCACAGCACACTAAACAGTACTAGAGTCACAGCACACTAACTAGTTCTAGAGTCACAGCACACTAAACAGTACTAGTGTCACAGCAGACTAAACAGTACTAGAGTCACAGCACACTAAACAGTTCTAGAGTCACAGCACACTAAACAGTACTAGAGTCACAGCACACTAAACAGTACTAGAGTCACAGCACACTAAACGGTTCTAGTCACAGCACACTAAACAGTACTAGTCACAGCACACTAACTAGTTCTAGTCACAGCACACTAAACAGTACTAGAGTCACAGCACACTAAACAGTACTAGAGTCACAGCACACTAAACAGTACTAGTCACAGCACACTAAACAGTTCAAGAGTCACAGCACACTAAACAGTGCTAGAGTCACAGCACACTAACTAGTTCTAGAGTCACAGCACACTAACTAGTTCTAGAGTCACAGCACACTAAACAGTACTAGAGTCACAGCACACTAACTAGTTCTAGAGTCACAGCACACTAAACAGTACTAGAGTCACAGCACACTAAACAGTTCTAGAGTCACAGCACACTAAACGGTACTAGAGTCACAGCAAACTAAACCATGCTAGAGTCACAGCAAGGGTCGTAAAGTTTTTTTGGGGGAATTTATACTGTTAAAAATAGTTTTCATAAAGTTTTCGTAAGTATGTCTTTGGTTTTTATGTATTTATGTATTGAGCCTATTTGAGGGGTCACAACAAATACTTTGCACACATTGTTAGGGAGAAAACCATGGGTTTTGAGAAATGTCAAACCAACATGATTTACCACAATGTGAACACATTTATTTGTATGTTCTTTTATTTAAAATGCCGTTTGTTTTACAAAAAGCATATTAAATATAGAAACATAAATGGAAAAATACATTTTAGTAATTTCCTTCTATCTAAGAGAGCAAATTAGATCTCCCTTATTTATCCTTATTTTAGTCAAAAAGTGACGTTATTCTATGAGGAATAACTTCATCTTTTGACTAAAGAAAGGTTAAACAAACATTTTAACTTGATTTGCTAGACCTAGGCTAATTATTTATCTCAGCCACAGCTACTTTCATCTTCAGAAAGAGACTGGAGAATCTGGACAATCCTCCTCAGATTTAATGCGTGCAGTGTCATCTTTGATGGGCTCAAAGAGTTTCAAGATTGACTGAATAGCCACCAGCTTCTCAACTCCTTCGTTTGTCAGCCTGTTGCTCTGCTGTGTTCCACCAAACAAGGACCAGTTCCGCTCTGAGGCAGCTGATGTTGGAGGGATCTGGAGAATAATTGAAGAAACAGGGGACATGGCTTCACACTTAATAGGTCCACCAGGTTGATGCCTTGATGTGTCTGGGTGCCTCCCAGATGGCATCAGCACTCCACAGCCCTTCTTTGCAGAGAAATTTACACAAACTTCCAAGAACTTTCCCCTGATCTAGATTAAGGTGCTGTCCAATCGCAGTGATGGTACCATACGTCGCAGAAACCTGCTCTCCAGAAAGGACCTGGGCCTGTTCAGCACATTTTGTTTGTTCTTCAACTTTTTGTGTTTTATTAGCTTAGTTTAAGCATGAGACTTTTACAGTGAGTGGTGATTTTCCCTGGAAAACTATTGAATATTTCCTCCCTTTGCAACCCTAGTCACAGCACACTAATCAGTGCTAGAGTCACAGCACACTAACCAGTGCTAGAGTCACAGCACACTAACCAGTGCTAGAGTCACAGGACACTAAACAGTTCTAGAGTCACAGCACACTAAACAGTTCTAGAGTCACAGCTAGGGATGCTCCGATCGATCGGCCACCGATATAAATCGGCCGATTTTCACTCCAAATGACTCGATCGGTGGTCGCCAAATTAGCCAATCGCAAAATCCGATCTTTTACGAGCGTGCTGCGCCGTTTAAGTGGTATGAAAGTCAAGTATCAGATTACATTGTTCTGAATGGTAGGCTATATAACAACGTGAACTGTCTCTCCATGGTGGCAACGTAAAACACGTGCAAACATCTTAATTAAGACCATGAATCTTTAACAACAACAACAACAACAACAACAGCACACATTATAACACTAAACAATAACTATTTACGTCGTTAATAAGGAATCGCTTTGCATTCTGGGAAGCACCGTAGCCTGCCTATGTTACAATAGGCTACGTAACCGACGTAAAATCAGAAGCAAGATTAGCCACATGCCTCGTCGCAACTCGCAATGTCGTCTCCGGTTTGGCAGTTTTTTACAGTGTCGGAAAAAGACCCAAAATATGCAATTTGCAATACGTGTAAAAAAGAAATCGCACGTGGAGGACATTCAGCAAAAAAATACAATACGACAAACCTCATACGACACGAAAAGGAGTGTTCAGAATATGAAAAGCTCAATGCAACATCAGGCTCGAATCCCAAGCTTACACAGCCGACAGTTTTGGCAGCGTTTAAAAGCATCGAGCCTTACCGTAGCGATAGCAAAAAAGCAAAAGACATAACGAAAAAAATCATGGAATTCATTGGGCTTGATCATCAGCCACTATCAGTCGTGCATGATGAGGGTTTCAAACGGCTTTTTAGCACATTTGGAGCCGCGGTACAATCTACCAGGACGCAGGTATTTCACTGAAGTCTGCATTTAGGCTACATAGCCTTGCACATTTATTATTTTTATTTGCACATTTCATTGAAAATTTTACTTTAGAATTGAATTTAGATTGGGACTGAGGTTCAGATATTTTATTTTGTTACGCCTTATGTAGGCATATGAGACTGCCATAAATATTTTCATATAGAGAATGTATGAAATGTCCCAATTTATTTTTTACCATATCTAGACATCAGGTCTAGAAGGCAAGATTGTTACTGTATTTTACTGTACTTTACTGTGTATTTTACCTAGTCACAGC
Source organism: Synaphobranchus kaupii (assembly GCA_029718625.1). Lineage (NCBI taxonomy): Eukaryota > Metazoa > Chordata > Actinopteri > Anguilliformes > Synaphobranchidae > Synaphobranchus > Synaphobranchus kaupii. The sequence goes on along the minus strand of CM056384.1, from coordinate 36,256,015 downwards.
ACACTAACCAGTTATAGAGTCACAGCACACTAACCAGTGCTAGAGTCACAGCACACTAAACAGTTCTAGAGTCACAGCACACTAACCAGTTATTGAGTCACAGCACACTAACCAATTATTGAGTCACAGCACACTAACCAGTTATAGAGTCACAGCACACTAACTAGTTCTAGAGTCACAGCACACTAACCAGTTAGAGTCACAGCACACTAACCAGTTCTAGAGTCACAGCACACTAAACAGTTCTAGAGTCACAGCACACAAACCAGTTCTAAAGTCACAGCACATAGACGGTACTAGAGTCACAGCATACAGTCTCTCCAGATACAGGTGACTGGACGCATGATAGGATGAGGTGAAGGGAGTTGCTCGAGGTCCAGGGGTGAATTGGGAGACACCACTGGTCACGGTCGATTACTGTTACTGCGTGGCGGTCCATTCATTCCGGTCACAGTTAAGTGATGAGCGTATGAACAATTTGCTGGTTTCCTCACCCTTCCCAAGCAATGAAGGCGACATATTCTGACAGGCGTGTCCATGCAATTCTCCCACTTACACCTGCGGCAGACATGCAATATCACACACCTGCCACTCAGAGAACCGTCACTGATCACATGACTGACTGACAGACAGACAGGACAAAAGACACGATGGGGTGTTCAACACATTGTACCAGCTGACACAGAACACACAGCACTGTGCACCAGAGATGACTACTGTATGAGAGACCGTGTGCAGGTGAGAAACAAGCTCATTGCGCACAGGGCAGAACTATCAAGCCAAGCCAGCCATCTGGCACATACCTCCTCTTGTTCAATAGCAGGTATTAGAGAAATCTGTGTCCTGTGTGTGTGTGTGTGTGTGTGTGTTCCTCACAGAAAGCCATTATCACAGGCAGTGCAGGTGCAAGGTGCTGTATATTATGAGGTAAATGAGAGGGGCGCTGGGTGCTGTAATATGAGAGCTCAAGTGAAAGTGACACTGTTGGTGAGAGGGCTGGAGGAGCCACACCTGCTGGCTGTTTAAACCCCGCAGTCCTGAGCCTGACCCCACGGTCACTGCAACATCAAATGCAGCAGCCTCTTCAATCACGCACGTACCTGTGGGTCCACACATACACATCCATAAACACACACATGCACGCACGCACGCACACACGCACGCACGCACAAACACAAACACACACACACACACACACACACACACACACACACACACACACACACACACACACACACAAACTTCCTTCCACACAGCTGCCCCTCTCAGTGACAAGCTGGTTTCACCATGCAGTGACCAGCGGCACTGACCATCCGGTCCAACACCATCTGCCAGGGTTTAAACAAGCCCTCTCCTCTTAACCTATAAACCAACACTACAAGCTCAACACAACACATGCATGCACTAAAGCACGCACACATACACACACACACACATAAACACAAATGTATGCACACACACACACACACACACACACACACACACACACACGTATGTATGCGCATACACACACAGTCCCATACACAACTTAGACAATACAAATCAAAAAGCCATCCGACAGGCATTGTAATCTACCCCACCAACTCTTATAACGGACCGCGTGTCTGCGTCTGCAGTTAGACTGTATTCAGACCTGCTCAGGAAGTGCCAGACAGCGTCAGCTGCTTTAGGAGAAATGGAGACACAGGGCACCAGCAGGACGTAGGGCCCTTTCTCGCCCCACGCCTGGCCCCCACGGCTTCCCGATGCTGCCGTTTCCCTGCTCAATTTCCTGCCAGCGAATGACATCATACTGCTCTTACAGTGTTTGGCTGGGGAACCTGTGGAGAGACTGAGGATGGAGGGGCTAGAACTACAGCAACAGCCTCTGACCTCATTCACTCACAGAGAATGTCCTAAAAACAACACTTCCTGTTTAAATGTAACCTGTCACAAGCGTAACCTACACTTGGGAACATCTGTGGCTGAGAAGGGGGATATTCCACCACACAGCAGGGTCAAATCCCAGGGCAGAAAGCGCTGTAACACAACCTGGCAAGCTGCCATACCCAATTCTTTATGCAAATATGTAACAGAACAAATGGATAATGGGTAAAAATGTACAGGAACTGGCCAAGATAAGGACAAATGCTAATAAATGATGAAAGCTAAGCAGTCTTTCAATCAGAACTGAGTTGCCCACACGGTGCCTCGATAACGAAATCCCTCCAGTGGTCTTGCTTTAACAAGCCCTCGCAACATCTGGCTTTCCAGGAAAATCTCGGCACTGAGGTACAGGCCTCTGTAAGCTGAGGGGGAGGCAGAGGCCTGACGTAACGCACCACCTGCAGAACTACTTACATGCATGCAGAGCTCAAACGGGCTCTGTAACCCTAAATAAACTCCTTCTGCGCCGGGACTACAAGCCGCAAGCGCAAACCCACAGGAAATGCCCCGACTCTCCGGCCTTCCCCCGTCAACGTTGCCACGGAAACTAGGACGCCTGAGGTGTGTTCCGCTGCGATCCTTATGGCATCCTCACACCCATTATTCACAGCTCCATCTCTGCCCTGCTTTTCAGACACTTCTTCGCAGCTGTCAGGCTCTCCTCTCTCTGACACACACACACACACACGGATGCACATGCACACACACACACACACACACACACACACACACACACACACACACACACACACACACACACACACACACACACACACACACACACACACACACACACACACACACACACACACACACACACACACACACACACAAACACCCCCACCCCCCAAACCTGTCAGTGTTTCAGCCTCTGTCCCAGCACTTATCACACTGGTTACTCACACAGATGAGAATACCAGAGCAGAAGGCACCTGCAGTTTAACCGCCCGACCAAGCCATCCAGACATTCTTGAAATGGACCCCCCCAAAATGTGCTCGATTCTTCAGATATTTAACTGAAGAAACCCCAAACTAGCACAAGGATGACCAGATGAGACAAACACAACTTCAGCAGCAGTACCTTCCCTAAGAGAAGTTCCGGCCGACGGCCAACAGAGGGCGCTGCAGGCGTGCAGGACTCGAGCGGCGCCACACCTCTGTTTGTTTCCTCTTCCTCTGCCTCTTCGGTTTCCACACCACTGGGGCCCGCTCACAGACGGCCCTGACTGACGATGCGGCGGCCTGGCTCTGTGGAGCGGCTGGACCACGGGACTACGGGCTGCGACAGGGGTCAGTGCTCCAGCCCCACAACCTGCATCCACTCCTCAGTATTTCTCACACTAACGTAGCCCGCTAGGCGCTATTGCAATGGCATGCAAGAGGACACAAATGCCGGCAACTGACCAATGCCGAGTTCTACAAGTACTCTAACTGTCCCTTAAAGTCCTAGCTTTAAGTGAGTTTTAAGCCCACCCAATGTATGCTCAACCCAAGGGTACTATATTTGTCATATTCTGTCGCTGTCAGTTTCAAAAAGGCAAAAGTCATATTTGTCAACAATGCAGCTAAAACAAAAAAAACAATACTACTAGCAGACACCCATCCTATATAATGCAGGGCAACTTACACGGGATATCGATTGTCGATTTGGACATCTGTGTCTTGGTTGAAGAAATTTCAGGCAGGCAAAATTCTGAGTAGGTAGAGGAGGTACAGTAAGCTACTTTCTAATTGCCTTGATCAAAACTACAACAGAGGTTTCCTGTCTGCGACTTGAGAACCTGCAGTCTACTGATAACAAGCTCCATTTCTTAAAGAGTTCTTTATACCAAGGTTCCCCAACCCTGGTCCGGGAAAACCACACGACCTGACGGGTTTCATAGTTACTGAGCACGTAATTGGTCAATTTAAGCAGTTAATTACGCAGATATCTCTCCTTGCCTGACTTCTTGTTTTTTTTTGGTAATTTTAAGGTGAAAACAAAAACCAGCAGACCCTGTGGCTCTACAGGACCAGGCCTGAAGACCCCAGCTCTATATGCGCAGCAGGAGTCCCGAACCCTGAGGCTCTGTGTCATCACATCAGCCCGGCTCCTAACAGCCCGTATTAATGAGCAGCCGTGAAACTCCACTCCCATTTTTTCTTTATTTTAAACAGATTACAGCCTGTATGTACAATCTTAATCATCAGCCACTGACAACATCGTGGATACGTCTACGGGGTGACAAAAAGCGCACGCACTTTCTGGAACACGAAGCACTGGAAGTCTGGAACACAAAAGTGGATGCAATTTGTACAGCGAGGCAAACAAAAATCTATACTCCTGCCTCAGGGAAGAGAGCGGCCCCCTCCCCCCTCCCCCGCGGCACGGGATGCTCAGAGAGAGCGGGGATTTGGGCGGGCACGAGCGGCCTGCTGCGGACGGGCCGTCTCGTACCGCTGGCGAGAGACCGCGATCATCGCACCGGCTGAAAACCTCACCGCGCAGGTGGCTGTAAATGGACTTAAAGGTCAGAGGGGAGGCCGCAGCCGGCCGCGCAGCGTTAGTGGCTGGGACGCGATGAGGGCACGCGATTAACCATACACGCGTAGGAGCACCTTTTTTTCTTCGCCGTTAGTTACCTCCGTAAATTCTGTTACCTTGAGAGCGCAGAGAATGCCACGAGCCGGTCAGAAGTCACAACAGCCATTCATCAGCGGATGCAGGGGAGTCGTCCCGTGGCACAGAACGCCAGGGCTAACCGCTGCTTCTGTACAGCTACAGTCAATATTCACTGTATCTTTATGGGGGGTCATACTGCATGGGCCTGATTTACTAAGACCTTTAGCATGAGCAAAACATTTTAGCACATGCAAAACTAGTAACACAACCAATGATTGGTGCAAAACAAATACCATTTCGAATCATTGGTCACCTTATTGGTTTCATGTGTGCTAAAAAGTTCTGATTAAATAAGACATGCTAAAGGTCTTAAATCAGTTAAATCCGGTCCTATACATGTTACAGGTTCAGATTACAAACTAAATAAAAATACCTCAGACAGTTGTGATTCAATAAACTGTAAAATTGAAATTAAATGGGAGAGAAGGGTAAAGTGCATTCCTTCAGTGTATTGTAGGATATTAATAACCCACAGAAGTGTGAGCGTGGAGACTGCTAATGATGACCGGCTCAGTGCTAAGGCCCTTAAGTCATTAAACATTCTTAGCCAGCCAGAAAAGAGCCGTTAGCCTGTGAAGCTGCGCTTTTGTAACAGGGGGTGAGGCGACGCTGAGCTTTGAGAACTCTCAGGACGAGCGCACACGCTCGAGACGGAAAACGCTGTACAAAGTTCACGTTCATGCCTTGTCCTCGCAACCACTTCTGCTTCGGCCTTGTGAGACTGTTCCAGAACAAAAGGGGCCCCGTCTAAGAGCGGCCCCGGCTGAGCGACGCGGGGGGACTCGGGGCCCCATGTGCAGAGCGGAGCAGTCTTCCGTCTCGGTCAGCCTCATTCTTTCCTCTTGCTACCGGGGGCTATGCAGTCGCCAAACAAGGAAGGCAGAAACGCCATTAAAACACAGACAGAAGGGGGGGGGAGTGTATATCAGCCACGTGCTTGAGCCAGGTTCTGTGTGTGTGTGTGTGTGTGTGTGTGTGTGTGCGTGTGTGTGTGTGTTTGTGTGTGTGTGTGTGTGTGTGTGTGTGTGTGTGTGTAAATACTGTGCAGTGTTTTTACATGGAATCAGCTGGGAGCTCCTGGCCTTGATGGAGAATTCCTCAGTGGGGTTGTAGAATGGCGGGGCCCCTCCAAACGGTCAGGGCTCTCTTTGAACCTCAGGGCTCAGCGCAATCGCCACTCCCCGGGGTCAGAGGTGAAGATGAATCACTGGCCTGCTCCGCCGGGCCTCTCTCAGCCATGCGTGGACAGGGGCTGACACCGCACCCTCCACACTTACCATCCAGTCTGCGGGTGTGGGAGGGAGGGGGTTGGGGGGGTCTCTTAAATCAGAGGTTTTGAAATGTCACTGCAGTCTGCCTTCCCCTTCTTCTTGCTAGCTGGCCCAAGGGAACGTTGCCATGGTGACGGTAGCCAATGGCTTCGGCCCTTGGACTGTCTGAGGTAAAAGACGGATTGCCATCATCCTTATAAGAATGAACACAGAGTTAAATTGTTTGCCTGCATTAAAGATCCTGTGAACTCAACAATGTTCTTTAGTGTCCTTGTGGTATAGTAAGCAGACAGCAAGATGTATTCATTCATCTTTGTCCTAGGCCATTTCATTTGGGGGATTCTGATGACTGAAATTTAACTTTAGAAGCAAAGGTGGTCCAAATGCACACAAAACTGTTTGAATTTAAACCACACACACTCGAGGCAGAGGACCAATGATTGGTGCGCAAACGTGTTATGTACAGCAACAAATCAAAAACAGTCACTCCAGAAGTCTTTCAACAGTCATCAACATCTTTTTTGTTTAAAAGAAAAACAATCTGCGGTACCATCCGGTATGACCAACCAGGGCCAAAGACCGTATTCAAAAACAATCAGTGGATTCTGATTGGCCAGAACACCATGTAAAACCTCTGTGGTAGACGCAATCAAACATAGTTAAAGCAGGCCTACACAAAAAGATAAATAGCTAGGTTCTAGCCTATTACCCTATCAAGGTTAGCTGCCAATTGCTACCTTTCTGATAATTTTGTAACACAATAAATAGGCTATCCAAAATATCCTCAGTGCCTAGATTAACACTCACATGGTACCAACAATTCTCCAGAATTCTTTTAAGTTATTTTTAATACCTCATTCCAACAAAATGATACAATACAAAACTATGGATCCTACTGTTGTGATATTCCAGGGAAAAGGGGTGGCTCTTTAACACTAAAACAGCCTCCTACGTCCACAATTTCCCTTTTTGCCAATACAAAGGCCAACGGCGCTTTTTCTCACTTTATTATCACTAGCTATGCAAGCTATTATCAGACTGACTCTACTTATCTGGCCTTAAATTTATGTCAAGAAAATTCAAAAGGCAAAAAAAAAAAGTATTGAAAGTCATGTTCATCTTCCACCATTACTAACTTTGGGCTGCCTCAAATGTCATTCAGAAAAAGAAAGGGGATGGCAGAAAAAAGAAGAAAAAGGAAGAAGGAAGAATGAATGAAAGAACGAGAGAGAGAGAGAGAGAGAGAGAGAGAAAACCCCTAGAGTGCTGGCAAGGCTCTGGCACAGTGGTTTATCTCTCCTTCGCACTCTGCAGTTGCCAGGCATTTCCTTCTCCATTGTGCGGAACGCTGGACAACTCCACAGGAAGTGGAGCTCTTTGTTTCCCATCTCCTTCCTGTTGTCGAGCAGTAGCACTCTGGAGGGGGGTGGGGGGGTTGGAGCTTGAGAGGGGAGGAGGTGGAACGGGTCGTTTCTGTGGACTGAGGAAGGGGTCCCCAACACCACGGGTTTGGGTGGAAACAGGCTTCACAGGAACACAGGCCACAGAAAGGACTGGCTGTCGCAAAGCAGCTCATTGGGATGGGTTTGTTTGGCATCATTTACATTTGGTTCTACATACACACTGGTATTTACTGAAGTAGAATGGAGAAGCAGAAGCGCATTGGTAAACACCAGTAACACACATGAGATTTTCAGTCTCAGCTGTGTAAAGGCCAAAATGTCCTTGTGCTCACATACAGACATGGCCACTGGGGCCACACCCTCATTATTATAGCATTATACTTACTATTTGCTTGTTTGGCAGATGACCTCATCTGGAGTGACTTGCCCAGGATTAGAATTGCAGTCACAATACAGAACGGCACAAGGGCAAAGAACAACGAACCCTGCGGCGTAAAAATGTTTCAAAGACAAAGCAGTGCCATCCTGATTAATTCCCACAATGCTGACCATTTTATCTTATGACTTCAGAAAGGAGCTAAAAATGTCATGTTATGACAAAAATCAGTCCCTCTGGGTGTGCGCTTTAAACGCAGCGTCGAGTTGACAAACGTCCAGAATAGCTATTGCGTTCTCTACGGAGCGCTCGCAGCAGGCTGGGGACCAGAGCACTGCAGCTACGCAGCAGTCACCAGCAGTGTTTTTCCCCTGACCTGCGAGCTGGATGCTCTGAGTCACGGACAAAGAATGCGAGAAATGAGCAGGTCTGTTCAGGGGAAGGCCCGGGGTTCCTCTTGCGCCGCATCACCGAAAGCGGCGCCGCCAACCCTGCTACGCCAGAACGGCGGGTTATGGCATCAGTGTGCCGGAACACAAGGTCAGTTTCAGGAGATCTCTCAGATTCTCTATCAAGGTCGAGTGACAGACAAAGAGAGAGAGAGAGAGAGAGAGAGCGAGAAAGTGAGACAGCGAAAGCAAGAGAGAGCAAGTGAAAGAGATAGAAAGACAGAGACACATAAATATATGTGACGTGACGATCACTATGAGTCAGTGTTTCTAAAACTACGGGTCGGGGCCCAAAATGGTTCGGTCACGAGAGTGTATGAGGTGGGTCCCGGAATGAGTCTGTAGTTCACTAAGCTATGCTAGTATGTGTATTTTATGGGTCCCTGGAAGGCACCAAATGTCTAATATGGGTCCCGATATTAAAAAGTTTAAGAATTTAAGAGTTTAAAAAGTTTAAGTTGTCTGCTACAGGGGGCAGAGTGGGGCCTGGTCTGACAGGAATCAGCAGCCCAGCAGGTCAGCTAAGTCTGGCTAATGCTAAGCTAAAACGCTCCACTCAGACCAGCGAGAGACTGAAGTTGTGAATCACAACATTTCTGTCATCAGATCAGTCTTCATAAGATATTTTTTGAGAAAGGGTCACGTGAAGTTCCATTTTCTCTGTTGCATCAGTTTACATTTTACTCACCTGTCTGAACAGTTTTTTATTTTTTATTTTTTTACTTACTCAAAAATTGGTCTTGGACACATGCCTTAACTTCAGCTGACTTCAACTACTTAACTTTTAAGTAAATACATTTGCGCTTGCGTTTCCACTTTTCCCCCTACGTTTCGGCAAATTCTTTTGGCTAATTTTTGGCACCTGAAAACTATCTATGAAGAATAAAAGAGCAATTAATGGTAAGTCAGAGTTAAGGATCAATGTTGACGGAATTCAGGTCAAGGACGCTGCTGTACAGTACCAAACACGGAGGTGGAGAGTACAATGCCAGATGTTTGCTGCTGCGGCGTCTTCGCTCAGAGATAAAAATATCTCTGCGTATGTGTGCGCCAGAAGATAATACTGAGCGTGGGATAGTCACTGCACTTTAGAGGCTGTAAATGGTGCACAGCGTTCGCCACCTGCTGTAAAGAGGAACTGATCCAGCGTACTACCCGTGGCCTGTGATAGCACCGGTGTAGCGGCTGCTGCTGCGCGTGAAGGCCAGGAAACCCCTCGCAACAAGGGAGCACACAATCCCTGCCCCTCCCCTCCCTCCAGCTGCTCCTAACGCTCCTCGCTTCTGTGGGCTCCATCACAACTCTGTAAACAGCCGACAGAGTGCAGGTCTGAGGCCTGAGGCCTGAGTAAGTAATCCTTTGTAATCCAAAACAGTCTCAAACAAACAAACAAACAAACAAAGAGATAAATACATGCGTATTTAAAGAGCCCAATTTGTCTGTTTTTTTTTTTTTTTACCCTCTCATCTGGTATTATCCTAACCTGGGATTACAGTCTTTAATAGCAGCTGTTCTTTAAATGAACAACATGGATGGAAAACCTAATCCCAAATCACCTCTCTATCACCCCCCGCCCAATGCCCCCAGCACAGGGTCACAGTGATTCACAGAATGCAAGCCACAAAGATGATGTTGTACATAACAGTTCCAAGAAAACAAACATTGTAAAATAAAAGTCCACAATATAGAATGGAATGAAGTGTATACAGTACTAATATAGAGTGGACTGTAGGTACCTGTATACACTACAGTACTAATATAGAATGGACTGTAGGTACCTGTATACACTACAGTACAAATATAGAATGGACTGTAGGTACCTGTATACACTACAGTACTAATATAGAATGGACTGTAGGTACCTGTATACACTACAGTACTAATATAGAATGGATTGTAGCTACCTGTATACAATAGTGATATAGACTGGATTGTAGCTACCTGTATATAGTACTAATATATAGAACTGGGTGGTAGCTACTGTATTGAAGAAAGTATTGCATTTGTGGGAAGGCCACTCCCCTCCCTAAATTCAAAACACAGTGCACAGTCTGGAAGGAAAACGACACCACCACCCACATTCAATACTGTGACCTTAACTTTTGCCTTGTTTCCTGTGTACATCGATTAGATCCAAAAAACATAACACACCTCAAGTTACTGGAAGAAATAATAGAGATAAAAAAATAAACTATGCAAACCCCCAGCCAAACAATTATATGGGGAAGAGCCAAACCCTGTCGCCTTAAAAGGCCTGGTTGAGCCTGGGCCACTGGCAGGGGTCTGGCGGGAGATGACTCTTGCCTTGTTGCCGGGGAGAGTGGCCCTGGCATGAGAGCTGAAGGAAGCACACGGTGTTTGTCTCGCACTCACAGGAAACAGCTCTATTCACAGGTCAGGGACAGATTAAAACTCTCCGCCTGCTTGGGCCCTTTCTTACAGACAAAGCAAGCTGCCGCAAAGCCAACATTCCAAATCAAACTCACACTAGCACAAGCATGCACGCGCGCGCACACACTAGTGCAAACACATCTTCACACAAACTCCTTCATGCAAACATCAAGCATAGAGTCTTCTATAAATCTGTCAAGAACCAAAAAAAAAAAAAAAGAAAGAAAAAAAAGATCAATACTAATTTATAAAGCACGAACAAACAAATGTTCGTTAACAATTATAACCATTATAGGCTGTGTAAAACCCCTGAGATGAAGCTTCTTATTTTAGTGAACAATGTTGAGTGAGCACTTGTTCAGTGAATCCTGACCATAGCAAAAGCCTGTGTTCTACTAATGCAGGCCTCCAGCACAAACCGAACCAATCTTAATATGCCGAAAGAACCACATTGCTATAGGAATGCGATAAGTCTATGAAGAAGGAATAATACATTTACAAAATGTCCCGTCGAGAAAGCACACTGCTGCCAAGGTGCTCATGACGGCTCTACTCAAACACTGAAATGTGAGGCCAAAACAGAGCCATCAAAGTGTCGGAAGACAAGGACGCAAACATCCGTACGGTGTGAACGGGAGGAACCGATGACCATGGCCGTTTGCTTTTATGACAAATGCTCTGGGAATGTTTCCTTTCTGCGCATATCAGTCAGGGAAGGAAAATGAATGATTAACTGAAGCGGCTCTGAGAGCAGCCATCTGGCCAGCGGTGCAGACAGCGCAGTGTAACGCAGCTGGTGGGGGGGGGGGGGGGGGGGGGGGGGCACCTGCCGCCGTCCTGTTGGCCACTTCCAAACAGCACCCATCCCACTCCCTCTGAACCGCGGCAAGGGGTATCCCGGCCTCAGACAAAGAGCCCTTTCAGCAGTGGATGCATCCACCAGCAGGCCCTCCACAGACACACAGACACACACGGCACTCCAGCCCTTTCCCAGTGCCCTCTCTGCACCTGCAAACAGGATGAAGGGGTCACGACCCCATGGGAAACAGAGCTGGGGAGGGCCATGCTATGACACATGCCATCTCCGTGACTAGAAGCCGAAAAGAGTGCGAGTCAGTCAGAGACACAGTAAACTTGATAAAGCTGGTTTTGTTACAAAGCTCTGGTTATCCCCAATTCAGTGCTATTATCTGGTGTGAACAAGTGCTCAGTTTGTCACGGAAGGGGAATTTCCTGTGTAATGCCCCCAGAATGGAGCCTTGGGGAACACCCCACAGACACAATGACGTGTCTTTATGGTTGTTCTCTGTATCTGCCCCTGCCTTTCACCCACTGCTGCAGAGACCCTTCCCCACAGAACATAATCTCATTGGTCAAGAGCAACACCACTTGTTGACCAATCAATACGAGACCTCAAACAAAACAAGGTATTCGTTGATCTTCACAGAGGCAACAGGCACATTTATGTTTCCAGAGGAAAGGGGAAATTCACTGCAAACTGGATGTTTTAAAAATTGCACTAAATAATCTGATTTGGTTACATTTTAATAACCTGGCATGTTTTTTCCACTCTGAGAATGCCTTGTTACAACAAACACAGACCATGTCTCTGAGATTACATCATCCCATAAGCATTCATGGAAGGGGCCTCGCCAAGCATGGGTATTTATAACAGAGGACGTGCAAGAAGAACTATTTCAGCCAGCTCTGCTGACTCAAAAAACCCAGGGAAATTTGTACATTTAGAAACCGTCTTGTGCAGTTACCATGTACATGCAAGGGAACATGTTCAATGACAGGGTAATCCCGCACTATTGTTGTCCCACAACTGCATTAAGCAACAATGTTATAATTTGTAACCTATGAGACAAAATGCATAATTATGGGAAGGGAACAGGCTTTGAATTGGCTTTAATAACTATTAACCTAATATCAATGATTTTCTCTCCTTTTAATGACTGTGTTTGGCTAAATGGTTTGCTAGGTATCTTGTCAGCTAACGCAAGCTGGTATGCAAGGTTAGCTGGCTGCAATCTAATTTATTGGCATGATGTAGCTAACAATGGGTTTACTTCCTCGCTAAATATTGTTTACTCTCTCTCCTTCATTCAAAATGCTTTATTGGCAGGAAACACATGTAAATAATGGCAAAGCACACAGCAACACATCCAAACAAACACGGATGAACAATCACTCAATTATATGCATAACTGCAACAATGCCAACAACAGCAACGCCCCCCCATCTCTCTCTCCCACTCTAACTCTCTTTCTCACACAAACACACACACACACACAAACACATGGTGTAGGCTTATTTTTTTCTCCCAATTTGGAATACCCGTCCCATTTCTGCAATGTCTTCAGTCAATTCAGAAGAGCGTAGACAAGCACACATGCTTTCAAAAACACACTCTGGGTACCGCCGCTTTTTTCTCTCCAGAGTTTCAGCAGGACAAGCCACCAGACAGGCCCTGAAAATTGTTTACAAAACCTTGCATAGAACCATTCAAAACTTAGAGAGAAAGAGAGGGAGCGTTGGAGAAAGAGACAGAGAAACAAACAGAGAGAGAAAGGAGACAAAAAGAGAGCATGAGAGAGTCAGCGAGATACAGTGAGAGAGGAGAGAGAGAGAAAGAAAGGGAGTTAGAGAGAGTCAGTGAAAGAGAGATGGTTCGAGAGGACAGTAGAGGCAATATGCCAGCAGCTCCTGATAATGAATAGAAAAGCCCAATCAATCAGTCTTAGATCTGGCTCCAGTCTAGGAGGACAGAAACCAGGCACTCAGCAGTATGGCTGTACCTCCAACTCCCACGATCCTATTCTTCCTGTCACCTGTAACTCCACCACCTCCCATCTCCCCTGTGCCCTCCTTTCCTCCCCTTATCTGACACATCCCACTCTACCCTCTCACCTCCTTTTGATCCCCTCTCACGTGCAACTCCTGCTCCCCCTCTTATCACCTACACTGCCCTCACCTCCTCCTCTCTCCTGCACCTCCTCCTCCTCTGATGCGCGTGGTGAGAGATTGCTCTTCTCTTCCTCACTGACAGATCAGCTTGAACCACAGCGATTCATCCTGACTTCAAAGCAAGAGGTGACCTTACCTCACACAAAGCCCTCTGAAGTAGTTAGCTCAGTAGAGGTTAAAAAAATGTGACCTGAATGCCTATACATGCTATTACCTTGAGAATAAACCATTGTGCCATTGCCACACTCTCTAGCATTAAACCTAAGGCCAGTCCTTCGCTCTGTACATTCATTTATCCTCTCCTCGTCTCTAAGCCTGTTCAGCAGAAACGTCCTCATTCAGAGATGTTATTTTCATTCCTTACTTTAGGGAGCCAATCAGAAATGGGTAGAGCTCCATCTTTGCCCAGCACTGTCACCCCCACGTCCAGCGTGTGCTGCTGCCTGTCTCCAGATGAGCCAATGAAAGAGCAGGTTTCAAGCGCACAGCTGTTTCACACTGTCAAGCCACGGCTCTTTGTGAAGCCTGCAATCAAACAGATGCCATGTCTACTCCCTCTCTCACTCGGAAGAGTTTTCCTCCCAAATAACTCCAGAATACAGTCATCTAAATCAATGAAAAACTATTTCTGGAAAAAAATTCACTTTCCAACCCTTCTTTTCACAAGCTACGGAAAGATACCAAAAGGGAGTGTTCCGCTGCTTTGTGTCATTTCCTTGTTTAGAATAATAACAGGGTTTTACGTACCGAGGACAGACGGGGTTCTGGTACCAAGTTTGTAATGTGGGACTGGGAACAGCACCCATCTTAAGCAGTGGGGTTCTTGTATAGGAACGTTTTTTTTGACAAATCCCACGAAGACACCGATACCATTCACTCAATCAAATGACACGTATCCCCCTGCGTAGGGGCCGACAACCCTCTTTCTTTTAAAGTCTGTAACGCGTCCCTGTCCAGCTGAAGACGCGACACCACGGTAACAACCTAAGATGGAGAGTTTGCGAGACGGGCCTGACGACAGTCCGTCGGCCTCCCTCGCTTTACGGTTTGCTGGAATGCGCCGCTTGATTGGCAGGGAGGCGGGCCAGGCATTGCCCGGAACAATAGCTTCTCTTGGGGCTTTTGTTCCAGCACCACGCCACCTCTCCAGATTCCTGGCATAGCTGGCATAGCACTCAGCCCTGCTCGCTTGCCCCATTTGTAAGTCACTTTGGCTGAAAGTTTTTTTGACAAAAATGCATTTAACATGGCAAGCAAATGGCACTACAGCTAGAAATAGGGAATGGTACAATCAATCAAGTGGCACTGTTGAGGTGCACACCTGAAGGCCCGAATGCCCCTCCCAGCCTCCCACCTTTCCCGGACCTTTCCCGCCAGCGATTCTGGCCGCTTTCCCGCCGGAACTGGGTCATGATAGCAGAGGCTCAGTCCGCAACGCTGCGAAGCAACGAGCCGCTTCATTTCTGCGTTCAAACGAAGCCAATCGTGATCGGGCACAATCGAATCAGGGCCATCTACGTTCCCATCGCCTTCGGCAGCTTTCAACTCACGATTCATTCCGCGTTCGTGGAAAATCAGCGTGCAGCTTAACCCTCGCTTGTGCACTTTAACAGCCCATAAGTCGTCGAAGACCGCCCACGAACCTGCCCGGTTTCTTCTCTCTGGATGAGTCAGAAGTCGGTTTCACCTTTTACATCTACAGGGTGGATGATGCTTCCAGAAACAGCGTCTATCCAGCAACAGATATGTAAAAAAGGTAAGCTGTGAACTGGTGCATTCAAAACAGTCCCATTACAGGGGAGCAGGCAGCCTTGTCCCCAGACAGCTGCATCAGCACTGAACACTCCTTCATCAGGGAGGTACAGTACAGGGAGGTCACACTCCACTCCTGTGGGGCCGGTGGCTATGCTACACTGGCTCTCAACGCAACCTCTGGCCTCATCTTAAACAGGCTAATATACCCCCCTGGGTGTTTCACATATGGACAACACATTACAGATGAAGACGATACGTGTGCCCTATGCCGACTTGCATTAATGGTCCAATAATGCAAGACCAATTGGTCAGAATGCAAAATCAGGACACACCAGCTCAACAAGAATGGAGTCTGACGCCCGTGCTTTAGCGAGACTCGGTGTGGTCAGTCACCCTTCCCAGGTTTTCCCAGAAGCCGGTGGGGCCACGCAGCAGTCCACATGCTGACACGAGCGCTTCAAACGGCTCACGCCGCTTCAGGGAAGAACAGCAATTAAACGCTTTATCGCCCGGCAGGCGGAAATCCCGAGATGGCGCAGGCCGCGGAGGGAAACCGAAACGCCTGGTCGGCCCCCGGGGCCCCTCTCCCATCCTGCTCTGCTCTCTTGTGCGCGACTCAGGGCTCGACTGAGTGACAGCAGAGCCCAGCGCCGCGCTCGGGAGCACTTTCTACGCTTACAAACACATCTTTCAAACCTTTCCATTTTTTTTGCGTTTGCACAGCTATTGTGGGAACGCATTCAACTTTTTCTTTCCAAAAATGGGATCTAGCGTTGAAGAAAACGGTACGTCTAACAACTGATAAGTCAGTATGAATTATCCCATTCTACAAAATACAATTTTATTTTTTATACACAGAGTAACTTGGACACCGTTCAGAGGACGTGAAGTATGGAGAAAACTGCTTGGTACAACACCAAATAGAATGGGGTACATTGCCTAGAGTGCCAGAGAAAATTTGGTATTCAAAGATGTAAGCTCAAAAAGAACCTTCAGCACCCGGCTTTCACTGAATGAAGTAATTATAATCACTGAGAAACCCATCACTGAGGCCTTATCATACTGCAGGAGGAGGATATGACCGGTTCCTTGCTGTTCCTTTATGACGGCAGCCGTTACAACATAAACCCACCCAAAAATGCTCCATCTTCCCCTCTCCCTTTCTTAAAGTTAATCCCACCACCCCACACCCGCTCTGTGTAACTGAGCCTGGCTAATGTCAAACTGCTCACAGCCTGCGGGCCAAAACCACAAAGAGACAGCTAATCCTCACTCAAAGGAAGAGATGGGAGTCTAACATATTTACAACTGAAGCAAAGGGATTCTGACCCCACCTGCAAGTGACCGGCTGTTACATTTACAAGCTTTTTACAATCTTATTAGCCTTTGGAAATTGTATTTTCTGTTTCTTAATGGAATTTGTCATTTCAGAAGGCAATCAGAAATGCTCAATAAGGCATACAAGTGCTCTTTAATTGAAATAATTTGTTTACTTTTGCCTTTATTGCTGAATTTATTTGCTGAGGAAGTGTTCAACAATTGTCATCCTCTGTAAACAGCTTTTATTTAAATATATTGTGATTTGGACGGGGAAACAGGTTAAACAACAGTGTCAGAAATTAATGAAATATAAAAAGGAACTGAAGTTGCCATTTTAATAAAATAATTTAATAGGAATACATTTTTAAAAAGCCTTTAAAAAACCCTGTTGACCAACTGTCGATGGATAGCTTCATTAGTGGGGCCAATTTTCTGTTTTAAAAAAAAAATTTTTTTTAAATCACTGTAATAAGATCCTGAACTGACGATTGTGTCCTTGCTGGTTTCACACAGCTAATTCAGCACGTTCATTAATCTTGATGCCAAAAAAATTTATGTCAACTCAACAGGCAGTTGAAGCTGAAAAGGTGATGCAGACACATTATTTGCAGTTATGCCACGAGGGTGCAGGTGAACAGCTAAAGGCGTGCGTACTGAGAGCCAGGTGCCTGCCTGGGACCTTCTGTACGCTTTGAGTTTGAGTCCTTGGGGCCGAGTCACAGGGGTTATCCCTGCCATGTCCAAATAAGTCATGGGCTCTGAGTCCCAAGCTCAGGTGTGAGGTGAGCACCACTCACCTTTTTGGAGGGAAACCAATCCATCAAACTCAGAACACTCCAGGTGCTTTACAGGATCTTTGTCTGTGAAAATGAGGCCACTTATACGGTGGGGCTCGAAAACTGAATACGAATTCAATCTTCTTCCCCATTGTATCCTGACGTGTCATTTCACTTCTTATAAAAAAAGATGTCATTCGGCAACTATTTTCAAGTCGCACAGCTCTCCTTGCAGAGCGTATGAGGATGAGGAGTGATTTTAATGAGGAGATGTAGCTGACAGCGTTCCCCAGGCTGGAGACGAGGCCCTAAATCGTGTTCATTTATGTGAGACGAGCAGGAAGCCTCGCTCTGGTACATTTCCATTCCCGGCACAGCGGTGATTTCGGCGTGCCTTTCGGCAAATCAAATATGCACAATGCTTTTATTCCCCTCTGACTCCCTGCAGCCAGACACAGGTGATACTCACGGTGTGCTTCTAACAATAATCCACATCAAGCCCTCTCCACAGGGAGAAGTCATTATCAGTACCTCAGAACTTTCTCTGCTAGTTTTAACATGCATGAAAATACCTCTCTGTCTCTGTCTCTGTCTCTGTCTCTGTCTCTGTCTCTGTCTCTGTCTCTGTCTCTGTCTCTGTCTCTGTCTCTGTCTCTGTCACACACACACACACACACACACACACACACACACACACACACAATAGTTGTTTGTTTACAGCCATCAAGCCTGTTGAGATGATGCCACTGCCTGGGCATTTTAATCTTTTTGGGTGAAGGGTGTAATAATCGCTGGATTGCTGCACTATTTATGAACCATTGCACATGCTCTTATCCAGAGCAGCTGGTGTAGCTTATATTTATGAGTATTTACATCTATCTTTTACTAAGATATTTTTATCAGTTGTTTCCACATAAATGAAAGGTTTCAATGGTCTTTTCCAGCTCTGCTATTACACGCACATTCTATTTAATAATGTCCATTTATACAGAAAGTAATCCACTGAAGCAAATACTGCACCTTGCTTAGGGTTCCCGGGTGGCACTCTCAGGAAAGGCGACAACCGCATGCATAGGCCACGCCCTATTACAGTACATTGCAGACACATGCTTAGCCTATGTCACTAGCTGACTTTGTCCCAACACGGGGTGGGAAAGGATTAATTCTGAAAATGAGCAGTTTACACAACACTGCGGCAGTCTTAAAAGTAACACTCTGGATTGGCACTTCATGCTGTGAACAGAGGCCTGGGACCCAACGGAAGCTAGCGCGTGTGCATCAACTGATGCTCTCAGTTAAAGAGCTGCTACTGCCATGGGCCTGAATGTTAATGATGCTCCATTACAGCTGAAGCTAACTTCATTGAGAAATCTCAGACTGGTGCGATACACAGAACCCTATCCACTGGCTCTGGGCATTGCTGTAGATAAAAATGAAACACACAGGTTGAAGGTGACCATGGAACAGCTGTACAGCCTGAAAGCAAAAGCATTCAAGTTTAATTGGAAAGGAAGGAAGCACCCAAAACAAGAACCAAACTGCACATCACCGATTTGCCTTCACTTCAGAGATCTTGGCCTCTTCGCATGTTGCTCACAGACAATTTCCAAAAGGACGGCGTCTTCAACTCTCAGCACACTGTCAGTTTTTAACACGGTAAGGCTAACTGGTGAGAGCACTCTTTCTCTAGATACCTTCTGCAGCAGGTGCAAGGCGAGCACACTTAGCGTGACTTCACTTGCAATGTGAAAACAATCACATCCTGTTCTGCACATAGCAGCAAGTGGACTAACCGAACGCCATTTCATTTGCTAATGAATTCAAGCTCAATTTAACTTTCCTGGCTGAAAACAAGCCCACATTGAAAGAATTAAGTTTGTTTTGTGCACCAGGCTGTGAATCATTTCAAGGGAATTTGGTGAGAAGATGCGCTTACTAAATCAAGAGAGGAATGATATATCTCATAGGGGACTGCATTTGGCTTAGCCTCTACCTTTCTTTAGGTAAAGGGCTTAAAAATACCTGATGCAGAATTGACAAATAAGAAAAGTCAATTTCAAGAATGGAACATCAGTAGTATTTTAATTTTTTTTTTACTGCTATATAAAATCTGCTGGGACCAAAGGTATTATGGATTACATGCAATGTACGTATGAACATATACAGTTTTGTCACAATGCAGACAGTGAAACATACTCTACTCCACTATAGGTCTGCAGGTTGATCTGGAAGCACAAGGCTGTCCTCCTATGTCAGCAGTCAGGCTGCTTGGGTAATCCAGCAATTACGATAATGCTCTCAGGGTGATAACACAGGTTCAATTATAGCATTACAACAATGAGACAACGGGAACACCTAAGAACGTTAAACAGATATACCCAGCAGTCTCTCAAACACAAGAGTCAACAAGCGTTTAAATACCGCAGTCCTGTTTCTTTACAATGACTCCCACACAGCAGACCAATGGGAAGTTCACTCTTGGTTCCCCCTCCCATGCAATGGAAGGTTCTGGCACATGGTTTGAATACAGTTCCTTGATTGCAGCAGCTGTTTCTGCGAGCGGCCCTGGACTGAACCTGGCCTCCTCCGGCCGGAATCACCCTCGCTTTGGCCACCGTCCCGCCCAACGCCCCCGCACCCCTCGGCCCAAATCTCCCTCGAATGAACAGGCACCAGAACAAATCTGTCCATTGACCGCAACGAGAGTGCTTCGTCTCCTCCTGTCAGACCAGCTGGAGGAGGCGTTCAGGCAGAGCGCTCCGACGAAGCCAAGGGATGTCCTCCTTCCCACACTCCTCCTGAAATATGTCTACGGCAGCTGCCCCGCAGAAATAACACCTTTTCATGGATCTGACTTAGAAGGAATGAATGTAACCTCCAGAAAACACTAAACAGAAAAGCTGCCATGCCAAACCCGATAAACTGACCTTCATTTCAACTCCACATTACCGCCCTTTCTCCTTGGATTTCCTCCTCCCCACGGAAAATAACCCAAATGCAAAAAAAAAAAAAGGAAGGATGTTCCTTCAAACATGACAAGTGTGACGAACACGCGTTACATGTTCTTTCAAAAATGAAAGCCTGAACAGAGAGGCGACGGGTGGTGCCGAAGATATCTCCAGGAGCAAGCGAGCCGAAAGAGAAGACGCACTAATTGAGTAACAGGTCATGTGGCGCGGTCCAGTCACAACACTCTGTTGAGAGGCACAGACAAAATTGTGTTGTGCGCTTTCGAAACGCTTTCACTTCTCCTGGCAAACACTGCCGCTTGAGCACTACACAGCTACACAGCAATCCACCCCCCCGCCCCCACCAACTACACAGCAATCCACCCCCCCGCCCCCACCGGGGCGCCCACCATGCTCCTCTGATTCAGGGCAGAGAGCGTCAGACAGCGGGCCCCCACCATGCCCCTCTGCTGCTCAAGGGATGGGGGATGGGCAAGGCGGATCCATTTTGTAAGTTCTTGTCAGCAGCTGGTGTACACTTATTTCTGCTCGCGGTTTCACACCTCTCAGGCTCTGAACACTTTAGTGCAAAAAAAAACAAAAAACAGGAGAGACCTCTCTGTGTCTTACAGGAAATGCCACCGGCTCATCATTATTCATAAAATGCATTCAATTTTATTCGCTTGCCAGATGGAGTTATCCGGATTACAGCAAATTCCATTGCTTACACTTACAATTACATCACCCCACGAAGAGCTGCGAGCTTCTGTCAACTGTCAGCTTAGAGCTTCAAGCAAGTGCCCACTACTCCCAGAATGCCAGCCCCAAGAGCATGCCATCGAAGAGAAGCTTCTGGTTCTACCAGGAAGCTGTGCCTGGTGAGGACAGGAACTCTCTCGGTTAAAGTGGGGGGGGGGGGGGAGCAGGATTCCTCCTCATTAGATTACCGCTTCATGAGCGGACACCTCATTGTTCCGCTCCGAGCGCCTGGGATTCCGGGGATGCTCGGCGGCTCATTCCGCGTCCTCGCGGCGACTCGGCGGGTCAGTAACTCACTTTCATTTCAAAAACGAGCAGCTGGCAACAGGACAGCGGGCTCACAAGGAGCGGGTCAAGTCCCTGGAGCAGATCCCACACATTACAAACGCAAGCTCCCACTCAAACATGTACGGCCTCTCCCTCCCTCCCTCCCTCCCTCCGACAAACACAAAAGCAACAGATAGAGGGGAAAAAATGCCAGAAACTAACAACAGATGCTGTGTTCCATGAATTAAATAGATTTTCAAATAGAGGGCTTAGGACTGTTTAGGTTTTGTTTTTATTATCCCATAATTGCTAATTTATCATCCTATAACATTGTTCGGTAAATTAAAGTGACGTGATCACAAAACAGTCTCAATGCTTCGTTTAGAGGCTTGTGGCTCAGGACCAGACTGAAGTCTAGTCTCTCACATCTGATTTATGAGAGGGGTCCACTGTAGTACCCTGGTGTCTGTGCCCTCTACTGACCAAGCTTCTGACCAAACCTCAGCCCCATCCTGACCAAACCTTAACCCCCTCTTGACCAAACCCCCGTTTCCAACTCTCTTGCAATCAAACCACAGTCCACTCCAGACCAAAGCCCAACTCCCACCAGAAGAAATCCTAACACCCTCCAGTCCAGACTAAACCCCAGCCTCCTAAATTTGTTTTACGGTCACACAGAAAGTGTCGCGGCATGGAATCAAACCCCCAGCCGTACAGGGCATTTGTTTACGATCCATATGGGTTTGAGAGCCGGCTGCCCTGTAGGACTGCACCACACAGTCTCCAGCCCGTGCCTTTAAAAAACCCAATCTCAGCTCCCTCGTGACAAAATTCCAATCTCCTTCTGACCAAATGGCGGCTCTCCAACGTGGCGCACATAAACAGAATGGATAAACTTCACTCTAAAAGCCGCACAGTGACAGAACCACAGAGTTTCTTCTCAGACGGATCCATTTGCTCTACAGGAATGTGTTGTACCTGCCAATTAAGTCTAGGAAACTTTTGGAAATAGAGCATGTTCCTCTACAAAACACACGGTAAAGTATGACCTCGCGTTCTCTTGGATTTCAGAATTCCCCCTCAGTACCCCGTTCTCCTCTCTGCTGTCATGCTGGAAGCGGGGGGTGGGGGTGGGTGAGAAGGGGGCTTGGTAAAGAACTTGGTCCTGCTCTTTTAAAGGTCAGGTCTCGGAACAGGGGAGTCAAGAGTCATGCCCTCAGGCTGAGGAGGAATTTTAATCGCCTCTGTGTTCTTCTGATTGGGGATGGCACATTCCATGCATTCCACTGTTAATATTTAAAAAAATGATTTCTGCTTGGGACCCATGAAGAGAACAACACTGAAAACATGGTTGTCTGTAGACTAGATACGTTAAAATTACATTCGGAATTGTGTGCCTTGTGCAGATATAATTATCTTTTGATAAGAAAGTAGGTGGCTCTGAAAAGAGCCTTTGGGGTGTGCAATAAGACCACCAGAGCTGTAAGGACAGGGCTGTGTAAATGTTGTCAAGAAATAGCCTGTTACCCTCTAAATTTAAATGTGTCCCATCACTGTCTAAATGATTTAAGCCAATGTTAGGATGCATAATGCAACCCAAACCCATGTCTGACAGAAAGCCAAACATGGTCCCGTTTAGCCGTCGTCTGGTCCTTTCAAGGCCATATCCGGTAGTCGCGGTCTGACCCCGCCAGTTTGAGCGAGGGAGGATGTCCGAAAACATCAATTTGGTTTTGGGAAATAGCAAATCGATTTCCCTGATGTCTGTCTTCATGCGCCGCATTAGGCTGATCCTTGTATTTCCGTACGTGCCAATGCTGTTCCCACCGAGGTGAATCACCATCACATCTGGGTCGTCGCGGATGTCAGCCCGTTTCGAGCGGAGAAGAGGCATTAAGTGTTCCCACCTTCTGATTGGGGATGGCACATTCCACGCATCGGCCAAACCTTCACGATTTCTTCCTGCTCCTTCACTAGTGGCGATTTGAACAGCGGGAGCTCGGCGAGGAAGAGGACCCCTGGCAGAGCGGGGGGGGTCGATTCGGCTCATTGTGCGACGCGGAGGATTCCGTGCGCCCCTTTGTCGGACCCAGCTTCAGACGAACAGCCACGGGCTTGACGCGGTGACTAACACGTGCCCCGATGCGCTGGAGATGCTGATCGCAGCTCAGTAACACACAGAGGAGATTAAACTCAGAGAGAGACCAGCTCAGAAGGGAGCCCTGGGAAAGGTCACCATCACACATTCCAAAGCAGGCCAAAGCAAAACGGGGAGATATCTGCGCATTTCGATCGAAAATGAGAGGCCCGGAAAAACGATTTGCTGATTCAGCGTTTCCATTATCGCCAAATTATCTTCAGCAAATTGGATTTCAGTCTCATTTGTAACACATTTAATTCTGCAGGACAATCTGCTGAGGTGGAAACTACCCTGGCGGCTGCAGCATTACTCGAGCGTCGCTCAATGCGCAGAATATTCCCCCTGAATACATTTAAACGCCCTCCCTTTGACCCCTGGCCATCTGAAAGGCTGACCCCTCCTCTCCGCCTGCTCCAACAGGTCAACGGTGGCTATCTGCTACTGATCACATTATTAGGGTGATGCACGAGTTCGACCTGCAGTTTAGAAAGTGACGCATTATTCCTGCCTCGCCGTTAAGCTCCGCTCTTTGTGTCCGTTTTCTGCATTTGAGCCGCTCCGCATCACTATCCCGGACCTCGGTAACAATTGCGATAATAAAAATGCCTGTCATTTTCCGCCCAACTGCATATTCCCGACCGACCAGGGAAGAAGTCACTCTTGGACAATGAGTAGAGAATTCTTGACGACTGAACCGCTTACTTGGTGGCGTCGTAGCCTGATCACGTTGCGCCTTGTGCGGCCGCCGACCGCAGCACTGGTGCGGTCAGGATTCAATTCCAGACCGTGGGGTGCAGCACTACGCCGGGAGCCAATGCAATAGCTGGACATGCCAGCCAATATCCTATACGGCATTAAATTAGATTTACAAGTTAGGAGGTTATCTTGAAAAATGCAAATAATTTTAGTACATTAGCTTGCTGGTTTGGTAATTGCAAAAATCTGGCAATCAAACAGCATTGTGGCAGTTAGCTGGAGGTGTGTGAGAACAGTATTGGGGTAAATAAAGGCCAACAGAGTTTTAAGATTAACATACTTATTTTGACGGACTCGGTCTGCCCTGTTTTTCCTTCGGCCATCTGAGAGGGCTGAAAGCCTATGGTGCCTATCTCAAACCTACTGGCTTCCTGAAGAGAATACATAAAATCCCATAAGTTTCAGTGGAAAAAATGTTTCCTTGTGGAGTCTTACTGTGCAAGCACAGCTTTGGAGCACATGGAAAATATGTGAATGACAAGGGGAGGCTTTTGTGAGAAATGTATACTAGAAGTGTAACGTTCCGTTCCCCTCCTGTCCGTTTTCCATGTTTTCCTTGTTTCCTTCCGTGTCATGTTGGATCCCCTGTCCGTGTTTTCCCCCTGGCTGCGGACTGGGCGTTTCCCTCGGGTTCATTTCGGCTTATTTTCCACTTTAACTTCCGCCTATCACTCTCCCCTCTCGTTACTCACATTCCTCACTGCTGCGCTTCGGCAATCACTCCCGATTGAACATCACACCTGTTTCTCATTTTCTCCTTCATTTCCTGCACCATTTAAACCCCTGGCTGGCTGCTAGTCGGCGCCAGTTCGTTAACTAACCAACCGTGTTTATGTCATGTCACGCTTCTGGTCCAGTATTCGTCAGCTTGCTGTCTTTTACCTGTTTACCTGGTTTGCCGTTTGGTAGCTATCCCTCCGAAACATTCTCTGTTGCATGCTACTTACCTGTCTTCCTTCAACCTCCAGACGCCGCGGTTCCAGCCTCCCTGTAGCTGTGTCTTGTCCTCCCTATGTCACCTACCTCCTGTACTTCGGTTACGGTACCAGGATCCCTGAATGTTAGCCGGCTTCAGCAAGATTTGCCCGAGCCACGCCGCACCTTCCAACTCCGCGGAGCTTTCTTCAGCTACAGTCCTGTCACAGTACCCTGCCATTAACCTCTGCTTTCTACCCCATTCATCAAGCTACCTACCCAGTCCGGTTCCAGTCCAGGTCTTGTCCAGTACCGGTGTTTCGTACACCTCCGTTAAAGTCCAGTTCCGGCTTGGAATAATTCCGTGCCGGCTTCCGGTTCCCTGAGTGGACCTCCCGGTCCAGTTCCAGTCCAGTTCCAGTCCAGTTCCAGTCCAGTTCCGGTGTGTTGTACACCTCTGGTAAAGTACAGTTCCGGCTTGGAACAAGTTCCGTGCCGGCTTCCGTTTTCCTGAGTGGACCCCTCCGGTCCAGTTCCAGTCCAGTTCCTGTCCAGTACCAGTCCAGTTCCGGTGTGTTGTACACCTCTGGTAAAGTCCAGTTCCGGCTTGGAACAAGTTCCGTGCCGACTTCCGTTTTCCTGAGTGGACCTCCCGGTCCAGTTCCAGTCCAGTTCCAGTCCAGTTCCAGTCCAGTTCCGGTGTGTAATACACCTCCGATCAAGTCCAGTTCCGGCTTGGAACAAGTTCCGTGCCGCCTTCCGTTTTCCTGAGTGGACCTCCCGGTCCAGTTCCAGTCCAGACCCGGTGCCACTACTCCACCTTCCCTAACCAGTTCCGGCTTGGAACAGTAGGGCACTTCCGCACCCAGTCAGGCTTGGACTCCCAGTCCTGAACCCTTTTGGTTCCGGCTTGGAACCTACCTTGACTTTCAAGCCCAGCTCCGGCTTGGAGCAGTCCGTAAGGGACTCTACTTATGTTTAATTAATTAACCTGTTTTCCTTTCCTGTACAGCTTTGGGACTACCCCAACGCTTAATAAAATTACCATTTTCTTGAATCTGCCTCCTGGTCGTTGCACTTGGGTTCGTCCTGTATCAGGATCGTAACAAGAAGAGTAGTAGCAAGTAGTTTATATATATATATATTTTTTTTTTACTGTTTTCATGTTTAAAACGGTATAATGCTTAGCTTAAAGGGGCTATATGTAACAAATTTACAGTACTAAATCATAAAATGACCATGATATTTCATCAGAGATTAAGGAAACATGCTAAATCGAAATACTGGCTTCTCCGACAACAATGCTACAGCCAGTATATTTTCCTTTGAAATTTCCATTCCGGGCCGGAACGTCTGTTTTTGTCCTGTGTGATTCACTATTCTCCGAGTTGACTCCGCCCACTGCCCATTTTGACACCCCGGGTTGCCTGATATGAAACAAATCGGCACACAAACACAGCGCGCTGCAGCTATGGAAGCAAGCAAACGAACTGGATCAACTGCGATGGTACTAGATTCTACCAAACCTAAAAAGCCTCGTCCTCTTTCGAAACAGCTCCACGACCCCCGTGCTAAAACACGGGTAAATCTTGGACTGGCATTTGAAAGATGGAGACAGCTTAGAGCCCAGAAGGCTTTCAAGACCGATGCCGAGTTGGCTAATTTTCTCCTGAACAGGTAAGCATCGAGCTTCAGCTAACGTTAGCTAACCTTAGCTAATTTATCACGGCTACTAGCTAGTTATCTATCCTATCTAATACAAACCAGATACCTGTTTTAGAAGAGTTTATTCCATTTTGTGACTGAATCAATGAATGTGTTCAAATTTCGCTAGCGTTAGATTGCTAGGTAGATATTTTAGTAAACGATGTGCGTAAGGTATTCTTTGTTTTGAGGCTAACGTTAGCTAGCAAGCTAGTTAAGGGTATCGTTCAAACAAAGGAATTTTGTTGTCTTACATTTCAGAATAATGTTAGCCAAACACTGAAATTTAGGGCACTGAGCTGGCTGAATTTCTCACTGCCACGGTTTAAAACAGGAAGCAGTCCTGAGATCACAATTAAGCTTGCAAATGGGTTTAATGCAGTTATAGGCCTATAATTAAATAAAATCAGTCTTTAAAACCTATGATTTTATCAACCTAGTGTAATTTCTGCCTACACTAATTATTACAGCTCCAGAGTGTTTTTAAATGATCAGGGGAGCTTGATGTTGTAAGCTATGTCATCCACTCTCACACCAGGAAAACAGTAGGCTTCACGTTAAAATCCATGAAACCACTGGCAACATTTACGTTCCGAACATAGAATCGCCAATTACAACTGCGTTCGTCGGAGACGATGTTTTTAATCAAAGCGACGTACAGTAGGCTATATGAATGAATACATTATGAAGCAGGGGTCGATGTTGGGGAGCTGAGGACTTCAAAACGATTTCAAAAGTGTTCATTTAGCCTAATCGTTATAACACTACCCAATTGCTGTTACCATACAGAACAATGTTGCGGAAAACGTTATTTTAATTTTATCTTTGCTTGACATTTTTCGCCTGTTTCTTGCCTGTGCTATACAATCTCTCAGAGACCTTCGTCGGAGCAAAATGCGAAACGTCAGTAATAAAGTTTTCTGTGTTGCAAGATAGCAGTGTTGCAGCAAATCTATTTTTATTCTCTGTATAAACTATATTTGTCAATCGGCCTCTCTGGGAATATTCCTCTACCTCAGTGCAGTCATCCACTGAAATAAAGCAGCGGATGTGATCAAAACGCATAGATGTCGATAACATTATCCTTTTGTTTGCGATCTGCTTGATGAAGTACAGTCTTGCTTTATCGTTTCCAGCCGACATCTGTTGCGATCCGTTTTGTTTATTGATTCAGCAAGAAAGAACCGGATCAATTCCTCCCTTTGTCAGCACTGACCTGTGATGACCCACTGTCAGTGATATGGTGACCTTGAGTGTGGTGGTCACTCAGGGACTCAAACAGCATATTTTACTAGGGTTGCTGTTTACCTGAGAGAGACTGTTACTCACCTAAGACAGTAAGTTATTTACCTGAGAAAGAATAATATTCAACTCTGTGAGGACATCACATTGACTTTAGAATGATATTTAGCTGAGAGGAGACTGGCTACGGGTTTTCTTTGACAGGATTTCCAATTGATTTGAACTCGACTGCACACAGCCTAAAAGAACATGACAAATATGACATTCCAATCCACACACAAACAAAATGAATCTATTTGTGCACAGACTGTCGTGTTGTGTACCCTGTGCCTTTTGACTGCATATCCAAACCTTCGCAGAAAGCTCATGCTGGATGTCCAAACTAAAGTACATCGAAGAATCCACTGAAAACCTCAGTTTGCGCAATTAACACAAACCGCAATCTACGCTAAATTCCACAACTCAGGAATTTTGAACTGAGCTTCCTGTGAAGGTTTGGATAGCCCGAAGAGGCACAGCAGCAGGGCTCTGCGCTCATGTCATGTCCCACTCTGGGAAAGAGACCCAGAGCGCACAGATGTTTATTGACTCAGGAATCCAATCTAATCCCATCACCTCAGGACAGTAGACCGCGAAATGTGCACGAGCGCAAAACCATCCATCTCTCTCGGAGTGCACCACTCGGAAAATAAACGCCCTCGGATAGCCATCTGGGGCATACCCGCAGTTCATCTCAGCCTGCCATAGGTACACACTGAGCCCTGTGCTGATTGTTTTAACACCGTCTTATATATTACCGACGCTGCGATGGCACACGGTGTGAAGCGGCCGGAGAGAACTGTAGGCCTGGTTGAGGCAGCCGTCCCTGACTGCCGTCCAAGAAACACACAGGGTGCCGTCTCCCTGCCAAAACCTCACCCCACACCCCCTTCCACACGGGTCCGCCACGGAGGTCCTCCGGGACCGGGAACGCCAAATTCTGAGTGAGCCCGGGGAGCGTGCGAGGAATGTCGAATTTAAGCCTCAAATTCAGAAAGAAAACTGAAGCCTTAATTTAATTACAAGGGAGAGATGAAGAGGGAGAGGGAGCACAGGAGAAAGCGGACAGCTTTCCTGTGTGTATTCTCGCCGGTGCGTCTGGTTCACTGCCTTCTCCCCTCTTTCCTGCGCGGGCTGGCTGCGTGTTCCTCTCTTCCACAGGGCACCATCTCTCAGCAGTGCGACATGCGCATGATTCGCGGGCAGGGATTGGTTAATGCGACCGCCCAATCACGGTGCTCTCAGCAATGTAACTAAGAGCAGACAGGCTGAGAGGGGATTGGACACAGACAGTCACTCCTGGCATGCCTTATATAGCCACAGGCCTAGGTGCGGTTGCCACTGGACAGCACCCATATCACCAATGCACACGGTACAGCATAGGTCTGCAGCCATCCTTACACTGAAGTAAGGATCTTATCTTATCTTGCAGAGAAGAAATTTAAAATAATTAGCCTACAGTCTAATGTAAACCTTGGAGCACAGCATACCCTGCATACCTTATCAGTACCGCGTATTCCCCAAAACCTTTCCCACAATGCTTTGTGAAAGCAGGGTTGTAGATGCTGTAAATGAGTTAGTCTGTTAGCATGTGCCTCCAGCCAGGTGTTACCAGCGATTCAGTGCTGCACACCTACTCTCACTGCAAATGATTTTACTTCAGATTGGTCCATCTCTCTCCGTTTACAAAGCCTGCAAGAAGGCGGGGATACAGTGAGGCGACAGAAAACAGTATCAGCCTCAGCAAAAATGAATCAAACAACCTAAAAAGGCAAATAAAACAGCCATTCCTAGATTTACGGCTGCCATGTAATAAGGAATGCAGTGTGCAGCCCTGGACACCGTACGTTCTCCAGGAAGAGGACCACAACTGAGACAATCCCGAATAATGTTAATAATGACAGGTCTACATAGGCACAATGGTGTGAACAGATTGAAGACCATTTCCATTCTTGCAGGAAACTCCCACAGTACACGACCTCGCCGTGTGACGTGGTTGTGTTCGGACAGAAATCTTCTCAAAATAACCAAAGACCGGGGTCTTTCCGGAGGGATCCAGTGCAGTTAAAATGTCAAACATACAACACAACCGTGAAGGCCTACTTATCTAGCTTCGGTTCGAAACGCATTTTGCTTTATTTTTCAGTAATTCCTTACAATGGACCAAA
This sequence comes from Synaphobranchus kaupii, assembly GCA_029718625.1. Classification (NCBI taxonomy): domain Eukaryota; kingdom Metazoa; phylum Chordata; class Actinopteri; order Anguilliformes; family Synaphobranchidae; genus Synaphobranchus; species Synaphobranchus kaupii. The sequence goes on along the minus strand of CM056384.1, from coordinate 36,225,778 downwards.
CCAAAACTGGGATAACAGCAGCCGCAACAAACATCCCACTATATCATGTCTGTATGGCACAGCCTGTTCTCCTTAGGTCCGTTCATCTTTAATTGTTTAGCATGGAAATTCAGGATGTTGGAAAAAGAGAAGACAAACGCAGGGAAGTGAAGTGCCCATAACAATAACAAGCCCTAGAACAACACCAAGCTTAACAGATCCGCTCTTAAAGGAGAACGTGACCGTTCTCTAGACGTGGCAGTCACTGGGGACGAAAACCCTCCGGCATGTCAAAGTGCTACCAACTGAAATGGGTAAGCTAGTTAGCATGCCGTAGATTGTAGAGGAAGGTCAGAACATGCGTTGGCCTGTGTGTTTATGCATCACAATGACAAATTCCCTCTTGAAAGCCTTTCAGAAATATTTCTTTGTGATAAGCTACCAGCTGCTCTCATTTAGCCTGCCTCTATTTCAGTGTATTCCGGCTAATTTTCGAACACACAGATGCACACACATTCTTCAATTCCTTTCCAAATACCATTCGCAGGCAAAGAGCTGCTAATCTACAAGACAAATCTGTTATCCACTGGAAGATCCACCTCCAAACTGCAAGCTCTGTGTAAGTAAGGGTTTTGTTATAGCACATGTCAGCTCCCAAGAGCAAGACTTCTTTGCAGCTATCCAGAAATCATTTCCTTTCCAACTAGTAATTCAGAGAACAGCAACTGAACGTTCACGTTGGGACACGGAAGTGGAACGAAATGTGGAACGTGAAGACGAGTGGTTTTTCCGCATCCAAACTAAAAATGGACCAGGGGATATTTAAGTGTAAAGTGTGAAGAGTAACAGATGCTTCATTCGAGAGGGCCCCTTTGGATCTAACCACAATAGGCGTGAGTGGGTGTGACCATCAGTTGACACAAGGACATCATTAGAGAGAGCCCCTTTGGATCTAACCACAGTAGGTGTGACCATGAGTGGACACAAGGACAGCATAGATTTGTTGAGGAAATATGGTAATTTAATGGCATTTCATTTGATCCGTTATGTACATACTTCATTACCATAGTATTAAGCTTCATGTAAAACACTGACTGGTGTGCACACTGTCCTTGCGGCCGCATTGAGAGCATGGTTTGGAATGAGTGGGACAAAACCCCACATGACGTCTGCCTCGACAGCCGCCGACTCTAAAAGCATCAGAAATAATGAGTTGCCCGTTATCACCCGAGAGCCTCCCCATCAGTTTCATCCCCCAGACACTCCTTTGTGTTATGGGGGCTCACGTTACAAAATCAGGCTATCGCAGTGTCAGAAATGTCAGATTCAGTCCCGCGAGAAAAACTAGACACGTCCATTCAATGGACACGTTGTAAAAATCCAATATACTCTACTGCTTTATGTCATGGCCACCGGTTAATGTGTGCAATCTAGCAGCAGAAAACAACACCAGATGACCATCGTCAAGAATCAGGACAACTCCTGCAAAAAGCGCTGCCTCGTTTGTAGTGAGCGTGGTGAGGAAACGTGCCTGTTAGGCACGTTTGTTCGGAAAATAAGTCATGTGATGCATGACCTGCTAATGGCAAGAACAAAAAGAGACGCCAAGTTCCATAGCAAGTCTAATGAAGAGGCAAAACCATGATGGCCGCCTGTGTCTACGTAACAGTAAGTTGTTGGTTTGTTCAGGTCTTTCTTCGTGCATAATATTCATAAAGTTTGTATGAATATTCAGAAAGTTGTTTTTGTATGGGAATCGCCTTACAGGAGATACCACCTGAAGCAAATTCTTTCACAGAGAACACGATAAGAAAAATTAAGACTAAGACACTCATTTTACACCACAGCTCCATTTTGTTACTACAGTTGTTATTTTTACCAAGGGGGAAGAGCTTACTCATTCATGAAAACATTCGCTACGCGTGACTGGTCATATTGCAATTTTCATGAAGTGACTGTCCTAGGTACCAGGGAAGTGATACAAGTCACTTTTATAGCAAGTGGTACAGCCTCAAAAACACTTACAATGAGTGTATGGATAAGGTCTGCTCACTCCCCACCCCAAGCCGGCTGTCCAGATCCATCTGGAAGGAATGACTCACTGGACCGTGATCATCCTCACAACTAGCGCTGTGTTTATCCTGGAAACTCTCAGCTCCCACCAAGACCTGTATCACAGGAACTCAATTCAGCGCACACAGGAAAAACAGTGTTCGGGAAAAGTGTGTTCTGCAGGCGGAAGAGGACACAGATATACATAGCCAGATAGCTGCATTATCCCACCGCACCACAGCTTTGCAGCCACTGAAAAGCCCCAGAGACTTATGTACAAAAGCACACGACGCCTGGCGTTCCAGAACAGGAACCAGGTGGGTTCACACGGTGAACAGCTCAACTCGGTTGCCATCTAAACATCAAATAAGGCTGTTTTCTACTGGACAGCCCAGGAACTGACCATCATTTGCATTGACGGATGAGGAAAATCAAAGCCAAAGGCATCCATCCTATACATGGGCGGTTGCAAAGGAAACTAAACCGGACAGTACGCGCCGTTGATTCCGCGATGGTAACGGATTTCTTCTTGTAGCCGGAGTCAATGTGGTTGAAAAAAACTGACCTACAGAACTAGCGTTACACAAAAAATCTGCCATGGAGATGAGTCTATCTGAGGTTCAGGGCAAACCCAGACAGACAGAGGACAGAGGTGATTGAGATCCAACCCAGCATCCAGGTCGTTGGCTCTGTTCTGTCCCATCATGCTGAGGCGTCATGTGATCTGGTCACATGTAAGCTGCAAACAAGTTATACCTACCTCATTTTAGGGTCCTCAACAAACCAGGTAACTCTTGCCATTTTTGCCAGTGTCAGAATTGAACCTACTAATTCTACTAATACACTTTAGCCTCGCCACTGTAAAGTTGGAGAAAACGCTGCCTAACCAGAAATTTAAACAAGAAAATTTGGAGGGACACGATTGGCTTCGTTCCATCAGGGGAAGGATGGGCTTAACAGCACTGGCACCTCCCAATGATCCTCTGCAGTGGGAAAAGGGCCATTACTGTCCAAAGCATTCAGTGGAACAAAGAATCCATTAAGGCCTGCTGGATCTGCAGTCATAGAGGACAAACTGAGGGCACCCTGGGTTCAATATGATCCAGTGTACCAGGACCTTCTGCTACAGGAAATAATTTAGACAATCCCATTGATGAATGAAGACCCACTTGCCAGTCCCTACTTAACTTTGTGAGATGTGGTGTCATATTAAACCACAAATAACCGTTTTCCTTCTCTGACACTGTCAAACACAATAGTGCTGAGGAGGAGTAATCTCATAAAGACAGGGTATGTATATGAAAGCAGAGAAAAGAGAAAGGATGCAGCTTTTCAGAGTGTACGGTGAACTTCAGAAGACAGGTATTAGGTGACAGGGCGGAAACAACAGTCTTTACCGGGTCCTTGCTGCTCAAAGAAGCCCTGCAAGAGGGTTCTCCACACACGCACGCTCGCACACAGGCATGCATGCATGCAGACACACACACACACACACACACACACACACACACACACACACACACACAGACACAGACACAGACACAGACACAGACACAGACACAGACACAGACACAGACACACACACACACACACACACACACACACAGACACAGACACAGACACAGACACAGACACAGACACAGACACACACACACACACACACACACACACACACACACCACAGATAAAGAGCTACTGCACAGAGAGGTCATTTGGGACGTCCGTCTCAACGCTCACGTTCGCTCACTCTGCCTCCTGACTGCAGATCATCCCTGTGTCCCCCTGGCCGCTTCCACGGCCCCGCCACCAAGGCCCGCGAACCCCAGGCCAAGTACAGCCAGCTGTGTGATGACGCGAGCATTCAGCGAGTCACTCAAGCGATTTACTTTGGCCGAGCATAATTCTGAGATGTCAACGCCCTCAGCGCTGAATGCAAGCCAATCAAAAAGTCCTCATGTTGAGCGCTTCTAGGGGTGCCAAATCCACTGAATGAACACTCCTGAATCCTTTGGCACTCCTGACAACAAGGAACAATTGTTCCATTTTATTTTTGTCACTTTTTCAAAAAATCTGTTCCTGGAGACTTTTTTAAACTTCCGAACTTTCTCAAAAAAAACTACAAAGACCACAAGAAAATAAAGGCAACTTTTCTAACCATTTGTCACTGTATGAAGTACATCCTCTCTATTTTTTTTTTTTTTTCATTGCACACCTACTTCATTTGAGCTTGTCACAGCGCTTTATCACACAAGAGCTTGAAGGTAGACTCGAGAATCCCAGTTACTGTCCCGGTCTAAACAGAAACAGTGGGTTATAACATTACAAACTGACTCACAGGCTACAAGCACAGCAGACAGATAAAGATCCTGATTGCAATTCCATGTTGGACTCTTTTTTTCATTTTGTAAATTATGTCCAAGTATCTGCACTGCCTCTACCTCAGCGCTATCAGGAAATGTTTATCCATACATTCCCAGCAGCTCCCATAAGACTTTACTTAGCAAATTTGTCCTGATGTTTAAAAATGTTTGCATAATAAAAAAATAAAAACAACGTGTGACACTGTCTGCATGGGAGAGGAAGAAGGCTGGCTCTCCAGACAGCAGAAAAGTGAATGTAATGTTCCCTGATCTTGCCACATGCTGACAATGCATTAAATAATGGACTGCTCTAAGCATTTAGTTAACTAATCTAAAAGCAAAGATCTAATGGCCAATTAATCATGTCCTCAGATGAAATCCCGCCTCTGCATCAGCCTGCATTATACCGCTGTGTGAATACCTAATGTGAGACATTAGGTAGGTTTCAGGGATAAGCGTTGAAGTTTTGTGCTGTGCAAATATAAGCCAAACAAACCCCCACAGTTGCCAAACAAAACACACACACACACACTGTACGGGTTAGTCAGGAAACAAACACAAACACACAAACACACACACACACACACACACACACACACACACACACACACACACACACACACACACACACACACACACACACACACACACACACACACACACACACACACACACACACACACACACACACACACACACACACACAATCTCCCACCTTCAGCTCAGCTTTGAAGATCCATTAACTCCATTTCCTTGGTTTACATCACTGCAGGAGATGTCTTGCCATTCAACTGCACTGTTTGTTCTGCCATTTAATTATTTGGTCGCCAAGTCTAACCACATGTTCGGTACCGACCTGTGAATAAAATGACTTACTGAGTTCCCTTTGAAAAGAAAATAGACAGGGATTTTTTATTAAAGTGAACACCCACCGCTACATTAGCAGCTGGATACCGGGTGCACCACCAGTGCTGCAGTAGTGTGGTGTGAACTTCCAAAGGTATCAAAGAGGTTGCTGGTTCCATTCCAGGGACGGGGCATTTTTGATGTACCCTTTATCAAAGCACTTATTCTGCAATCCCTTGGGACACATACAGCCGTATTCGGCTAGATGACACGTAGGGTACATGCACCATTTAAGCACACCAAAATCTAATTTTAATGTTTTTTTCAATACAAAACCTGAATGGTGCTTTTTATCAGTTAGGCCAAGTGCAGTAAAAATTAAAGATAAATCTCACCTCATTTGAACAAACATTACTTTCGAGAACAATAAGCCTAATTTAGAAATGATCACAAAATTCTGGTCCGGCACCCTTCCCATTAATATGTTCACTATAAGTCACCCTGGACAATGGTGCATATCACACTGATTAAAAATAATAGCATGGACTGCAGAAGGCGTGTGTCCTCTGGCCTTTCCCTGGATCATTAGCGCTGCTGCTGAGCAGGATGCCAGGTCCAGGGTGCAGTGCTCTGACTGGCTCACTCAGACTCACCGTCATCCGAGTCATTCCGAGCTGCACTCCAAGGATTCAGAAAGCTCTGACGAAGCAATACTACCATCAGCCTCTGTGCTCTGGTCACTGCTTCCAATACTACCATCAGCCTCTGTGCTCTGGTCACTGCTTCCAATACCACCATCAGCCTCTGTGCTCTGGTCACTGCTTCCAATACTACCATCAGCCTCTGTGCTCTGGTCACTGCAATACCACCATCAGCCTCTGTGCTCTGGTCACTGCTTCCAAAAATGGGCGATCTCAGCATATCTGACCAAAAAAACGCAATGACTCATGTAACAGCTCAGCAATATCTCATATAAATGACTCAGCGATAGCTCACATAACGGCTCAGCGATAGCTCACGTAACGGCTCAGCAATAGCGCACGTAACGGCTCAGCAATAGCGCACGTAACGGCTCAGCAATAGCGCACGTAACGGCTCAGCAATAGCGCACGTAACGGCTCAGCAATAGCACACGCAACGGCTCAGCAATAGCGCACGTAACGGCTAGTAACGGCTCAGCAATAGCGCACGTAACGGCTAGTAACGGCTCAGCAATAGCGCACGTAACGGCTAGTAACGGCTCAGCAATAGCGCACGTAACGGCTAGTAACGGCTCAGCAATAGCGCACGTAACGGCTAGTAACGGCTCAGCAATAGCGCATGTAACGGCTAGTAACGGCTCAGCAATAACGCACGTAACGGCTCAGCAATAGCGCACGTAACGGCTCAGCAATAGCGCACGTAACGGCTCAGCAATAGCGCACGTAACGGCTCAGCAATAGCGCACGTAACGGCTCAGCAATAGCGCACGTAACGGCTCAGCAATAGCGCACGTAACGGCTCAGCAATAGCGCACGTAACGGCTCAGCAATAGCGCACGTAACGGCTCAGCAATAGCGCACGTAACGGCTCAGCAATAGCGCACGTAACGGCTCAGCAATAGCGCACGTAACGGCTCAGCAATAGCGCACGTAACGGCTCAGCAATAGCGCACGTAACGGCTCAGCAATAGCGCACGTAATGGCTCAGCAATAGCGCACGTAACGGTCCAGCATTGCTTGTACTATTCCTGAGCATTCCAACGCACAATTCCCAAATTTCAACACAAAGACCAAAAGAAGCAAGTTGGATAAATAAGGCTGGTATGATCTGTATTTCAGTGTTGTTAGCTGGTGCCATCCGCTGTATGTGTGCACTGAGCTTGCCACTGTGTCTTGTTTGTCGCAGTAGGGGACGTTTAACCCAAAAAACCCAGTTTTTCTGCAGAGCCAAGCAGTAGCTTAGAGCTCAGGTGTTTCCTCTTCACAGTGAGCGGGTGGGTGGACAAGCTGCTCAGTCACCTCATCACCTCTGTCCCGTCTACCCGCTCCAACAACACAGACAACAGAGTCAAGTCTGGGGCAGCCGGCCCGATCCGCAAAGCCTTGCCATTGTTCCTCCCGCACTTTGCTGCAATGTGCGTAACCACAGCATGGGCCTGCGCATCCAACAAAGGGTCACGCAGGGCACCCGCCTAACATGGCAGCAGGGGACAGAGGCTCATTAATCAACGCTTTGTGAAGCAGATTTCAAGGCCCAACGCACAGACCTTCATTAAGGCTCCATCAACCTGCTGGAAAACAAAATGGGTGAGAACACCACACCGCTGCGTTGTGGGTTCTGCATTGAGAGGTATACTGGACCGGGGTTCTCTGCACTGTATTTAACATAGGCTTACCTGATAAACTGAGGGATGGGTAAAACAGACGAATAAACAGATGACAGCAATGAAATGACTGGTTAAAGAACTGCCTACACTGAACTGATGCTGTACTCAAAATGCAGGGAATAAGGAACGCTTCACAGCGGAAAACATTTGTGAGCTTTTGGATTTTGCCATACTTCAGTAAGGTTGCATATTGTTGCAAATGCATATATAAAAAAATATAGCCTATAAAATGTTGTTTTGCACAGCTTTACTTTCCTACCACTTCTAAATAAAACCTCTGCAATCCGGGAGTGTCGAGGGGAACGGGGTGGAATTTCCTTTGTTTTTGTGTGAGCATGTGGGTGTGGATTGGTCGAGGCAAAGACCATTTAGGAAACACTGAGTTATTGGACAAAATTATTCACATTGCCAACATTCTCGAGGTAGGCCTATTTGTTTGCCCTGAAGATTAGGCCCATTTGGGTTAACATGCATGGCTGATCACCAATAGCAAACTTCCTTGCCATGTTATCAAACAATAAAATGAAGTTTAAAAAAGTGCCCAACACTCACTCTCTCTCATACAGCTCTTACAGTGACTCGCTCGCCTATAGTACATTTCATACACTGACTCCCTCTCCTTAGCGCTATGCTCTCACTGCCTGTCTCTCTGCCTCTTTCAAAGACTTCCTCTGGCAGCCTAACTCCCTCTTTAACACAGAGTCCCTGACATTGGGGGTCTTAAACGGACTCTCTCTCATAGGGCGTCCAATACACTGACTCCCTCACCCCACCTCTATGACTCTTGCTGCCTGCTTAACTGTGACTCCCTCTCTGCCTCGCTTGCACAAACCTCCTTCTACCGGTTTAAAACTGACTCCCTGATACTACCTCTCTTGCCTTAAAGTGATACTGCAGTCAAAAACCGACTTTTCCAGTTGAAAACCGATGTTTTGGGTTAGATTATGATCATACACAACTTTTTAGTCCGAAAATCTAATGTTTCGTCAAAATTGGTGTTTTCTGAGTTTCTGTGCAGGCTTACCAATATGCTGGTTTCCGACAAAATGAAACTTGACGCCTTCCACTGCATTTTGTTCGTCCACGCAGGCGTGCGTCCGAAGAAAAAAAACAAAATGATATTTCAAAGAAGACACAGCTGCTAGTTAACGTTAGCTTACCGGTAGCCTGCATTACTTTTCGACACACCATGGCCACTGCCGGAGTCGGAGATGGAGAAACAGAACTGGAAAATCCTCCTGCTTCCCTCAAGTCACCGGTGTGGCAACATTTTGCCTTCCCCGTGAGTTATATAAACAACGAACGCGTCATTGACAAAAAAACGACAGTTTGTCGGCTATGCTACACGCGAGTACCATACACCACCTCAGGCAACACGTCAAATATGGCAGGACACATTCGCAGGCATCACAAAGAAATAGATTTGACTGGGAAAAAAACGTTGACACAGGCAACTCAAATGACAACCCAAATGACAGTTGTCAGGGCATGAAAAAAAAACGTGTAAATAGTTAATAGCGTGGTACATGTTCAACTGTTTATTATTTCAGATATTAGTTTGTTAAAGCTCTTAACTGTTCAAAGAATGTGAACACGCTCATCTTTTTAAAGAAGAATTTGAAAATGTAAATGACCGTTGTCAGGGCATAAAACCAATGTGTAAATTGTTAATAGCGTGGTAAATGTTCAACTGTTTATTCTAGAGTCTAGTTTTGATAAAGCTCTTAACTGTTTAGGTGTGTTTAAATATTCTCATATTTTTGTTATTATTTATAATTGTTATTATTCAAATAAAAGTTACTTATTGAGAAACAAGTATTTTTCTTTACAAATCAAGACTTGATAGTCTAACAATGGCATAGCCATTAGCTAGACTATAGTGCTGGAAAAAAAAATTGTGCTGAAAAAAAATCGAGAATCGAATCGTGACCTTAAAATCGAAAGTCAAATCGAATCGCGGATTTGGAGAATCGTGACACCCCTAGTATAAAAGCAGAGGTTTTTTTTCCCTCTTTGAGACAGAGACCCTTGTACTGCTAACTAGCTAGTTCAAGTTCAAACGCGAATTGCTTTGTATTACTGCTAATGTTAATATTACAACTTATATCAACAGACCCTTTCACTCCTTGACCGTATGAATATTCATAATATGACTACGTGGCATCATCGTCATATGACCACACCTACTCACGAGTTCCAGTTCAAATTGAAGCGGTAAAAAAGGCCTTAGAAAAGGCTCTGCAGTATCTCTTTAAAGACTCAACCTTACATTGACTCTGATGGTGTACTTTTCTCACAGACTCCGTCCAAATACCTCCAATCCTCATAACCAGTCATACCTCTGGTACACAAACGAAATACAGCAATCCACGGAAAAGAGCGGTTTTGGTCTTTCTCAGAAGGTTATGCTATCACTTAAGCGTGAGCTCTCGTGTTCACATGTATGTAATTGTGACGTGGAATTTCAACCACAAGAGGGGCAAAGCATGAAACAGCCCTTTTTACGCGTGCTTGCAGAAAAAAAAAGCACAGCTAAGCTCATCCTGTGTTTATTCTTCTAAGCCAGTAGCTCTGGGTGGAGTGGGCGCCATGTAGTCCCTCTCGACACCCCTCTGTGAGCGCACAAAGTGGAGTGTCTCATTCCACACTTCCGCAGATCACACACAAACACTCCCGGTGCTGCCATGTGCTTCTTATCCCCCGCAAAAAAAACGTTTCCAGCACTGCTTCCTGCCACACAGGACCTGGCCAAAAGTGCTCAGGCACCAAAACAGACCCTTCCTGGGGGTGAGCCAGGGAGCTTGGAGATGTGGGTGGACACAGAGGCGGGGTTTTCTCCTGTGATGTCAGCGCATCCATTCAAAAAGGGGGCCGGGTTTCTTCAGACGAGGTTTTAAATGGGGAGGAAAGACACATCTAACACGTGTTTAAAGTTGGACGGCCTGTAACCTTAGTTCTACTCTTCAGAATGCTGAAGAGATCGTCTCCTAAGACATTAAACAGTATGGAACATAACAAGGTCAATAGCGCAAGACTGTTCTCTGCCTTTACCGCGTACAATGACGCAAGAAAGGCAGGAACTAAAACACTGACCTGCTATTTCTGCTCTTTTCTCCCACGGTAAAAACCAACACATCCCCTATATGTAACTTGGCCTGCTGCCACAGCAGCACTCAGTCCCTAATTTAGGCTAATTAACATGCAAAATAGGTCATTACTGTATCTGCTTGCGCTTGCTGAGTCTTGATCTAGCCGCACCTTCGTGGAGCACAATATGTAGTGCCAAGCCCCCCCCCCCCCCCCCCCCCCCAAAAAAAGAGAAAGAACGAACAGAAATAGCAGAACAAAACTTTGGAGTAAAAGAGCATTGTTCCTGCAACAGAATCAAGACAGAGAGGATCAAGATTACGGAGGATATGAATGAGCTAGTTGCTACTCTTCAGTAGTAAGAGCAAACGGCACTAAGGCTGTACTGTGAAGCTCCCCCACAGGTTCACAGCAAACCACTGTCGGCTCGAACAGCCCATGAAGTTCAAGGCCACCATCACTGTGTGTGAAGTTCTCGGAAAGGTTCAGAGAAACAGGCGTGTCAAAGCCCTGCACAAAAGCCAACAAGCACCACTGAAAAAGGGACTTCAGCACAGAATAAAGACTGAGCATCCAAAAAGACCTCCTAATGGGACCGTGCTGCATATTTAAGTCCGAACATTAGCTCTGCCACCTCTACCACTTTGCTGCCTCGACAAAGGCATATGCTTAACTACCTAAGGATAAGTAACGTTGAAACATAAACACACATACACACACTCAAGCAAAGCCACAGCTTCAAACAGTTCCTTAAGTTGGTAGTTTGCGGGATCAGTTCTCGTAATTACATCTTCCATCTGCACTCTGACTTTTGGGCACTGCAATTTCAAGAGTTGAGCTTCTCTTAGTTCCTCTCCCAGAGAAACACCCTCACACACAAACAATGCAAAGTTTATTTAAATAATGTATACATTGATGTTTGCGTATCAGAGAAGTACCTGAAAAGGCTTAACTGTTGCCACCAGAACGGACATGAGAGGGGAGAACATCTCAGAATGGCAAAAGATTTTCACAGGGTAGTTTTATTTTCCTGATAATACAATATAAAGGCAGCTGCAACATTTCCTTAAAACAACATGTCTTTTTGTAAAGCAGTAGAACGAAATAACTGGTTACCATATTTAGTCAGTTTAGAGTGAATTCTATTCCAGGGTGTGACTAAAAGCATCTCTAAATCTAATGACTTGTTTCACCAATAAACACGAACTTGAGGAGAATTAAATAGAGTAACACTGGAACAGACTAGAGACTAGAGTATGACGTCACCTTCTATATTTAAGTTTCATAGTTTCGATACTATATCGCTGAGAACTACTGAAATTGTGCATTCAAAATTTCATATTTGGATAACGTTAGATACATTTCCCCCAACATATTTAGACAAAACGCTCTGTCGAAGCCTTCACATAATAGTGTGCTGTCAATATTGGATGCTGCAACATTGCCATTAGCAACATACATTTTTATTAATCTACTGTAGCCAGCTCCCCGTCATTGCTGGTTGTCATAAGAGCGAAACGATGCTTTCTGTGCTACTATTATGCTACTAATCTGTGCTACTGGCATCCTCGGACAACGCTGGTCAAAAGTTTTGTTGTTGTAAGTTTAATCTGTGAAAACAACAGCTGGAAACTGTGAACATCGATCTGGGACCCAAAAGACTATTAGTCCATTATTAGTACAATAAATAATTTTCAAACGCGCACACCCTTCGCACAGGGCTGTTAAGATGGTGAGCAAGATAGCATGAAGAAAATACTCACAACCACACGAAACAGCGAACCGAAAATATTGTCATCACTGCTTTCATGTCATCTTACGTTCCAAGCAAGTAGTAAATTACGAAAATACTCATTTATATCAACGAGCACATGGGCATGTCTTGAGACGAAAAAATTAGCAAGTCCAAGTTCTGCCATATCAAATATCAGGAGATAGAAAACAACCTAATGTCCATTATTTGTCGCCTATATTTCTGGTAAAAATTCTACATTAGCTAGCAAACCAGCAAGCCTGCCACATTTGGAGATCTGGAAAAAAAAACACACTAGCAAGGTCGATAAATCTGTGTGAATGATAACTGCAAGCCATCCAAGAGCCCAGATCATTGGATGACCAGCTAGTTAGCTAGTGTATTTTCTACGCTTTGGATTAACCAACTGGCAACTTTCATACTCATTATAATGGAACAATTTGAAGACAGACAGGCTACTGTTGTTCAGAATATGAGGATGAGCGAATTGTGCAACGCACATTGCACTGACTGCTTGCTAGGGCTAACTACTGTGTGTGCACTGTATACAGCGAGCTACTGGTGTAACTGGCCGCTCACTTCCAACCTTCACCTCGTTCTGTCCCAACATCGTTCACCACCCGATTACAACAAGCTAACGAAGCATGAATCTCCGCAGCTCATTCAAACATTGAAAATGACAGGACTCCTAGTCATCGGCATTGACTGAAGAACAGACACAGTAACATTCCGAATCAAAATGCCGGTATGTGTGTGTGTAATCCCTTGGCCTCTTTCAACAATCGCTGCCGATATCAAGGCACGGATGGTCGCCTGCGAGACGTTATAACCTTACCTTCAGAAAGCTCCAACTCCAGCTCCGCCAGCTTCTCTCGAACCTCCGCCGGTAGAGTCATCGCAGCCGCCGGCGTTGGCTCCAACATCATCATTAGTAATCCCGTGGAATTTCTCTCAGCCATACCGATTTTTCGAATCGGTCCGATTATAGTTGATCCGGGTCTGATCCACGCCAAATGTAAGGCTGGCTGGTAGACGAAAGCGGTGGGTGGTGGTGGTTACTGAGTACAGATGTAACGCTAGCTAGCGAGACGGCTAACGTTAGCTAGCTCACCACGGTGGTTAGTAAGAACTGCATTCGGACAGAGCTTGCTGTAATGTTTTGATAACACAAAATATCATCTAAATGGGCAGACCTCTCTGCTTTCGCTCGACCCCAAAACCCGAGTCTATCCCGCACAGTCGCTATATTCCTTTATCCCTCCAGGTACTTGGCCTTAACAATCATTGTAAGAATTGAACAACTCATCCAACTCACGGTACCATCTACTCCGTACCCCTATAGCGCCGCCATTGCAGCCGCAGCAACAGCAGCACTGGGAAAAGTGCGCATGCACAACACATTGTCTGCTTCAGCAAGTTTAAATGGACAGTTTGGCAGTGATATTTGCTTCTAAGTCGTCAATATGAAATATAGCATCACCATAATTATTAGTTGCAGTACCAACATTACTATCAGTAGTTATTTATTTATCTATTTACTTGTTTATATACAAAAGTATGCAGTTGATTTCAACAAACTGATTAATTTTAATGAACAACTACCCTTTTCTCAATAATATTTGTTTGGGAAAACAAAAAAAAATGCCAGCAAATGATTTACATAATAGGTATCTTTATTTATATGTGTAGTCTGTTTTGCTGATAATGTGGAAACTTGTATTGAACAGGATGCTTTAAACAAGTCATGTTGCCACAATGGAAGGCGAGTAATGCCATGACACAGACATTTACATTTTAGTCATTTGGCAGACGCTCTTATCCAGAGCGACGTACATTAGTGCATTTTCAAACTAGGAACAAGTGCGTTAAAACAACCCTAAAAGGTAAATACGATTTCAAGCACCAGGCGTAGTCAGTATGATTTTTTTTTTATTTGGGGGGGGGACCACACGATATCGATCATTGGCGTGTACCAATAAGCCAATAAGTAACCCAGACATTTATTTTTACAAAGTAGTTTAATGCTGTTAGAAAACGAATTTAATCGATAGCCTCTGCTATTATAAACACTCGCGTGGAGCTAACTTTTAAATATACAAAAGTCTTCTTGTTGCTTACTTAGCCTACTCAGGAGCTAATTATTTGAAGCTTCCAAGTACTGCCGTGTGTTGAAATAAGGCGAGGTATTATTCAGAAAAAAACATCCAAGAGCATATTATCTGGTCAATGCTGTGTTTGATTAATTAAATGTACAATGTCTTCAACGAAAGGCGTCATCAAATTTATGCAGAGCTTGGATGAGAATGGAATTGACTAAACGTATTCGGCGTCCATTGGAACGGTCCTAGATGTCCATCTAGCGTACACAATATGTAATGACAACGGAAGACGCAAGAGTTAAGGAGAGCTGATGTCCCATTTGATTGGTTAATGACTTTAAATCAATTCTTCATTGTTTTTTTACAGAGAACCATTCGAGTGATTTAATCGATTTAATTTCCTGTTCGATTACCTTATGACATGATTTCAACTCACCCATAAAGTTACAAGTTTCTTTGAATAAGTGCATATTCTAAATGCCACATTTTTTATTTAGCTACACCTAGTGCAGGTGCAGTATGTCCAGGTTGAAGCCATGGTGCAAAGTATGGCCAGTGATGGTATGGTTTCACCATCTTTGTACAGGTGTGATTCACAGTCATTTCTGCTTTTCACATGAAGAGGTTCTTCCTCAGAGTGTGTCGCAAGCTAATGTGATACGTCTCTCCCCGATGCTTCTGGTTGTGGTCGTATATTATTCTGTTCACTTCTGTGTGGATGTCTACAAGGTGCATCCCCCTGTAATACAACAGAACAACATCAAATGTTTAAACGGAACGACACCAGAGGCGCAAACAGGAGATTACAGAACACGAGTCTTCTGCCCAGATCATTCACTTTAAGCTCAATGTTAAAATTGTTCTCACAGACCCAAAACTGACACTGACCGCTCTGATCTGCTACACACAGAGAGAGTACCATCGACAAACTGTGCATAAATTCTGCATTGTAAGCTTTTAATGGCAGTCTGAGGATGATAATGATGATGACTATTTATTATTACTATTATTATTATTATTACCTCCTCTGCCCTTTCAGTAGGGTGGTGCTCACTGTCTCCATGTACACAGATCGATGCCTGCTGTCCTCTAGCTGCTGCGCATCTGTCCTACACAGGCTCCACACAACATCCGCGTCCGTTGGCACAGTCTCCAAGCTATAGGCATCGGTCAGCTCGTCAGCCTCCATGTCGGTCTCCAAGTCTTCATCACTGAACCCAGAGCAGCCATGAGACACAGGCAGGCTGTAGCTCTGGACGAAGAAGAGTTTTGGCTTTCCAGCCAGCCAGGGGCAGGCTTCTGTGTTGAAGAGCTGCCGGATGGTGTCGAAGCGCAGCCCCGGGCCCTGCGGCTCAGTGGCCAGCAGGTCGGTGGCGGTGGCTCGACTGAGGACGCAGCAGACGAAGGCGTCGGCTCCCCGGTGCTCCCTCGCCCTCGATATCTCCCTCAGAACGGACAGGGTGTCTCCTACGCTCAGCCACTTGTACAGGATAACCCTGAAGTGCAGCTGCCTGAATGTCTGCTCCAACATATCTGCGTAAACAAAATACGCAAGTATTACTACGGGCTGTTATTCAGACGACGACTGAGGCTCCCCGAAATGAATGACGGTAACTTTGTGTCACCTCTAGGTGCCAATGAAACACATTAGTAAGGGGATCCACCAAGGTCAGCAGCCACTGAATAGAGCAGTGGTCTCCAACCCTGTTCCTGGAGAGCTACCGTCCTGTAGGCTTTCAGTTCAACCCTAATTTGGCACACCTGATTCTATTAATTACCAGCTCAGCAAGATCTCTAGCTGTTGAATGAGGTATGAAAACCTACAGGACGGTAGCTCTCCAGGAACAGGGTTTGAGACCGCTGGAATAGAGCCTATTCTGCCAGTTCTTTCTTTCTTGAAGGCACTCCATCCAAGTGTATTACTATGCGTCTTAACCTGGGATGTCAAGGGTCAATAATACAACATCTTGGCCAAGGTTCTTGTGGTTCTGCAGCAGAATCTTTAACCTGTAAATACTGAACATGGAACTGAAACGCAGACACAATCAAATACTATTTTGTAATAATTAATCCAACTGTTTTTTTTTTTTTACTTCAAATTAATTTCAAGCTCCAATTAGACGTTAATTCAAAATAATACAAAGCAAAGATGATAATTTATAACTAGGGTAACCTTTGAGAGTATGCCAATTTGAAAGCATACCAAACTTGCACTTGATATATTTTAAATAACAGCCAAACCTATGTGTTCAAAATAAATAAATAAATATATATATATATATATATATATATATATATATATATATATATATATACAGCCACTTCTGTGGAGAAGGTTCAACTGAACTGGCTTGCTCTGGGGTACAGCACACCTGCCAATTACAGCAACCGGATGGTATCTACAGATGCAGCCGGAAAATACAGAGTGAGCACACTCACCGCCATCACTGCCCACGCAGTCTATGATCACGCAGACACCCCGGGGCTCTGCCTGCATCCTGTAAGCTTCCACAGGGTCCTGCAAAACACAAAGCGCCGGAGCAGCGCCGAGAGGTCAGAGCCCGGACAGCGGACCAAAGAAATGTGACTCGCACGTGCTTGCGGGTGCTTCATTATCGGCCTCACTTGCCAAAGGCAGACTGGTAACAGGTAATGAACTTCACAGGGACATTAGTCGAGGTCACTTAAAAATTATATAACGATAAAAAATAATAAGTGCAAAAATGTAAATCCCGTCTCAGTTTGTATGTTTACATAACTCACTATTCACTGCTATAATATGTATGAAAATCCATACTTCAACCATACAGCTACTTTACCTCTAATCTGAGACAATGGATGTCTACAATGCATGGAGATGTCAAAATGTTCTCAGTGAATGGATGAATGATTGGATTGTCACACATGATCACAAGAGAAAGTTGGACAGTTGGTTATTTTGCAAGAGCGAGGAAAGAGGTGCGTCTGTGACGCTCCGTGCTTTCACAGCTGTTCTTAGGATAAGGAGCCGAAGTGGGGAGGAAGAGGAAGCGAGAGCGAAGGTGCGGCGTATTTCATTTAAGCGCCGAGGATGTTGCTGGCAGCACAAAAGCAGGGGACTTCAGGGTTAAAGCAACCGGTCATGCTACAAGTGCTTCACTACAAAGCGGGTGGAGGGGGGGGGGGGGGGGGGTCTGTTTGTATCACCTGACAATATTTCCTTCCAGTTTCAGGCACTGCAAATTTAATGTTCTCTGGAGCTGAAAGGAATGAAGGTGGGTGCAAATCTTATGAAATAACAAAATAAAATAAAAAAGTTTAACGAGAAAACAGACTCATAACGCCATTGTTAAGTGTCTCCAATTACGGCTTGTAGTCCATAACCCAGCGGTTTATAAGTGATTGTATTTAAAAATACAGCCTTCTATTCATACAAGGTTTGCTCTCTTTTTGTGTCGTCTCCAATTCCCTGTCAATGGGCACAGAGGGAGTGGGGTAAAGATACTCACCGTGGGGTTTGGGTGGCCAATGGTACGTGGCAGAAGAGGAAGGGGGAGCTCTAGGCGGGAACAGCGCATAGGACTGCAGGAGAGAACACACGTTTGAGTGGGCCAGAGTGTGCACATGTGGCCGGGGTAGGAAAGACCACGCACAAAATAAATGGCTCGTCAGTCTAAGAAAATAACTTTAGAGAATGAGCAGATGAACTGGTCTACTCACCGGAATCTTCCTCAGACACTGCTGTTTTTCCGTTGACCTTTTGACGGTGTAATTTGACTGTGGCATTTCACCTGCAGCTAAGATGAGACACATTATGAGCTGAGTGATTGGTCCCCTTTCTTTACATGTTTCACTTTTCTTAGCTGGAAAGGAAAGTTTCTACATTTCTCTGAAATGTCCTACTCAAATAGAATCTGGCACAGTGAATCACCCCTAAATTCCGGCCATTGACTTTTTGACAAGGCTGGGACTTTCACATGTCAGTGAAGGCCACAATTCATTGCGCTTACTCAACTGAAAACCGAAACTGCATTTATGGTGAGTGCGTCAGTGCCGTATCAAAAATAAACACACAGAAACCTTTATGGTAGTCTGTGGTGGTGGGAAAGAAACTGAACTGATTACAGAGGATGATTTACTTTTGATAGGGAAGTCCGGCATTTCCCCCTTTCAACTCTCCTTTCCTCAATCAAATACTAATGGAGAACAGAGAACTAGAAGTCGCAGTCATGGCAAGATGACGTTGTTCGTCGTACTCAGCGTTTCCGGAGGGGCACGGCACCAGTGGCATGGGCCCTGATCAAAATGCTCACCTCTCACCTGGTACTGCTGCACCTTCTTAGCTAAGTCCAGCCTGCGGACATTTCTCAGACACTCATAAATGATATCCACCTTGTCACAGGAAACCTTGTCTAGCATCTCCAGCTCCACGACCACATCCAGGAAACACTGTGGGAGAGATAATTAGGTGACCCCTTTAGTCAGGCAGAAACAATAGCAATAGCATATTTATTAATGTGTGTGATTAATAACCAGATCTGTGAAACAATTAAAAACTTAACTTCTATCAGCTTGTTCAATGAGAACATAACCTCAAAACATTCCTCTCATGCAAAATACACACTAAATGACTGAAATCAAAATAACCTGCAAAACAATAGTTCTGACTCAATATTATCTCCGGGAACATGAGAATTCAAATAAAATAATTATACTTAAAACGTGCCGTGATAACATGCATGATTTACTGCTCTTAAGATTTTCGCGGCCTATATTTCTGTCTCTTTAGGGCCACGCATACATTTCGGGAAATCTTGCGAAAACCACACTAAATGCATTTCACCTCACAATCTTCTGCATGCCATTTAAAAAAATAGAGCATTCAGCATCTCTAGCTAAGTAAAATCGTAACCTATATTACATTACATTACATTATAGGCATTTAGCAGACGCTCTTATCCAGAGCGACTTACACAACTTATTATTACATTTATCCATTTATACAGCTGGATATATACTGAAGCAATTCAGGTTAAGTACCTTGCTCAAGGGTACAACGGCAGTGTCCTACCTGGGAATCGAACCTGCAACCTTTCGGTTACAAGTCCAGTTCCTTAACCATTATACTACACTGCCACAACCATTATATATCACTGACAAGAATCAACATTCAAATCATTACTTTTTTCATCAAACCACAAAGGCCTATTTGAATCTTTCTGACTATCCCAGCAACACCTGCAAGACGTCACACTCCCATCAGCACGCAGTAAAGTAATTGGCTTGAATTTAATTACCTTAAATGAAAAGTCATTAAATGTATTTTTGTAAGTCACTTTTGGGAAAAAAATGCATCCAAATATAGTCTCTGACTGCAAGTCTTACTGTGGCTTTTTCCAACTGTCCTCTTGGTACCTTGCCACTGAGCAAGAATACGAGGGAGTTCAAGTCCTCTTTACCCATGTCCTCGCTTACATCAGCCATCAGCACTCTGGAACGCAAAGAACGCACGTATTATACATATAACTCATGAACACACATTACTTGTTTCACATCTGATGTATGGACTTTATAATCAAAGTGTATTCCCTTGTCATACAAGTATATCAAGAGGGTTGATCGTGTTTAATAGGTTTACCAGTCGCAGAATTGCCAGTACTGGGTGATGAGTTTTCACGATCTGCTTTCCCACAGAGTAGACTACTTAAACACTTTATTTATTTAATTACTGGCACATCTTGACACATTTGACTTCTCGTCCTCATTCTAAGGCTATTGGAGATACAAGGAGAAACTGGCACTACCGCATCCCAACAAGATCAGCTCTGTACAGTCATTTGTTTGTACCTTTGTCTAGTTTGAAGGTTGGTATTCGCTGTCATCCAGATTCCAAGACTTTATCATAAGACTGGGTCATCAGTAGTGTAGTGGAGGGTATACGCGGGTATACGTAGTATACCCACTTCTTTCTTAGTGGGCATAGAGTATACTCACTTCTTAATCCCCACTGGTGCACATATCAATTAGTAGTCATGGATTTGCTAAATTAGAGTATACCCACTTCTCTAGAGTACACTGACTTCTCCAGGCTACTACTACACCACTGATATATGACAGTCTTCTGGCTACTTAAAGCACAAAGACAAAGGGCAAAAATACCTGTATTCTGAAACAGTGTGTCCTTTTCCCAACATTCCCTCTGCTTCTTGTCTGTTAGTTTTCAGCACCTTCTTCAAAATGTCAAATCGCCTCATCCTGAGCATTAGCTCCAACAGAAGCATCTGGTCCACCTCTCGGCTGTTCATTTTAGACTTCAACATTCTCCTCACATCCTCCACGCAGCAATGCGGACCCAGGTCTCCGCACAAGTACAGCAGCCTCCTGCACTCATCCAAGCTGAGTTCCTCTGAAATTCTATTAATCGTCTGAGATAACTGCCCGTCAGCCATTGCGTAATTTCCCCCTTGGGTCTAGAGCAAATATAATGGTACAGTGTTAAAATTGTAGTCTTGTGCTCCATTTTACATTTTCATACTGGTGCTTTCAGATCTGTAATAATAATAATAATAATAAGAACAAAATAATACAACAATAATAATAATTCCCTACCTTGATGTGCCTCTGTGATCCGCAAATATAACGGCAATTCGTGGGAGGTGGCTGAAATAAAGACACGAAATGAACATTTATGCATGATCCATTGCGTGGTTCTCAATAAAAATGCGCCGGTCCAGGGCTGACATATGTTGAGACTGCCACAATAAAACAACATGCCCTCTATAGGCTAGGCTAAGCATCTGGCTTTGAGTATTGTGTTAACAGGTGGTTCTAAAAGTAGTAATTTTAGGTAGTAGCTATCATTATGTTAGCCAGAAAAAATTAAGCCAAATTCATTATGTTCGAAAAATCGTAGACCTACCTCTCTAAATCTTCGAGACCAGACACATGAGATATGAACATATATTAATGGAATGCTTTTAAATAGCCGACACATTAGTGACTGATGACGCATATAACGTGAAACTGGAAATTGAGGAAACGAAAGAGATCGGAATTTTTTGTCGGCCCAACCCCTTATGGAAAAATAATATACTGCAGTATATTGTAAATAGCTATATCAAAATTATCTTCACAATATATTTTAAATATACTGCAGTATATTACATTTCAATAAGGGACCCTACCATGGACATTCTAATTATAAGGTGGAAAGTTAAAAGAAAGTTCGACATACATACCTCATTCTCGCGTAAAAACCTAGGCATATTGTTGGCGAACACTCACCGATTGCGCATTCAATTCAATTCAATTCAATTTTATTTGTATAGCGCTTTTTACAGAGAACTGTCACAAAGACGCTGCACAGGGAGACAGAAGGAAAATTGAGCAAAAAAAAAAAAAAAAAAAAAAAAAAAAAAAAAAAAAAAAAAAAAAAAAAAAAAAAAAAAAAAAAAAAAAAAAAAAAAAAAAAAAAAAAATGCGCATGAGCTAGTACGAAAGCGAAAGTATTTTCAAGTGGAACACAATGTAGCTACATCGCCTCAATCGCCGTGTGTGTGCGTGTTTTACCAACTAGGCCTACATAGCAAGCAACGTTGTGTGTGTGTGTGTGCGTGTTTTACCAACTACATAGCCAGCAACGTTGCCAATATAGCCTATAGAATTATAGCAGTGGTTCGATGATCACCCCGAATCACAGAACGTGAATTAGGGGACAGGAGGCTGGGCTAATAATTCACACAGCAAAAATGGTGGTGTAGGCTACATTTAACACCGGTGTTTATATGAGTCAGTGGTCTCAAACACCCTAGGGCAGTGGTCCTCAACCCTGTGTATGCTGGTTTTCGTTCCAACCACAATTGCAATACCAGAATTTTAACAAGCTGTTATTTTTTCTTAATTAGGTGTTTTAATTGTATAGAGAGAACACTTTAAACTCTTTACTCCCTTAAGCCACGTTATGTTAGCAATAGCTATGCATGCTTTGAAGAAAAAAAAAATCCCATGTTCATTATGCTCATTGTGTTATATTGCAAACAATTACAAAGAAGAGGTAAGAACTCAGGTGAATAGGCTCCTAATTAGGTAATTGAACACAAGTTTAAGTTCCTTCATAATTTTTTCCTTAAACTTGTTAACACAATGCAGGTTTGGCTCGTTATCATTTGCTTTGTCTTTGAATTCTTCATTATTTACCAAACGGTTAGTTTTAGTGGCCATGTGTCCACAATTTCACCAATTATGAGCCAATTGATTCACCTCAGTCTTTAATTTGATCAGGTAAAACATTTTTTACCTCCTTTTAATCGTTTACAATACAGCACAATGTGAATATTGGACTTTTATTCTTCATGGCATGCATAGCTATTACTAACATAATGTGGCTTAAGAATGTAAATAATCCCTCTAAACATTAAAAACACCTAATTAAGAAAAATTAACAGCTTGTTAAAATTAAACTATTGCAATTGTGGTTGGAACGAAAACCAGCATACACAGGTGGTCCCCAGGACCAGGGTTGAGGACCACTGCCCTAGGGTGTTAAATATAGCCTACACCAGCAGTGTTAAATTTTGCTGTAGGCTACATCATAGAAAATGAATCTGTATACATTGGAACAAGTACGTTTTGTCACATATACCTCCTTAACGTTCATTTAAAAAAGCAAAAAATTTCGACAACGTTTGAAAACCGTCGCATCTTTCTGACCATTTTTGAATCCAAAAATTATTACGTCGCTATATTTCAATATTGTAACGCGTGCTCCGCCTAGTGGACATTATGATAAATTACACGCATTACTTTAGAAGAGGGACTAAGCAGCTTTAGTTGTAGCCTACTAGAACATGTGGTAGCCTACTACCCAGTAGAAACCGCCTTCTTTGTCCCAAACGAAGGTCCATTAGTCACGTAATTAACTTTGATCAGATTATTGAATATTGAGTGCCCTTGAGAAGAATAACTAAGGAACATTATGATAG
Organism: Synaphobranchus kaupii; assembly: GCA_029718625.1. NCBI lineage: Eukaryota > Metazoa > Chordata > Actinopteri > Anguilliformes > Synaphobranchidae > Synaphobranchus > Synaphobranchus kaupii. Next base: position 36,202,274 of record CM056384.1, on the reverse strand, counting down.
ATTTAATTGTAAAATTATATGTATAAAAGCAACAACTTGGAACTGATCAGCAGAGTCACATTGGTTCTGTAAATATACAGATTTAGGAACATTTCATGCTGCCTTCATAACTTACCAAAAATATGGTATCTTGACAAACATTGGATAAATGTAGTACAAACCCCAATTCCTATAAAAGTTATGACAGTAGGCCTGTGTAAAATGCACATAAAAGCAGAAAGCAGTGATTTGTACATTTTCTTTTACATAGTCAAGCCGGAAAGTCTGCACACCCCTTTCACCTTCTCCACGTTTTATTACGTTACAGACTTATACTACAATAGATTGAGTGCATTTTTTGCCTCAAACATCTACACACAATAGCCAATAATGACGAAGTGAAAACAGGTTTTTAGAAAATATGCAATTTTATTTTACTGACAAAAATATGTTATTTAGGGGTTACATATGTTATTTAGGGTTACAATATGTTATTTAGGGGTTAGGTACTCTTAGCCTAATACTTGGTTGCTGCACCTTTGGCAGCGATTACAGCTTCAAGGCGTCTTGGGAAAGAAGCTACGAGCTTGGCACACTTGTTTCTGGACATTTTTGCCCATTCTTCGTGGCATATCCTTGCAAGCTCCGTCAGGTCGGATGGGGAGCGTCGGTACACAGCCATTTTCAGCTCTTTCCACAGATGTTCAATTGGATTCAGATCTGGGGTCTGGCTGGGCCACTCAAGGACATGCACAGACTTTCTCCGAAGCCACTCCTTTGTTCTCTTGGCTGTGTGCTTCGGGTTGTTGTCATGTTGGAAGGTAAACCTTCGCCCCAGTCTGAGGTCCAGAGCGCTCTGGAACAGGTTTTCTTCAAGGATCTCGGTGTACTTAGCTGCATTCATCTTTCCCTCTATCAGGACTAGTCGCCCCGTTCCCACTGCTGAAAAACATCCCCACATCATGATGCTGCCACCGCCATGCTTCACTGTAGGGATGGTATTAGCCAGGTGATGAGCGGTGCCTGGTTTCCTCCAGACGTGACGCTTGGTATTCAGGCCAAAAAGTTCAATTTTGGTTTCATCAGACCAGAGAATCTTGATTCTCATGGTTTGAGAGTCCTCTAGGTGCCTTTTGGCAAACTCCAAGCGGGCTGTGATGTGCCTTTTACTAAGGAGGGGCTTCCGTCTGGCCACTCTACCATAAAGGCCTGATTGGTGGAGTGCTGCCTGGATGGTTGATCTTCTGAAAGGTTCTCCCATCTCCACAAGGATACGCTGGAGCTCTGTCAGAGTGACCCTCGGGTTCCTGCTCACCTCCCTGGCCAAGGCCCGTCTTCCCCGATTGCTCAGTTTGGCCAGGCGGCCAGGTCTAGGAAGATTCTTGGTGGTTCCAAACTTCTTCCATTTACGAATGATGGTGGCCACTGTGCCCTTTGGGACCTGTAAAGCTCCAGAGATTTTTCCGTACCCTTCTCCAGATCTATGTCTTGACACAATCCTGTTTCTGAGGTCTGCAGATAATTCCTTTGACCCCATGGCTTGGAGTTTGCTCTGACATGCACTGTCAACTGTGGGACCTTATATAGGCAGGTGTTGGCAATCCCCAATCATGTCCAATCAATTGCATTTATCACAGGTGGACTCCAATTAAGTTGTAGAAACATCTCAAGCAGTATCAGTGGAAACAAAATGCACCTCAGCTCACTTTTGGGTGTCATATCAATTGTACATATGATATTTTACATTTAGATTTTTAATAAATTAGCACAAATGTCTAAAAACCTGTTTTCACTTTGTCATTATGGGCTATTTTGTGTAGAAGTTTGAGACAAAAAATTAACTCAATCTATTGTAGAATATTTCTCTAACGTAATAAAACGTGGAGAAGGTGAAAGGGGTGTGCAGACTTTCCGGCGTGACTGTATATGTAATTGAAAAAGATATTTAATGTTTTACCCTATAAACTTTATTGATTTTTGTAAATATATGCTAATTCCGAATTTGATGCCTGCGACAGGTTCCCAAACAGTTGGGACAGGGGCAAAAAAAAAAAAAAGATCGGGAAGTTCAAAAAACAGGTGATGCTATCATGACTGGGTATGAAAGGATATCAAAAGCCTCTTGATATCTTATTTTCAGGTACTTTCACAAGCGATACTGTAACCTCTCTGCATTTGAATGGATCTCTGTGGGAATTTGGGGGTGGGACTAGATTAAGCTGTAAATTACACGGGAATAGTATGGAACCCATGGTTGGCTAAATGGCTGTAAGTCATCAAGGGTCTGAGGTAGCACATGAGCCTCAAACCATCACTCTGCTGCCAGATATGCAGTAGATATGGATGGATCACTTTAAGGGTCATTTCCCCTGATTCATTTTCCTATTGAACTCGATGGAAAAATTAGACAGGAGAAACAACCCTTCAAGTGATCCATCCATACTACTGCATATCTGGCAGCACAATAATGGTTTGAGGCTCATTTGCTACCTCAGACCCTTGATAACTTACAGCCATTTAGCCAACCCTGGGTTCAAAACTATTCCCGTGTAATTTACATCTTAATCTAGTCCCCCAATTCCCATAAAGATCCATTCAAATGCACAGAGGTTATAGTATCGCTTGTAAGAGTACCTGAAAATAAGATATCAAGAGTCTTTTATACCCAGTCATGATAGCATCACCTGTTAACCTGTGGAATGTTCCAACCAGTTTTTTTTAACTTCCCAGTCTTTTTTGTGCCCTTGTCACAACTTTTTTGGAATGTGTTTCAGGCGTCAAATTTGGAATTAGTGTATATATTTACAAAAATCAATAATCCATAAGGTAAAACATTAAATATATTTTCTTTGTACTGTTTTCAATTAAATCTATATAAAAGAGAATTTACAAATCACTTTGTTCTGCTTTTATGTGCATTTTACATACTTTCCCAACTTTTTTGGAATTGGGGTTTGTAAAAAAAAATCAAACATCTTTTGAGACTTTGACTTTAACCATCACCTTTAAACATTAAATATTTTCTGGACATTTTAGTCTCATCTCATCTGCCCATAGCAGCCAGTTGCACATAGTTCCAATGACATTCAGACACTTGAATTTGTTGGTTGCTCTCAGTTAGCACTTTCTTTGTGCAAACCATGCCAAAGGCACCTGCCCGGAGCTCTAGCCCAAGTTTCCCGAGTTTCCCGCGCCCTTCCCCCGCCCCCCTCCTGGCCCGGAGCTCCAGCCCAAGACCAGCTAGGCGCCCCCCACCTGCCACTGCTGATCTCTACATGATGGAGTCATCAGAATAGAATACCTCCCTATGACATAATCAACCCATAGGCCAGTGGAGGATGGGCATCCCCCAATAGCAGGGTTCCTCTCGAGATTTCTTCCCATCGGGGAGTTTTTTCTCGCCACAGTATGAGGGTTTTCTCTCCTACTAGAGTTTTTACCTCTGCTATCTGGGGGCTTAGAGCTGGCATTTCCCATTTCCCCTTTCCTCCCCTTTCTGTTCTGTAAAGCGTCTTTGTGACAGTCATCTGTGAAAAGCGCTATATAAATAAAAATTGAATTGAATTGAATTGAATTGAATTGAAAGAGCCTGGCGGTATGGATGTGGCATTTTATGGTTGATATTGAGACCTGATGAGTCTGACTCGAAGATGCAATTAAATTCTGCAGTTCCTGAACTGTAATCTTTAGGTTCTTTTTTGCCTCCCTCACCATCTTCCTCACTATGCATGAGGACAACATGCACTTGCATCCTCTTCCTGGCAGGTCTGCAACTGTTTCAGATGTGTTGAATGTTTTGATTATTGCCCTAACAGTGTTTCCCATGTGATAGATAACAAATGGATTTTTACATGCATGGATTTCATTTCTCACTCAGTCCCTTAAGACTGTTTTTGAGAAATAAAAAGATTACTCAAAAAAACAAGTTTTAAAAAAATAATAATTGTATTAGAACAAAAGTCAATGGTATTCCCATGGTTGAACATAAAATGCGTCTGGTGGCACGGTGGTGCCGTGGCTAGCACTGTCACCTCACAGCAAGAAGGTACCGAGTTCGAATCCCTAGCGAGGGCATTTCTGTGTGGAGTTTACATGTTACCCGTGTCCGTGCGGGTTTCCTCCGGGTACTCTGGTTTCCTACCACAGTAAGACATGCTGGTTAGGCCAAATTGCCCATAGGTATTCTCAGAATTCTGAAGCTGACTGATCTGAAATTTACTTGCAAGAATTTCTGAAATCTGTATCTAAAACCCAGATGTTTGCTGAACATACTGGCAAAGATATGTTTATATCTTTGCCAGTATATAATGCTTCAAAGAAAGATGACTGGTATTTGATTAATCTACAGTGAAGTCTGACTGCCTCCACAAACCTCTGCCTGTAACGCAGAGGTTGCAAGATTTATTTCCAGGTCAGGCAAATAAGCAGTAATCTATCTATATGACCCTGGTTAAGGGCAATATTCTAAGTAGCCTACCATAAACAAAAGGCTAGGTGATACCATAGACTGTATAAAAATAGGGTGATACTGGTGTTTGACTGATGGGAAGATAAGTATCACTTGGCAGTGTTTATCCTTCGGTACAAACAAGGTGCATAAATAACATAGGCTACACCGACAAGCAAGCTGGATTAAATGTGTCAAATTAATAAATCAGACTTGCCATTGTTTTTTATTTAAAAATGTGAGCTAGAAAACTCTTTAAACGCATAGGCAAAATTTTAAACTCACCTTGGTCTCGATCAGTAGCCTACGATATAGAGTGCTCATCTTGTATTTCATGCAAGTAACGCTTTCTTTATTCGTGTAGGCATGCAGTATTACTGAAAATGTATAGTCCTATGCATTGCATTCACCGTGACACTGCCCTTATTGTGTTATTGCTGTAAATTGTCTGATTTTCGTTGTTTTGAAATTAGTTCAAGTGTGTAGATCAGCAACACAGTCCCTCATTTATAATAACTGAATTGTAATTACGATAAACAAAAATATGTTATGCATATTCATCCATATGCAATAATGCTCTCTCACTGTTTCCCTGATTTTGGCGAATGCCAAATTAGGTTAACCTCATGTAACCTTAACAAGCATCACTGAACGCATAGCCTTTTGCTAATCTAAATATACCATCAAAATGTTTAACCAATAAAAAAATGAATGGTTGGAATATACTGTTTTCAAAACGAAATGAAAGTAAATGTCCTTTACAAAAATCGTGTGTTCGTTTCTGCTCGCACTGTTCAAGCGCGAACCGCATAAATTGAATTGCCAAGCTAGCCTATCCAATTGACTGACTTGTTAAAGCCCGTTTAGCGATCATCCAGTGACTGCATACGTTGGAGGGGCAGCGAGCTGGTAGGAAGGAGAATTTGGAGAGTCAGGAATCAATCAGCACGGGTCGGACCCGGGACAACAGTCTGAGAGATCGTGAAATAGGCACACATGCGGATGGTTTTTAATACATCGGAGCTCGTACTCTCTCTGCTGTTGCTCAGCCACGGGATTTAATTCTGACTTTACACATGGGCGCCGATTGAGCTACGCATAACCTGCATTCATTGCCTCAAGCCAAGATTTAGTGATAACAGGACAAGCTAGTTGGCCAGCTAGCTCGATTTCCAATACTGCACAGAGGCTAGCTAACGTTAGTGGTGATCGTTCTGGTAAGTAACGTTATTATTACGCACTGTAGCTTTCTAACTTTAGCCATAAGCTAAATGGGACTTTCCCCTTAATTTATGGTTGCGATGTTTAACGTTGGCTAGTTATAGCTAGCCGTCTGGTTAAAAGGGTACCATGTACAATTAGCTAGCTAACTTAAAATGACATGTTTTGCCGAGTTATGCTTTTAATGAATACATTGCTAGAGAGCAATCCAGCGTTGCCGTATACGCATGCTAAGTGGCTACACGGATAACCAACGTTAGCTAAGCAACAAGAGATCTTGCTAATCTAACGTTATCTGACAAGCCAGCTAGCTAGCACTAAATACGTGTCAGTCAGCTAGCTAGGTTAATGGTAACAGATACACGAGTAACCGTGGTCGTCCAGTCAACAAACCAGTAGCTACGCTGGGTGGTAAATTAGCTCACGTTAATGTACAATTACATGATATTATACAGGCTCTAACTAGTTAGCATGAGGTGGACGGAAGTTAACCCGTCTGCTAGCTAGCGAACGAGTCAGCCAAATAAATAAAAAATAGCTAGCTAACGCTAACGTCAAGTTACCAGATCGCTTGGTAGCCAGCAGCTACAGTCAAACACCATGACAAGTTTGCTCCATCTCACGTTGGAAAATAGGTTGCTAGCTAGCGAATGTCAGTGCTAGCTACCGAGCTATCAAAATACATGAATGTTAACTACTTCGTCTCATTGTCGTTAAATTTATTTCTGAAATAACTTAGTGCTAGCTAGCTGCCGAATTAAAAAGATTAGCTAACTTCATAAAGGTATGTGCGGTATTCCAGTGAGTCTATATAGTTTGCAAGATTATGCAAACTATATCGATATAGGATGCGCTAGCTAACGTATACTAACGTTAGCTACCGTATTCGTGTTTCTTAGGCTGGCACTGAATTTGAGTCGCCGTTGCAACATTGCTTGGAAGTTGCTGTGTGAAGCTAGCTATCATATGCCTGGTTCTCTGATTAGCGGTCCTACTAGCTAATTGTATAACGCACATGTGTATTATTCGTCCCTTAATGTAACGTTATGCACATTAACCTCTCAGTTGTGCGTTGCATGTTAAAGTGGTTAACGTTAGCTAGCGTTGTGAATTGTTTTCATGCCGCAATTACACAATGCTCTGTAACTAGCCACGTCAGGTAACCCGAGATAACTCGTTGACTTTGGTAATTGATCACAACAAACCAAAGTAACGTTAGAATAATGTAAACGTTTGCTACTAATACTATGCAATATGCGATGTTGGTATTCGAACTCTGAACAAATGAAATGTGACCTAAAACGGCATTTAGCTAAAAGGTGCATTGACGTTATACATTTCGTTTTACGCACGAAATAGGCGTCATATAAGATCGAGCGCTAACTAACTCAGCCACATTTAATTTCGTTATGATGGAAGACATTTCAGATTATATTTAGATCGGGGGATAGTGACGTGGCATGATGTATGAATCGTTTATCTAAGATTAAATTCAGACACTGTATTGCTCTGTTGCTAGTACTGACGTGTCCTGTCCGCCTAAATCCGTAGGGGAGGAAACCCAAGCCGTCATGCGACTCGTGATTGCCGTGTTTCCCCCCCAGAAAGGACTGTTGAACAAATCTTGAACGACCTGGGGGGTATACTACGAAGCAGGATTACTGAGTTAGCTGGATAACTGCACTGAATTAAACCTGGAACAGCTTTTTTACTTTAGTTCATGTTACAGATTTGGAAGGGTTCCAGGTTTTACTTAGTGCAGTTATCCAGCTAACTCAGTTAAAAATCATCTAGATCACTAGCCAAAATGTGCAAGGGAAAACCAATGGGTAGACCCTCGAGAGGCAAGGGTTGCACTATGCATTACATTACATTACATTACATTTATTTAGCAGACACTTTTATCCAAAGCGACGTACAGTAAGTGCGTACAGAGACATCATCAAGATCACTACAGAACAGACAAGGCAAAGCACATCCTTCGCATAATGTAGCAGCTATCCCTAGCAATGAACGTCGACTGTAGTTCACAGTAAGCTGTGGGCAAATCAGCAACACCACACTTCCATTCCAAATACTAGTATAAACTATAATAAACATACAGGAAAACACAGGGGAATAGTAGACAGGGAACTGATATTCCTAGGTGAGGATATCAGTCAAGGTGGAGTCTGAAGAGGTGTGTCTTCAGGCCTCGACGGAATGCAGGCAGGGTTGGAGTAGAACGTAGGGGAATGGGAAGTTCATTCCACCACTGAGGAGCTAATGTGGAAAAACTCCACAGTCGGGACAAGCGAGAGCCTTTGACACGGAGGGGGGGAAGTGCCAGTCGCCCTGCTGTAGAAGAGCGAAGTGGTCGAGCAGGAACATAGTTCTGGATTAAGTCCTGCAGGTAGGCAGGGCCTGTCCTATTGGCTGCAGTGTAGGCCAGGGTCAGAACTTTGAACCTGATCCTGGCTGCAACTGGCAGCCAGTGGAGAGACCTCAGCAGGGGGGTTAGTGCAGTTAGTTTGCACTTTGAAGTGGCTTTAAAGGGATAGTTGACCGATGGGTTTTTTTGGGATAACATTTCAGTTTTAATGTTTGGCCCAGGAAGTTTATGTGCGCGATTGATTATACTTTTGGCATTTAGGAAATTTAGAAACGTTTCTGACAACCTGTCGGATTTACAGTGGTAGGTATAAGGTAGGGTGTTATTATTATAAAAAGTATGAAAAGCTGAAGTGAATGTTGTTTGCTGTTGCCTGTAAATAATGAAAGTGTGCAAAGACCAGATAAAGCTCATTTTCAATTTAATTCTTTATTTTAGGTAATGAGAGGGGAAGTAGACTTTGCCATGTTGATGGCAGTAGCAGTTAATTGTACCTTATCAAAATAAAATAATTAAACAGAAAGTGTACTTGGTACTGTTGTATGAAAACAGAGCCATGTGGTAGCTCCAGACTTGGAGTGAGCCATGCTCGGAAGGAAAAGATGTCTCTGATTGTTGTGTCTTCCCTGTCCTTTCTGAGGGAACAAATCACAAGGCTGCTGCCATTAACATTAAAATGTTCAGTTAGCCGTGTACCCAAAGAAAGCAGTAAAATGTAATAATTGTGTCCCTTGAAATTTGTGCAATTGGCTCTCAGACAACAGCTCTACTGAAATGTATAATGATGGTAATCAGAGATCAGCAGTCAGGAGTCCTAGGAATAAACGTACGTCACATCGCTGTCACATTGATGGCAAACGAAGCTCTGACCTACTTTAGCCCAACTGAAGCACCTATCAAGTTGCCCCTGGCTGGAGTTACGTTATTATAGCTATGTACCTACTAGGTCTGGTGTTGCTATTTCCTGTTCTCATTTATGCCCATTGTTAACAGCAGTATGTACAACCCCCCCCCCCCCCCCCAAAGGGATGAGCCCTCTCTCAATAACAATTAATATTATAGAGCACTTTTTCAAAAAGTTTTTGATTTGTTCAGTATGCAAATGAATAATCCAATGAGCATAATGCCCATCCCCTTCATTATTTATACAACGAGACAAAATGTTTAAAGGAAGTATTTTTCTGTTTTTAAGCAGTGCTACATATTCTCTGTGACTGTGTGACTTGGCTTTCATTGCATCCTTAATTATCCCGGTTTAATTGCATAAGTCACTTCACCCTATTCATTGCCTCCAAGACGTATAGAGACTGGTTAAGTTCATTAGACTGCTGCCGAGATGGCTGGGAATGTAGACCAAGCCTGTGCTGTGGAGAAAGGGAGATGAAATTGTGATGTTGCAACTTTTTTATTTTTTTTATTTTTTTTTTTTACTTTACAAGTAATTAGTAGGATCATGCTTGAGAAGGGATTACATTCTGCAGCACATTTAGTTACTAATGCACTGATTCAGATTCAAATCTGACCTTTGACCTGCATGATACCAAAATTGGTAATAAAAAAAATAAAAAAAGAAACATTGTTGGCCCTCTTCCTGTGCTGCATGAGCAGAATGGATTCAAATTGCTGAGTTGCAATCTGTCAGTAACATGGATGGAGGAATCTTTGTTTAGACATACAGTATACAACAGTAGTGAGTACACCCCTGTGCAATATCACTTAAATGTCAAATGATTCAAAATTGTATCACCTCTCAATAATTGCATTATTTCTAAGTTGACAAGTAGAGTGTTTCCTCTTATGAACAATCAAAAACAAATACTTTAGAAAGACACACGATTTAGAAAGTTACACAAGTGTCAAGGGTCAAGGGTCTGACGTATCAAACAAGCCTTAAACCATCACTCTGCTGCCAGAAATACAGTAGATATGGATGCAGGGCTCAAAATTGCGACCGTTTTGGTCGCATATGCTCCCGAAATTTAATCTGTGCGACCTCTAAATATAATTGGGAGCATTTGTGCGAGTGCAAATAATTGTTCTGGTGCAACCTTTTTTTTTTTCCCCCCAGTCGAACGTCCCTTTCTCTGACAGTGACCATTCTAACCAATCAAACGTGAGCTTGACGTTCTTACCTTTAATGCTGATTTTAGATTGGTTAAGATTAGCCTTCAATCACTCCCTTTCACGGCACTCCACTAACTAATGTTACCTGAAGACAAAAGTTTATTATCAATTTATTAACGTTACCTAACTAGCTAAATTGGTAACGTTAGCTAGCGTTATCGAAAGCTAACAATATGAAGCGAACGATTACGGCATTTTTTAGTAACGTTACTAAAAACGTAACAGATGTAGTCGCCGTGGCTGCTGAAACAGTTAGCGATGGCGATGTGGGTGCACCAGCAGCGAAGAAGGCGTACACTTTTCGGAGAGAGTGGCTGAAGGACTTCGGACTTCGTTAGCTTAGGTATGACAACGGTGCAATGCACTGTGTACACTGTAAAGCCTGTGGGATGGAGATCGCAGGTAACAGTGCGTTTGCAACGGAGTCGACACATTTTAAGCGTGAGAGCGTAAAAAAAAAAAAAATTTACATATATTGTTGGTGCTCCTTACATTTTGGTGGGTGCTCCTAAATTTTTGCTGGTGCTCCTAACTTTTTGAAGTTGGGAGCACCAGTGCTACCAAGTAAAAAAGTTAATTTCGAGCCCTGTATGGATGGATAACTTGAAGGGTTTCTTCTCCTGACGTATTTTTCCATAGAGTTCAATCGGAAAATTTGTCAGGAGAAACAACCCTGAAAGTGATCCATCCATATCTACTGCATATCTGGCAGCAGAGTGATGGTTTGAGGCTCGTTTGATACGTCAGACCCTTGATGACTTAGAGCCATTTTAGCAACCATGTATTCCATACTGTTCCAGCATAATTTACAGCTAAATCTAGTCCCACCTAATTCCCATAAAGATCCATTCAAATGCAGAGACGATATACGATCGCTTGTAAGGGTACCAGAAAATAAGATATCAAGAGTCTTTTGATGTTGTTGGGTCACAGACATCAGGAAGTCATGGCATGCAAAGGATATGCAACCAAATATTATTAACTAACTTGTGCAACTTTCTAACTTGTGTGTCAGTGATCACAGGTGTATTCACTTTCGTTGCATTGAGTTTCTACTTTGAGGCTTGTATTTTCACTATAGTCTTTCTAAAGTATTTGTTTTTGATTGTTCATAAGAGGAAACACTCTACTTGTCAACTTAGGAATAATGCAATTATTGAGAGGTGATACAATTTTGAATAATTTGACATTTAAGTGATATTGCACAGGGGTGTACTTACTTCTGTTGTATACTGTAAATATGGCACAACTGCTCTACCAGCTGTAGATTTTTCATTGTGATTTTTAAAGGGGAGTTTCATACACGATTTTGATGGTGCTGCCTGGATTCATATTATGCTTAGAAGTTATTCAACTCAATTTTTTTTTGGATGAGCTACCAACACGTCCCTATATTGTGGCAATAAAAAGCTTATTTATGAACATTCTGTTTGAGTAAACCTGTGTATTTGACCAGTGTGGCATGATGGTTCATAACTGGGTTTGTAACCACAAAGTTACAGGTTATACACTGCCATTGTATCATTCAGCATGGTAGCAACTTCAACAGAATTATCACGGTATGTATTCATCTGTATGAATGGTTAATATGTCACATGTAAAGTATATGGCTTACACATTGTTCTGGACAAGGGAGCCTGTCAATAATTCCAGTAGGAACAATAATACATCAGCTAATTTCTCTGGCTTTGTGGCATAAGTTCTTTCGAGCAATGTATATTTCAGCTGTAAACTCTGTACTTTGTGTACTGTATGCACTTGATTGTCTGGCACCAAACGCTTTCAATCCCTTTATCTAATCAGTGGAAAAGGAGTATGGGCCCTTGTGCCTGTCACTGCCACAGAGAGTGAAGTGTTGTTTTTTGCTCCACCCACCCTTCCCGGGCTTCCTGTCGCAGCAGTTAATGTCGACCCAACTATAGAGGAATGCAACGGGGATACGTTTCTATCGTTAAAGACCAATCACAAATTGTGAAAAAAGTTTAATCAAAATTTAATTTGACTAGAATATTGACCTGTCACTTTTGCTCTGTGAGGTTTAATAATCAAATTAAAATGAAATCTGCAACCAGTTTGTACTTTGTGAAATAAATCTTCCTTTATCTGCTTTGGAAAAACAAAACTTTTTTGTTGCGTTCCCACTCTTCGTCACTCTTCGCCACTTTTCCTGTCATACAGGACTCAAGTGAGGTGTGTGATGAGGGAAGGATGGAGGCTCGTATCTCACTGACTGAGAACCTAAAAAGAGTTGCTGGAGACTGCTCCATTCTAGTATGCTTTATCTAAAATATAAATGTGAGCAATGTAAATGCTACACTTGTAAATGCTCGACTGCTTCATAATTTTCATTTAAAAAATGCTTTACAAACCCATGACTATTTAAAATTCAATGTTTGCATCTTGTTGAGTGGTACTTTAGATGTAGAATGTTACCCGTTTACAAAATGGCACTTTAGTCTTTCCTCTGAGGCAAAATTCGTATTAGTCTCATACATCAATGAAGACCTGGGGATTGGTTCCTGACTCATGAGAAGCAGGTAATTTGTCATCTGAAACAATGCACAGTACAGTTCTGGAGAGTGCAAGCCCCACACAATTGAGAGTTTAACATTTATAGCCTGTTTTTTTCCAACCGTAGTTCATATATTTTATACAAGCAAAAACTTTAATGTGTTTGTTTGGTGAGCAAGTGTTCTCACAAAGGAGGACAGCAAGAAAAATTGTTGCCATAGCACTATATGTCATTTGCATTTACCATGTGACCAGATAATAGATTTTCTCTGCCATTTATTATCTGAATGGTCTGTGCACCTCTCTGGCTGCCCTGGACACCTGGATGATTAAACCCATGCTATAATGGTTTCACTGATGTCAATGGGTTGGGAATCTAGGTTCTTCCAAGATGGCTACCTCCACCTAAAGAAGGAAAATGGCAATAAATAGGAATGGACTCCAGAAAGATAAGATTGATATATTAATTTGATAATGGCCAAGGACCGATTATTTTCCAAGCAGAGGACGAGCTGTGACATGACATTTTGTTTGAAGCCTCAGTTTCTTTAATGTTCGCCAAATGTCTAAACCCATCACCAGCGACCTAAACGCAAATTCTCCCCCTCATTCATTTACCCACAGGTGGTGTGGCTGTCTTTGGGTTCTGTCCATTGATGTGGTATTCAGAGAGCATACCTTCCAGCAGTATTTGAAATCGGGGTTCCTTTTAAAATGAATGGCCAATGACAGTGCAATCAGTGGTTGTTGTTGTGTGTGGGTTTTTCTCCATGCATACAGGGGGTGGAGGCTGCCAGTAATAAATTAAATTGAAAAGCCCGGCCAATATTAATTGATTTCACCAGAGGCAGTGGAAAGTGCTGGTTCAGAGGAACTTCTGTGGCGGGTGCAGTATATCAGATAAAGTCTTTGCTCTGTTGATTTCTGCCAGAGCCCTTGGGCCAAAATGAGCACTGTATCCACTTTTCAACTGAAGGATGACAGCCATAGAATTTCACATGAATTTGATATAGGCGATGATGTGAGGGTGTCAGAAATCATCCAATCTAGAATTCTGAATAAAACCTTTTTCAAGGTTAGGCTACGTTTGCATGGGGAGAGTGTAGATGCGTGCTTGTGTGTGATTATGTTGGACTGTAAGTATATTTGAAATGATGTCAGATTTGTACTCCATTTCCTGTATTTCTGTCGGTAAGTTGTATGAAATTAACTGACATCCCCAGCGGCTGTGTTTATTTCGTAATGCTATTACACTAGCGGCAGTCTTTTAACGCCCTTCGAATCTACGACACCATTGCCCTATGAGGACATCATCATCCTTATCTAGAAATGAGTGTCGTCTTGTATTTTAATTTAATTTATTTAGGCTATTTATTTTTTGTCATCCCAAAGTAGAAGGAGGCTCATCAAGAATTCAGTCCTTCAGACGTGAGTGGAGGTTTAGATGGCACAAAATAAGGGGATGCTCAATTTCTCCATCTGCTCATCTGCAGTTATCGTTCTCTCTCTCTCTCTCTACTATGTGCTCAGAGAGCACGGTCTGATCTCACTCCCAGTGTGTGCTGCTGTAATCCCATCCAGGCCTTAAAACTGTCGTTATTTAATGCGTCCAATTTGTGTGAAACGCCTTGTTCTGCACCTTGGGTTCTGTCCTGTGCTTGGTGAAATGGGACTGGATTGACTCAGACTGCACTGCATGAGCAAATGACATCACTGTTTAACCACGAGGGTTGCTCTGTCAGCCAAAATGTCACCTGCAGACAATTTTGTCAGCGTAATATCTTTGTAGGTATCTGGGTTTTTGGCTGAATACGGAGTTATTCAAATTGAGGTTATTCATGAGATCACAAATGAATAATCTTCCCTTGGAACAGTCTTCAAATGTCTTTCTTTGGATTCCCTGAGAACCATTGGTAAGATAACAGGTAAGGTTAATTGGCCTGTTTGATACTGAAAATGTAAATTTTGCTGCCTGAAAGGGCGTGTGAATGCAGATCTCTTTTCTGTGAGTCATACTTTACTGGAGGACTAGAGTTTAATATAGTGCTGTGCCTGTGTGCAGGTGAGGGGTGGGGTGGTTGGGGGTAGAATGAAGATTATACTAATTTTCTGTCTTGGGATCTGGAATATTCCCATATCATATGAATCAAAATGCACATACCTGCAAGGGGATGTACATAGTGATTAGAAAATGAATTGGTTAATCCATTGTTAGCGGAATTAAGTTCTAAAAATAACTTGAGCCTTCATTGCTTTACTGAATCTCCTTTACTTCATCAGCGGCAGTTTTCTCTCAAGGCACATTGACAACATGTATTTAAAGTAAAACACTATGCGCATCCTACGAGACAATTTTCCCATTGTTTATTAACATGGTTAAAAAATATATCAAAACAATATCAAATTGCAGTCCTGTCTTTTTGTAATATCCATATCTTGTTCAAGGCTGATAGTATATTGATTTTGAAATGATGTCAGACTATATCATTCAAAAACTCTGTTGTGCTCGATTGAGACACTGAAAAAGAGGCATGTTTCCGTTGTTTTTGCGTGTGTGCGGTATAGTAAAGCTCGCGTATATACTGTAGCTGTCAGGAATTATCATGCTAATGCAATTAGGGGAACTACCTTCCAGCTGGAGTTCCAAAAATACCGTACAGGTCCATCCTGTTCCATCCAGTGGAAATATTATTTTTGGACAAGATCCAGCCAGGGGGATAAATTGTTCTTTTAAAAAAATTAAAAAAATTAAAACAAAAACCTGTACATAAGCCCTGTTCACATGAAAGAAGCAAGCGATGTGCCAGGGCTTGAAAATTCAGCCCTATCGTCTTGTCATGGTTCACACCAGGGACTGCTGTGGGCAAAAATAATTAGCAATTGAAGTAGTTATTTATTTATTTAGTTTCTATTGAGCTCTTTGGTTGGCTCTTTTCTTTTTCTTTTTTTGAAACGTAGATTTTTTATTTTTTTGTGTGTGTGTGTTAATTCCCCATATTGTACATATACCTGTGAGTCACCAGCTTAATTAAAAATCTGTAGCCACTGAGGCCAACTTCAAACCTTCTCAGAGGTAGTATGAAAAAGCCAGTTTGGTACGAGCTGGGTGGTGGACCTTTTTATATTTAAGGTGGGGGTCATATAAAAAAAGCTGGTGATGAGGTGACTTTTATGGCTGTGTGGGAAGGGTTTAGGGTTTTCTTCTGTGCAGCATTCAAAACAAAAATAACAAATGGCCAATTTTTACCCCCAGTCAGTTAAATCTACCGCAGAAGTCCAAGTATGACTTTCTGAAAGATAATTAAAAATGATGTTTGATTTGTAGAAAAGTAGCTCTCCTGATTAAAATGAGCTCTCAACCAACTTTCTACCTGTAGTGTGAGCAGAGATATCAAAACTAGCCGAAAATATATTTTTAACCAACGTATTTTAATTAGAAATCTAAGTATATTTTTTACCTATTAAATGTGTGTGCTTTGTGACTTAATTTCCCTCCGCGACTGCATTTGGAAAGTAGTCCAATTTGGCTGTAAAACCGTGGACATGGCAAAACTGAGCAGAGGGTCTGGCCATTTAACTGCTCGTCCAGAGGCCACATTACTCACTGGCTAGTTGGCCACTAATGTGACAGTTCGACTGAAAAAAAATACCACCACCATTTGAGTCTCCAGAAAAACGGGAAATACAGCCATTAATTTAGGAAAACACAGCCCTTCGTTTATCTGCTTTTGTTATTGTGAATCATATTAGCTAGCCTAACCAGAAGCCTGCAACACTTATTCATTTCTCATCCCTGTCCTCTAACGTTAACCTTTAACATTTAACCTAGGTAAACGAGTGGTGTAACGTTAGCCTACATGTAACTATCGTAATTCCAACCGAAATGGAAATGTTTGCTACCAAGCAGTTTCATGCCGAAGCAGTCCGAATTGGCCGTATATTCGGGCTCAAAACACTAGCCTTCCACCTACGACAAAATCTAGTAATAGGCTATATTAAAAACATTATTTTGGAAATGCCAAAAAGCTGATGTGTGTCTCAGCTACTGCATTGCAAACGGATTCAAAAATCCAGATTTCCACATTTTGTTTAATGCTAAGAAACTTGTGGCTAACAACAGCTAACGGCACTAACTTTGCCCAGAAAATGACATTGTTAACTTTGCTTCTGTAATCGTATGTTCAAAGTGAAACCGTTTGATTATGGTCAGCTCGCTAATGACTACCGTTAGTCTACTTTTCGTGGTCATGGATCATAATGTAGTTGTCATGGTTCCTTACCGGGTGATTCAATGAGGCAGAGGAAGACCGGAGTTGCATCTTGTCCACTCTATAACCGACAGCACTCGAGTCCTGTTTGGTTTAGTTTGCCAAAACATCTTTAGGAAGCAACATATCAATGTAATTTTCTGACAATTCTAATAAAATAGCTATGATAGCTAGCTTGATGTACGATGCGTTCCTACTCAGAACAGTGACAAACGCAGCACTGTTTCCTCCCTCACTGGCTCCACCTACGTGCCTATGTAATTTACATGCCCACTTGACGCCACTGTAGTCTTTCAAAAACGAGAAAGTGAATGAGGTGTACGTCATTTTTACGTATACCTCCTACCAAACTTTAGCTGTCAATATTTCCGTTCACATATTGTTTTGGCCAGCGACAAAGAGAGACTTAATTAGTTGCGCCCTGATCTGTTAAACAAGGTTAATATTGTTTTTCGGTGGAACTAACCTTTAAGAGTGTTATTGTTTTAAGGAGCAATTTTTGTTTATTTTACTCTGCAGAAGACAAGACTCTTGTTATAAAATGAAGTCAGTGTGAACTTACAGCATGGCTTTGCCTTCTCATATACTGGGAAGTGCGTGTGTGTACTCTCAATATGGTCAAAGGGCTCACTCATGTAAATATAATGCTCCCTTTATAGTTGCTTAGAGTATGAGTTTCTTCTTCCAGGGGTTAGCGTCCTTGGGTGAAATTCAAAGGTTCTGATTGGATGGTGTGGGTGAGTGGCGCTGATTCATGTCCAGGTTCAGTCAGACCATACTGGGCCTCGGCAGGAGTGTAGTTGTTTCTCCATGTGTTCGTTGGGCTGTGGCTAAAGTGAGCAGCTGTCCTCTATTGTTAGATCGGTTGTCCGTAAATAGCCTTGGAAACTTTACGCTGATTTTTTTTAATATGTCCAGTGCCAGACATTTTTGAATTTCTGTTTGTTTCCCTTTTTGCTTGACTTGTGCAGGGTTTCTGTGTAGAAAAATAAAGCTGCATTAACATGCTACTTTTTAAGTTTATCACAATCTTTGGAAATTGTATTTTAGCCTCCTATAGCTTTGTTTCACCGGGGTATAAAAATGAGGTAACGGTATCCATGTGCCATCTATCACCATTGGGAAAGGTAAAGAATGAAGTGAGACGAAGAGTTGGTCGCATTCAAAAGTGGGTCAATGGTTACAAATAGAAAATAACATGCATAATATTTACGCCCCTGATTTGTGTCTAAAGAATATAAAGCTTTTGTGTTGCTGATGGCATGCAAGGCAACAGTTTACAAAAATCTGAGTTGAATAAAATGTAAACATTACAGAAACGGACTCTGTAAGCTTGTTTTTCACAGTCACTGAGGGTGGATGCACCCATCGACGACCATGTTTTCTGTGAGGATTCTTGATGTCCAAAGCTGTATTTTGAAATAAAATAAAAAATAGCCTTATAAGCGTGATGGACGTTCTTGGGTATTAGGCTAGCCTACCTATTTGTCCACAACTCAACTTCTACCTGTAATCAGTGTCGTACACTTCCCACTGTCATATTTGAGTTCCCTTCCCAATGTGCTTGTCGTATACAGCCTGTACTCTTGCCATTGTGCTAAAGTGTACATTCATGCTGCCATTTTGGCGAGTCTTCATCCCATTCTTCTGAAATGGGAGCGTTTGTGGGATTGGATGGAAAATTGATACAGGCCCGGACTGGAGTGAGGGTACATTTTTGTGTAAAGATTAAAAAATAAACAAATTTTTTTGCGTCATCTTTTTTGCATGAAGCGCCACCTGACAAAGGGAACCACTGAGGTTATTTGGCTTTGAAAAGGGAACTAGAGGATGAATGGTGTCTTGAAGAGGGGTGGTGTTGAGCCCAAACGCAGGTTCCTCGTGGTGGTTCACACTCGCACGTGTGATGGATGGAAAGATCACACGGCGCACAGGGGTGCTTCCTCAATGTTGCACGGCTTAGACGTGCATCCATCTCCTCAACGCTTCCCCTCAGAGGAAAGCTCACTTCAGCCCTGTGCTTGCACTCCTTCAGTGCCTTTACCACTGCCCATTTACAGATATGTGGGTCCACGCCATAGACCACACGGGACTCTTACACTTCCCTGCTCTTGTCCCATGCAAGCATTATGGGGATTAAGCCAGATCTTTTGCCAGCTGCTCAGTAGAAATCACACATGGGAGCACTTGTTTTACTTCAGTAGGGTTTAGTGTTGTTTTGATCTGTCAGAAGGATTTGGGGGTCAAACGTTAAGACTGGCTCAGGCCGCTTTGGCTTCACTTTAGTTTTGCAGAGTGAATCCGTGGCCTCCCACAGTGGAGGACGCGGAGGCTCGTTCCCCATTCCGCGAGCGCGACGGTAACCCCTGTCCCCGAATCACAATGACCTGCGACCGGTTCAGGAAAACTGGTTCTACTAAGTTCTCCATCTTTCTCTCATCCTGACTCACGCTGTCTTTCTTCTCATGGTCTCAAAATTCCCATGTCCCCCCGACTCACGTTCTGATCCTTTATTTTTTACGTAGAGTAATCCAGAAATAAAAAGACAGCAGAACCGCATTGGCCCACAGCGGCAAAGCTATTGCTCTATAATGAGCTGTGATCAGATAGGATATCAGCTGAAAAGAAGCCTTTGTTCTTTCGCACCTTGTCATCCACAGAACAGAGCTGTCTTTTTTCTTTTCAGTCCTCTTTCCTTTTATTTCTCTTCCCTTTTAATCAATTTATAAGCAGTGAAATTATCAGCCACGCACGAACTGCACAATGATACACTAACAAGGAGTTTCCCTGCGTGATTCCTTCAGCTATTAAGCGATTGGAGAACTATCCACAGAAATAAGGCAGCTTCCTTTGGATGCTTTTAATTTAGCCTTTTTCTGTTTATCAATGAAAATCTTTAGCTGGTAGTCAGGCGGACCTGCGTCGTCAACTGGCGGAGGGTGAGACTGTTACTCGGAGCAGTTTAGAATTAGTTTTAAAAAAAATGTATTTAATTAAATAAAAAAATAAAATAAGTTGTGTAAGTCGCTCTGTATAAGAGCGTCCGCTAAAAATACCTGTAATATAGTGTAATGGTTTGGAACTGGGCTTCGATTCCCAGGTAGGACACTGCCGTTGTACCCTTGAGCAAGGTACTTCCCCTGCATTGCTTCGGTATATATCCGGCTGTAGAAATGGATACTATTTTTAAAAAAATAAAAATGCTGTCTATGTCGCTCTGGATAAGAGCTAAATTCCTGTAATTTAAGCGTAGTTTAGAAAGTACCGTCTTGTATGCGGATAATAAAACATTATTTTCTGCTTTGATTTAAATATTTGTGCTTCGCTCGAAGTTTCGAGCTTCCGTATTGTAGCTCCCGAAAGCGTTGTTTAATTGCCAATCTAAGCAGCACTTAGCTGGCACTGGTACTGCAGTACATTTGGAGAGCCTGCACTGATGTAACGATCTGTCATATATGTACACACGGAAACATCAATAATTTCCAGTCTCCTCTCGATGGTTGGAGCTGACCGTTCGGTGCACTTGCTGTTTACCGTCGTGTTCATCTCTTCGTTCTGAAATGTGCTGAGAAGACACTCGGTGTGAAGTTCTGTTGAAAGAGATGATAGATCTTGGATTTTAATGGCGCTACTGTAGATCCCATTTTGAGAAGAATCCGAATGATCTCCTCTGGGAATATTTCCTGTGTAATCACGGTAAAAAGGTCAGTGGCTGATGGTGTCTGATTCTGTTAGGAACTGTAATTCTCCAACTGAGGGGGGGGGGGGGGGGGTATACTACGAAACAGGATTACTGAGTTAACTGGATAACTGAACTAAACCCGGAACCCTCCCAGATCTGGGGAGGAAAACCCGGAACACTCCCAAATCTGGAACATGGACTAAAGTAAAAAGAGTTGTTACGGGTTTTACCTAGTGCAGCTATCCAGCTAACTCAGTAATCCCGCTTCGTAGTATAACCCCCAGGGCACTGATATAATAAACATTTGCTTGTTTATGATGCTTGTCCATTTAATTACACTGAAGCAGGGGCTTTCCCAGTTTGTCAGGGGAAGGTAAGATGACCTTGAAATTACAGATGGCCAGATCAGGTCCCCTTGGCCCCATATATAGTACACTGTGCTCTTCTAGTGGAGCACTGCTTGATGAACTCTTAAAAACCCTTTTGTAGATGGCTTTGAGTTGTGTCTATCAATTTCCCCATTTAATTCAATGTTAAACAATTATACTGCTTTGACAGGTCTGTGTAGAAGGTTGTTGGTCTCTATGTGATAGTTAAAAAGTGACTTCATCATGTAAACCCATGGAAAGCTTTTTTGACTTTAAGGGGTTGTGAGACTGATGAGACATCAGGTTCGCAGCTGTTGTTGCCTTCCTGTGCCGTGCTGAATCATGTCCTCTGCCAATCGACACTATAGGAAAGTCCCGTAAGGCACGTTAGCGGTAGTGCTTTATAAGTCTTTATTCGTGGTGTTTGTTGCATAAACACCATGCATCCCATAAGACGCGTTTCCATAGTAGCAGCGTCAGGTCTTTGTCAACACCATTCTGTGCTTCAGCTTCTTTGTGTCACGCTCTGACGCACCGCGGGGAGAGAGCCAATCGCAGCGTGCACAGATGCACTTGGCCAGGGAACCGCAGGTGCCCATCAGGTGGCTGTGTCCCCGCTGCGGGACGGTGCTGTCACTCCTCATAGAGCAACAGGAAACTTGCGGATTACTATTGGAAGACGAGTGTAATATGCTTATATTGCTGCTTGTGCTTGCTGCTGTGTTTCAGCAGGTCCCCGGAACTATAGTAAAAATCGACAGGCTTTAAACATGGGCAGTCAATGCTTCATTATTTAAGGCATCCAAAGCCTTTTAGGTATTTAGGAATTAAACCCTGCCTTAGTGTCAGGATAGATGTACCATGATGTGGCCTTATACAAGACTGCATGGTATGTGATTAGAAACTTGGCTCTGTACAACCAGACCAAGTGAAGTCACATTTAAAAAAAAAAAAAAAGTTCAAGAAGGTTCTTTTGGAGTCTTGGAAACGAGTATAAATTTATTGACAAAATGCTAAATTTGTATTCACAACTCGCAGCCTGTGGAACACTGAGCCCTCAGAGATGGAAATGAGAAGCACGGATCTCTCGAACCCGAGGTAGGCGGCGAACGGCGCACACCCCCATGCGAGCACGGATTCTTCCTACTCGCTGGCTTCGAGCTTGGCCCCGCGCTCGTCCCGGGCGCATCATCGAAGGCTCGTCCCCTCGCCGAAATTAGTGCGCGTCCACTAAGTGCACAGCCAAATCTGTGGGCTGCAATTATGAGAGCGTAATAACATCAATTAAATCAGATCTGCCTTCCTGCAGCAGATAGGTGTTGCAGTGTTTACGTGCTGCTGTGTGCTCCTGTTTTCTCTGCGAGAGCTGACAGAATGCTGGGAACATTCTGTCTGCGTTCTCGTCCATACATCGTGCACCCTGTGTTTCCAACCACAGCCTCCGAGTTTATCTTTTTGGCTTCAAGGCCCATATTTACTAAAGTGCCAGAGTGCTGAGTGACCTAGTATCAGATTTCTCCTCCTATCTAATCGTAACTCTATTGAATACGAGGCAAACCTGATCCTAGATGGGCGCTCCGACTCTTGAGAGCCGTTATTAATACGGGCCCTGCACTTTGGCTCCAGTTGGGTCACCATCATTAATTGTTGCCCGATCATCAAGTGAGTTCAAGAATCGGAGCACATTTTGAGGAACTGCATCCATTGGCCGTTCTGATCGGTTGAGGTAGGAAGTGGAACCATGATGGCTCTGGTATGTTACGTACGACGGTGTTAGTTTTCAGTCCCCTTCAGAGATGGGCTTTTCAGCCACTGGACAGCGAAGGAAGTAAAGGAGCTTCCGGAGAACAGATGTGATGTGGATGATCTCGGGGAGCCTGGCCCACCGTCCAGTTTTAGCATATGCTCTATGTGGACTATCTATTCTACGTTTGAAATACTCAGTTTTTATCCAGTTTATAGATTACTGAGGCTGAATACATATTACCATATTTGTTCTCAATCTGACTTAGCCTGAACAATAATCCTACCTTCCTTGGAAGTGACGTGCATACCGATTGATGGTAGGAGTTTTTAATGTTTCTCTACCATTTGTGTTTATCAGCATTTTTACTTCTCTAGATTTAAAATAAATAAAATAAAGTCATGTCCGTGCTTCGGGCAAGTGGGCAAGGCGGCAAAATTTCCTCTGGTGTTGAGCAGTTTTCAGTGGCTTTCAGACCTCGCCGTGAGCCGTTTGTAGCACTGCAGACCCCGCCTGCCAAGCAGCCCCTGATTTACGGGCTGTCGGATCGACGGTTGTCACGGCAGCTCAAGGTGGCCCATTGTTCTGGGAGCCCTGTGAGTTTGTGGAGCGCGCTGTTTTCCTGTATTTCCTGTGAAAATCGGGTTAAAAGCCCGTCTCGTGAGCGGCGCATGCAGAGAGGTCAGCTGTGTGTCCGTATTAGCACAGCGGCTACCCCTTTGATTCCAACTCGCTCTCTCTTGCTCTCCCTATCTCTCTCTCTCTCTCTCTCACTCGCTCGCACGCACGCACACACACTACCTTTATTCTTTAGGGGTCAGTGTCTGTTGTCTGTAAGCAAGCGAGCGTGTGCGTGTGCGTGTGCGTGTGCGTGTGCGTGTGTCCCCACTCCAGAGCTTGCCCTGCTTGAGCGTGCCAGGCTTTGCAGTGCCAGCAGAGCTAATTTTACCGTGCTTTCAGTATGCCTCGGTTCTCTTGGCTTATGTGGCGGTTGAGGGACTGCTCCCAGTGAATGTAGCTGTAACCGTATAGGCCTGTAGTACATTGTGTTAGCGCTGCATCCGTGACAGTGAAAGCTGAAGCTCATTGAGTTACTAGCATTTATTTTGGAACACTTAGTGAGACATTGTATTAATGTAGATGTGAAGCGATACGGAGTAGCCTTTTCTGTCAATAGCCTCAATACTCAGTCCTGTCCCTCCATGGGGTCATAGTTGTGCTTGTGTACGTGGGCATGTATGCGTTTCCAAATTTTGATCAATCTTTTGCCAATCCCACGCTTTTATCAGAGGTTTCCAGTTGATCTGGTCACATGACCTTTACAAGTAAGGAGCCTGCTGGGATTTCCAGGCACGTGTACTCAAAGTGGCACATTGCCCTCTGGGTTAAACAACAGCCATGTGCTTTATTCTTCCATTCACGCATCCAGTCGGTAAACAACGCCCTGTCTCGCCCTTGCCGGCGTCTGCACTTTTTCGCTTTGGCTCAAGTCACTACGCTGTTGCGATCGCTTTTCGGGAACGAACGGCGTGAGAAAGCAAGAACGGCGCGGGGGCGCACTCACTCGGACCTGTGAAGCTTCGCGAGGATCCCGCTGAGAGCGACGGTGACCTTGGGAAGTCACAGTTTGAGCGCGGTGTATGGCTGCTTCGCCGCTATTCACGAGGCTCGGGATATTCTAATTCATACTGCAATTTGCATGGCGGTTTGCCGGTGCTCTGGGCTGGTCAGCTCACAGGAAGGTCAGGGAGAAAGACTTCCTGGATCACAGGCTGTATAAACACCGTCATGTGATGGTGTTTAATGGGTCAGAGGCTCTCTCTCTTTAAGCAGTGTCCTAGATTTTGTCAAACTCTGGACTGCTTCCATTTCCTAAGCTGTAGGCCGAAGCCAAATGGACATTTGAAAATGTCCACACACCTGCATTGGTACAGGAACTCATTGCATTGGTACTGCATGGTCATAGTAAATTGGTGAATTCTAATCCTGAGTATAAAAGTACCTAGATGCGTGAGGAAATGCCTTTGACATTAAAGCATTTGCTTTGCACAGTAGTGGATTACAGATAACGATACGTTTAAACTGTCAACAAGGAGCGTTCTGCTGTAGCGCTCTCAAATCGTCCCTCCATCAATCGCAGGATGACGCAAAATTGGGTTTAGTGCCAGACTCCCCAGCCGCAGTCAACACTGGTATTGGTCTGGATTTGATTCTGCACCATGTGATGCTCCACTGCACAAATAACAAATTGTTTATCTGGGCTGTTGATCACATGGGCCTATATCGAGATCTCCCAGAACAAGGCCACTCAACTCTGGGCCTGGAGGCCCGCAATCTGACGTGTTTTTTCCAGTCTATTTTCACCGCGGTCTTTCAGGGGAGAAGTTAATTAGGCTCTAAAGAATGTGATTGGTTGAAACTGAACATAGACAGGCTAATGAACTGGATGAAGCTGCAGAGGCATGCCCTCAGTCCTCAGTCCACCTCACACCTCATCTGAGACTGTAATTACAGCAAGGCTGGTGCCGGTCTGTGGAGACTGACATTTTAGATGCGTCTGTTTGCACCTGCCTTAAGACCCTGCTCAACACAGCCGCAGCCGGTAATCAATTGTGCGTACCGGCTAACCTGAGAGACCGGTGAGAGAATGTTAGCAGATACGCTAAAACCCCTTTCCGACATTTTTAAGGAGAGGCCCCACACGCGCATACATACACGCCATTGGTAATGCTGAGGGGTGGATATTTTTGTTACCTCACCAGGGTAACTCCTGTAACACCTTTTAATAGGTTGGGGGGGTGGGGGGGTGAGTACGAGGGAGTGCTAATGAGTATTAATATTACATTTTTGGTATATTGATCAGCAGAGTTGCATCAGATGTAGCATGTTACATGTTTTTTCCACTGGAGAGTTGCGCTGCAGTTTTCCTTGATTACGCAGCAGTCATGTGTAGGGTTACAAAGGGAGGTCATTTTCCTGGTAGAAGGGACTCTTAAGTGTGAAGCAATGTCCCATGTTGCTTCAGTTATTCTCCAGATCCCTCCAGCATCAGCTACATCAGAGCCGAACTGTTCACTGTTTGGTGGAACACACAACAGACAAACAAAAGAGTGGCTATTCGGCCACACTTGAAACCCTTTGAGGACCCCACTCAAATTGAATCTGAGGTGACTTGTCCAGATTCTCCAGAGTCTCTTTATGAAGATGAAGCTAGCTGTGGCTCAGATTAATAATTAGCCTAGGTCAAGAAAATCAAGTTAATTTTTTGCTTAACCTTATTTCATCAAAAGATGAAGTTTGTCCTAATACATACAATTTGCTGTCTTGGATTGAAGGAAATTACTAAAATATATTTGAAAACTACATTTGAAAAAGAAGAAACGATGAATGTGTTCATATTGTGGTAAACCAACGTCATGTTTGTTGACATTTTTTAAAACCCATGGTTTTCTCCCTAACATTGTGTGCAAAGTATTTGCAGTGACCCCTCATATAGGCCCATACATTAGAAACCAAAGACATACTTACGATTTATGAAAAATATTATTAACAATATAATTTCCCAAAATTACCTAAAAAATTTTTTTCTTGAACTTTACAACCCTAGTCATTCGTGAGGAGAAGGGTGTGGTCTGTGGAAGTTATGAAAGAGTGAGTGGTGTCATGTGCACTGGCCAACACAATGAGTGGAGTCAAGGTCAGTGAGCAGAGCTCCTCATATCTCTTCCTGACTGTTGTAAGAGGCCTTCATTTTGTGGTTGGAGGAAGCAGTCACCTTCCTACATCAGAGAGGAGGATGATTAGCAAGGCCCGGCACAGCTGTCGGGGATCTGCCCTCTTTTCACATATACGGTAACGTGTACTGGAGCTGCTGGTAGACCGGTGATCTCTCTAGGGAAGGGTTATCATCAGAGTGCCACTTCTTCTTTTTCTCTGTTTTTATAGTTTGGTTAATTATTGTCAAGTGTTTGACTTCGGTTAAACTTGTGCGACGGCGATGGAATGCAGTGCCGTGTCTCCATTAGAGGAGAAACCTCTCGGAGTTTAGCAAGGGAATTGCACAATGCTGTACGGCGCCAAATAGTAGCACGAATATCTCCGTTACCGGGGAAATGCGTTTAATCTTTCCAACTGTAACTGAATGAAGAAACTAAACAAGTTTGAGGTATTTAAGAAGTATTTAAAGTGAAATTTGAAATTGAAGGGTGCACGATGGTTCAGGGCGTAATGACTGCGTGAGCTCACCCAGAGGGACACCACTGGGCTCGTAAAGGCAAAGCTAGCTGCCGCCCATCACGGTTTCTGAATCTGAAGACTGAATCTTCTGCGACCGAGTCGTTTTAAAAAGGATGAAAGCCAGCATAGCGCAATGGTGTTTCTTTTTGTCCTTGGCCGTATTAAAGAGAGGAGCAGACCGTGAGGGGGTGGCTTAGGCCTGCATTCAGAGTGGGCGTCGGAGATTAAAACCCACAATGTACCAGGGCTGACTCACCCCGTCTGAGAAGCATCCCAGGAATTTGCGGTACAGTACTTCAGTCCTGCATTTGGGTGCTTGAGTAACAGTGCTACTGAACTGCTTATATACACACACACACACACACACACACACACACACACACACACACACCAAAATTAGCGAGTGGAGGCTGTGGGGTGGGGTGGGGTGTTGCTATGAAATCTGGAGGCTGCTCAGCAGACAAAAGAGAATGATGTTCGCTCGTGAATACTTTAGACCGGGTCTGGAAACGTCTCGTCCTCTGAGTGAATAGGCTCACAAGTCATTGACTCATGGTAATGTCATACTGAAATACCACGGTCAAAGAAAGAGTGTGCAAGACCTGTCTGATTAGGGTGCTGCAGGGATGCAAGCCTGAAAGAGTAATTATTGGGTCATTCAACCATGAGGGCATTCATTGATTTGAATTGATTAGTTACTTGAGTTTTCTGTCCTGCTGATTGGTTCACCGGTAGCTATGCAATATATTGACAGGGAGGTGGGATTTTTTATTTATTAATTTCTTTTGCACCTCCAACTGACAAAGGAAGCTGGTGCCATTTATCGATGGATTTTGTGAGGAAGTATTTTGAGGAAAGCCTCAACAATTGCAACAAGAGATAACAACACGACATAGGCTATTTCATAGTCTCTAAGCAAACCCTCTGATATCCAGGAAGTCCCATTGGTGGCTGTCTTGCCTTAACCCTGCTGTCCAACCTTCCCTGCTATCTTAATGGCAAAGTCTCTGTTTGTCTTTGCTTATTGCCATACAGCCAATCATTTTCAAGTAATGGTCTGATAACACAGTGTGCTGGTTGTTTCTAATGAGAGGGCTCTCCATGTCCAGACTGCTGTCCAGGAGAGCAGAGTTCATGTACATACTGACGAAGAGACAACAGTCCGTCGTCTGTGCGCGTGTCGGGAAGGCAGAGAAAGGCGGGCTTTGTTTCTACCCTCGTACTCTGTCCCGCTCCATATGCGGAGTGTGAAATGGCTGTGAGGAGAAAGCCGTCCGGCACCCCCGACAGGGCTTAGAGCCACTGTTGAAATAGGCTTCTGTTTGTCTTTATCCGTGCCTTCCCCTCCCCTCGCTCAGATCTGGGTTTAACCATCACGTCCTCGGAACTCATTTCTCCGTGACCACGGAAGTAATCATTTGCAAATAGTTTTTGCATTGCTCTCTGGCGGAATTGACACGCACACACGCACGCGCACTCCTGTCTGTGAGCGCTCCTGTGTCCGTGGTCAAGGTATAACTAGAAAGTTAGAAACCTGAATCGGCTGACAAGAACGTTTCCACGTACTCGCGACGGATTGGATGAGGCCATCCGCTAAGCGGATTCCGATTTCCGCAGTCTCGCCGCTCCCCGGTCTGGATTTTATGGCCTGCTCACCTGAATGAGAAGCTTTAGACGGAAGTGTGGATTTCAACGTGCGCAGAGAGCGAGGGATTACCTCCAGAGGAAGCAGTACTCTGAGCGTTTGCACATTGCTTCTAACGATTAGGCCACAAATTGTTTTTTTTTGTTTTTTTTTTCTTTCACCGAAGCTTTGGTGAGTACAGTCAATGAACAATGCAGAAGTAGTTATTTTCAAGGGGTTTGAGGTGAATTGAATTTCAGCTTCCTTTGCAGTCTTTGTCCATTTTGAATTATTTGCTCATCACATGGTTACAAACACAGACTTTTCTGGGAAAGAATGTATTCGAATATATTGCTCATTCACACTACTTTTACTCTGCTAGTAATCTATAAACAAGCTGTGGATTGGCATTATTTTAAATTCTTAAAATTCTGTTATCTTTTAAAAAACGAAATGCAGTCTTTGGAGGCCTTTTAAAGATCAGTGTACCAATGCTCGTTTCATCCAATCAAGCGTTTTCCTGGGTTCATTGAATTCATTTTTAAAATTTCAGAGCGGAATAACCTGAAGGTCAAATGCTGCTTCCTGGAATGTAAAAGGAACACATACTGGCCCGATTTTATTTATTTTTCTTTCTGGAAATGTTTGTTGCCGTTTCATCCTGCTTGGGCGCAGTGAAGCGTGTGCCTGTTTTTGTTAACAATACCAAAACGGTGGACGTAAAATGCCACTAAACCTGTTGGATGGCAAAAGCAATAAAACTCAGCACTGAAGTACCAGTCTGAATGATGGCACAGCATAGGGACCAAGAGCGAGTTAATTCCGTCGGCAGTTTTTAATCTCTTGTGCCGTCGTTCAGTTTCATTCAGCAAGTTGGGCGGAAAATATTTGATCGAGAGGATGATGTGCGGTGGCATATTGGTTCCGTTGCGCTTTTCAAATTTATTGCTTCTGAAGACGCGTGATCTCGGCCCGTCTGGAGGATGCATTTGGCCTTTTGGGACAACGTGCACCTGCGTAATTTGCATTTAATCAGAATTTTACTCTCTCTACAGGACGCACCGTACATTCCCACCTGCATTTACTCGTAACCATACCTGTGCATGGTGTTTCTGCTGGCAGTGTTATGGATCGCATGCGTCCGTGTGAAAGAGTTTTCACTACGGCGGCTTAAAGTACTTTTCCCCTCTTTTTAATGAAATCATCGATTTCAAGAACAGGTACTGGCTGCAGATCAGTCCAAGTGATTGACAGGACAGTTGTGGATTTGGCATCCCTCTTTCTGCTCTGTTCACTAGTATCGATTGAGCTGTTGTTAAGTCGGCCATCTTAAAATGCTTAAATATGGTTCATTGCAGTGGTCGCAGTTAACTGAACACGACATAATGCTCGTCTTTGAGCAACGTCTCATTTAAGTAATAAACCGGTATTGTTTCTCCAATTTCAGTTAGGGCTGGGCCACAGCTTGGGCTGAAGTGCGGGTCAGGATTATGGGCAATGATTCCCTATCTTTACCTGCTGATACCTGTACCTCCTGTAGTAGGGGACGCGGTGGTTATGGTTATGGTATGTTGACATATGATGGTATGGATTTTAGCAGCAGCTCCTGTACTAAGCGAGCCTTACGTGATTGACGGTCATATCACTGCTGCTGAGTTCTGTCTGGCTGTGGTTTTCCTGTTTCACCGCGGATGTCACATGCCCCGGCAACAAAGCTCCTCCCAGTTGCAGTTCCGGACTGACAACGGTATCCTGTGCCATTTTTTATTATTTTTGATTCTGTGCAGTGAATACATTGCCCTCTTGTTGCGAAACAGGTGAGAGCAGAGAATGGGAATGTACCAACAATCGGTGCTATACACCACTCGTTAAGGTAAAATCCAATTCTTATGACAACTTAGTTTCACGGAATCCTCAGTCCTTTCATTATATCCCATGATGCTCAGCTGTTTAAGTGTTGTTGCATGAGCTACCAGAGCGACTCCTCCCTGCATCTTTGGTTAGATTAAAATGGGGGAAATTACAGTTCTGCAGATACAGCGGTTCACAGTTGTGGGATAATCCCAAAGCCAGGTCTTTAAGCAAATTAAATGTTACTGATAGCCTGCCAGTGTTTAATAGGATTTTCCAGATACGATCCCTTGTTGCTGTAATAAATATAATTTTTTGCTTTGGAAACCAGCGTGCATCCTTGCAGTGAGTTTAACCAGATCCAACTAAATAGTTTGCATAATGGTTACTTGCATCAGTGGTTTAGTACAGCGTACGTTTTGCTGTCTTTTTTAATTTTATTTTTAATTTTTTATTATTATTGCCCCACCACCGCCCCTTGACAGATGACAGCTTTATTTATACAATTACAATATTTACACCATCCCCCACCCCCCAGTCGACTGGCAGACCCAACACTGATCCAGACAGAACAACATTGCGGGACAGACAGACAGTTGTGTGTGTGTGAGAGAGAGAATAGCTATGGATGTGGCAAATTAGTATGAGGCTAATTGTGATGTGTGGAATGTGTGAGTTCAAAAGCATTAGTTAACAGGCGGACTGATGAATCTACTCAGAATACTACAAGTAGTATATTATGATATTTTTTTGGGGTAGGGCTGAGAGATGCCCCACCTTGCTGTAAGACCCTCCAGTTGCTTTACACGTGTGTGGCGCTGCAGACTTGTGTCTTAATAATGCTAATCACTGGTGTCTCCCCAAAACTGAAAGGAGACACACCCCACTCCAATAAAAAGGCATCTTGCACTGGCTATAAGGAGGGAGTCATTTTGGGTCTTGTTTTTCATATGAAATTCTATTGCCAGTCACTGAAATGCCTCTGCAGAGCAAAGGGCACGCAGCTTGTTGGTATCTGGGTCTTTATTAGGTGCTCATTTCCTGCATACCCACCTAATGCACTTTTGGATTAAACATAATCTGGATCTGCGAAGTCCTGCAGCCGGCTGCAGTCCCAGGAGACGATTACTGCTCACCTTTTCTCTTCCACCCGTTATCTTCCTCCGAAGCCTCACAAGGAAATTGATAGACCAAAAAGCCCAAAATCATTATCGCTGATAATGACTCCTATAGCATGATTCTGTATAATCTTACGAAAGTGAAATCACTGCTTTAAATCACCGTTGGAGAGCTCCGTTCTTTTACACATGTTGCAATTCTTCTCGCCTCCCTGTTGTGATGGTAATTTAAGTGTCCTTCAGATAATGCATTCTGCTCGGCGTGTGCACTGCACAACGGCTTTCAGTATTCCTACCATACAGAAATTACTTGAGCTTTTGCTTGTATCTGCTGTGGTTCAGAACATCTGAAGGACTGGAGCCAGTGTATCTCAATCTCAAACATGCACACAAACACGCACGCAAATGCAGGATTGGTTTTAGAGAACTACCAAGGTTCCGATTCAGTGTTAAGGTTTATGTTAATATTGAGGAATGAACCTGCGTCACACCGTACTACATAAATAACATATTTTAGCCATTTCAGTGACCGCAAAAACACTTATACTGGCTGAATGTGTGCTCATCTCCAATAAGGAAATTAAAGTAGCAATAGTACAACAAGCGGAGTCCGATTGGACAGTGTGGTGCGTTGGCCTGATTGGTTCTCTCTCCCTGCAGGTGATTCTGAGGGGGCCGACAGATGTGTGACGGGACGGGGAGCCAGCAACCTCGATCTACGGAGATCTGAATTCTGGGAGAGTGAGGTGAGGAACGCAGAGTCCAGAACATAATCATCCCTTCCTCCGAAGACCATGTCTGTTCACTCCTTAAAGGAGCTATATGTAACATTGACACCGAGCGTTTAAAATGGGTACTGCAGTCCAAATTCACAATATTGGAGAGTTGTCTCCGCCCGCCCCCCTCCTCCCCAGACTCGAAGTTCACGCGGGTTGCCAGGTTGAGGACACTGAACGAACACGAGCGCAAAACGAGCCGAGCGCAACATTATATTTTGAGACGAGCTTATTCTATTCTTATTCAACATACACTGTAAGTTGATCAGCTAATGTATACGTTTGCAATTTATTTATTGTTTGCAAATTATAAACCAGCTCATGTGGATTTTTTATATAACTCTGTCAATGTTAGCTAGATGCATGGCTGGCTATGTTTACGGTCACACAGATATAAGCTAACGTTAGTGGTATGTTTAGTGAGTAACTATATACATATATATATTTAAATCTTTAGCTAGCTAGCTCAATGGAAACGATGTTGGAGTGCCGGAGTACATCTGGTTGTTCGTAATGGGCAAAAAATGAGAATAGTGAATCACACAGGCCAAAACAAATACAGACGTTCCGACCCGGAATGGAAATTTCAAAAGAGAACATACTGGCTGTAGCATTGTTGTCGGAGAAGCCAGTATTTCGACTTGGCATGTTTCCTTAATCTCTGATGACATATCATGGTCATTTTATGATTTAGTACAGTAAATTTGTTACATATAGCTCCTTTAACGATCACGGACGCAATTCTGTTGTAAAGCAGGCTGTGCAGAAGAGTCATGTGTCAAACCAAATGGTGCCATTAAACACTTCAAGTCACGTAGTTAAGCTTCACAGGACAAGAGAGGAATTTTTTGACTGTTCCGTCTCCATGGTAACAGATCTCCATGGCGAGTTACTCTAAACCGAGAGACTGACAGGGTGCAAAGGTGTGGGGAGGAAAAAAATGGGTGAATTCAGCTCTAGTTCAATTCAAGTGAATTCAATTCAGCTCAAAGGAAAAGGAAAGTGACATCTGCCAGTCGGACTGGATGTGTCAGGGCGCTTAGGGTGTGTCAGGGCGCTTAGGGTGTGTCAGGGCGCTTAGGGTGTGTCAGGGCGCTTAGGGTGTGTCAGGGCGCTTAGGGTGTGTCAGGGCGCTTAGGGTGTGTCAGGGCGCTTAGGGTGTGTCAGGGCGCTTAGGGTGTGTCAGGGCGCTTAGGGTGTGTCAGGGATCTTAGGGCGGCTCTTAGGGTGTGTCAGGGCGCTTAGGGTGTGTCAGGGCGCTTAGGGTGTGTCAGGGCGCTTAGGGTGTGTCAGGGCGCTTAGGGTGTGTCAGGGCGCTTAGGGTGTGTCAGGGCTCTTAGGGTGTGTCAGGGCTCTTAGGGTGTGTCAGTGCTCTTAGGGTGTGTCAGGGCTCTTAGGGTGTGTCAGGGCTCTTAGGGTGTGTCAGGGCGCTTAGGGTGTGTCAGGGCGCTTAGGGTGTGTCAGGGCTCTTAGGGTGTGTCAGGGCTCTTAGGGTGTGTCAGGGCTCTTAGGGTGTGTCAGGGCTCTTAGGGTGTGTCAGGCCGCTTAGGGTGTGTCAGGCCGCTTAAGGTGTGTCAGGCCGCTTAGGGTGTGTCAGGCCGCTTAGGGTGTGTCAGGCCGCTTAGGGTGTGTCAGGCCGCTTAGGGTGCGTCAGGCCGCTTAGGGTGCGTCAGGCCGCTTAGGGTGCGTCAGGCCGCTTAGGGTGCGTCAGGCCGCTTAGGGTGCGTCAGGGCGCTTAGGGTGCGTCAGGGCTCTTAGGGTGCGTCAGGGCTCTTAGGGTGCGTCAGGGCACTTAGGGTGTGTCAGGGCTCTTAGGGTGTGTCAGGGCTCTTAGGGTGTGTCAGGGCTCTTAGGGTGTGTCAGGGCTCTTAGGGTGTGTCAGGGCTCTTAGGGTGTGTCAGGGCTCTTAGGGTGTGTCAGGGCTCTTAGGGTGTGTCAGGGCTCTTAGGGTGTGTCAGGGCTCTTAGGGTGTGTCAGGGCTCTTAGGGTGTGTCAGGGCTCTTAGGGTGTGTCAGGGCTCTTAGGGTGTGTCAGGGCTCTTAGGGTGTGTCAGGGCTCTTAGGGTGTGTCAGTGCTCTTAGGGTCTCGGCGCGAGAGTGTGTGTGCAGGCAGACTGCAGATATGTGAGGGAAAAGATTCAGTATGTGTCTGCGGTATTCAACGTCCTGCTAAAGACATGGTCTCAAGCTATCTGCTTAATTACTGTGGGTGGGAGAATTGGAAAAGTAATTAAAAATGTTTCCTGTACCCTGATTGGATATGTAAGGCTCTGTCTCTGCTTTTTTTAAACCTTGTTTCACAGTATTTAATAATATAAAAAACACTCCAGATCCTCTCTCTCGTGTGACCTTTACTGGGAATCAGATTGTATTCCCTTAATACTCAATGTAGAGTCCTGTTAATAGTCCTGGCCACCAGAAAGAAAGGATTGAATAAACAATAAAATGAAACGATGATAAACATACGGAAATTTTAAGATGCACATGCCCCAAACCTGGTTTCACTGAGCAATAAAAAAAACTGAGGGTAACGGTGTGACTCACAGGGGCCAGTCTGTAGGAGTGACTGTGATTAACTGGGGCCAGTCTGAAGGTGTGACTGTGATTAACTGGGGCCAGTCTGAAGGTGTGACTGTGACTGAAGGGACCACCCATCACCTTTAGCTCAAGTTGAATGACTGCGTTATTGCTCTCCTCATCTGCCTTCAGACATTTGATAGACTTTCCACTTTGAAAGGACAAGGACAAGCTGCTCATTGAGTAATCCACAGTGGGCCATGTTTGATGTTGTGGAGTCGCGGATTAAATGAAACCCATTTCTTCCAAACCTTAATGTCTGTGGGTCTATTAATCTGTTACGTCCCCAGTCCTGCTGGGTAAATCGGAGCACAAGGAAGCCCCCCCCCCCCCCCCCCCCCGGTCATTATATCCTGTAGACTTGAACTGAAGCTTGTACGTCACTAGGAAAAATAACCGATTTTCATAAATGAAGCCCTGTTCACTTGTGCTGTACTGCACATTTTGAAACAGGCTCCCTGTTGACCATCACTGCCTAACCCCTACACAAGTCCCTCACAGTGCCTTAAGGCTCCTTATTGCCTTATAGGCTACTGCTTGACCACCCTTTTGAATGAGTAGGTGCTGCACATTTGTAATATGCACATTTGTCGTAAAAAAAACAGATTTTTAAGAAGGGGGGGATTTCCAATTACTTTAAGGTCCAAAATGTAACCGTCTAAAAAATTTTGGAGAACCTGACATTTTGCATGCTTCCCCTGGAAAGGTAATTGTTCCCCACTGACGAAGAACCAAACAAAGCTCCGCTTTCTTCGTTTATTTGCTCTCTCTGCTGGCTGTAGTGTTTGCTCAGGGAAGTGTGAGCCTTGGCGCTTCCCCATGATCTCCATTTCTGTACGCTGTTTGTTTGTTGGTAACTTTGGATACTCTGTCCTACTGGCATTGCTAAAACTTTAGCCACACACTTCCATTGTTGCACAGCCTCTGAATAGAGCTTCTGTTATATAACCGTCCTCAGCCAGCACTCCACTGCAGAACTCCGCTCATCCTCCTCCGCCTCACCGCCTGCTGGGTTTGTTTAAAATATCTTTTTTTAATCCTTTTTTATTCTTTTGTAGTTTGGAATACAAAGTCATATTTGTGGATCCATCCCATTGCCCGCTGCCTCATCTTTTCCCGCTGCAGTTCACGGCTGAGCACCACGGTCATTTCCCCTCAACCCGCCTGCTCTTCCACCAGCCTTTTTCCACCACACAAGCTGCAGTTCACAGCTGAGCACCACGGTCATTTCCCCTCAACCCGCCTGCTCTTCCACCAGCCTTTTTCCACCACACAAGCTGCAGTTCACAGCTGAGCACCACGGTCATTTCCCCCAACCCGCCTGCTCTTCCGCCAGCCTTTTGGCACACAAGCTTGCATCTCAGCTGTCACATTATCCATCTTAAATCCTGAACATGGAAAGTACCTTCACAGCACCTACAGGTTGATGTTGAAGACCATTGTTTTGAGGATTTGAGGACAGGTTTTGCCATCATGACTAAATCCAATGAGGTGAATCTTTGAGGACCTTACTGCCGCCTCCTTACCTGTCAATCATGCAGCCCTTTCTAAGCAAGACAGGTTGACTCTAGGCATAGATTGCTCATCCAGAATACAGACATTACATACGACGTATTTTGTGCTATTGGTAAATTAATTGTCGATTTGTAGAAGCAGAGCAGTTTGTCCAGAATCATGTCTGCCCACACAGTTATGCTAATGATTCACAGAATAAAGACTAAAGGGCTCCGTATACTTCAAACGAATTAGAATTTGGCTGATTCGCAAAGGCTGTTGAACTGCTGTCAAATGCGGCGCTGCGAGCAAATGTCGGTATACTCACTGCGACTCGAGGTCTGTTCGTTTTAATAACGCTCCGCACCAGATGGATAAGAAACTCATTTTAAGTTTCCATATCACCACCATTGTCTCAGTACGCTAATGCGCCCGTTATGCAAATGCAGTCAATGGGGCTCCTGGAGTAGAGATTCACACTTGGGTACCAATGTGCAATAGCAATACTTTTGGTGACTAGGGAGAGTCTTTGAGGTGGAAAAAAAAAAACAAGAAAATAATAAGTGCCAGAATGAAATTGGCAAAAAAATTGCCAAAAAGCTAAATTCGGTACTGGTGGAGTAGGCCTATACACCCTTGAGTGGTATGATGAAATGTTTTGGGTCTAGAAAGCCGAAATCTATCTATCTATTTTCTGTCAGGCTGGTTTTATTTGCATTTTGTGTGTTGTGTTGGTGGCAGCAGTTATTCATAGTGACGATTGTTTAGGCTTGTTCCTATTCCCAGGTGGGGCATTGCCAAATTGCAGCCCTAAATATCCAGCATTTAAGACATTAATTACCAGTGTAAGACTCCCTGGATAAGCCTGTCTGGCTGCCAAACATAACGTAATCGTGGTTGTGGAGCAGTGACTCAGACCTGTGACGCAGCATTGCCACAGCAGTGACTCAGAGACTCGCTGATGCTGAAACCTTGTGCAACCTGTCCATATGGAAACCTTTAACAGACCTGAAAGCACTGGCTCCCCTGCGGTCAAGGGAATAGAACTAAACGCGTTTCATTTATGTGCTTAAATGCATTCAGTGGCATTTTTAAAAAAAATATAATAATTTTTACAGTTGTGAAATATGATAAGACATAAATGTCATTCTGAATCTTGTTATCCTGTTTTTGTGATGACTTGAATCAGTTCTATCTGGGCTTCTGTCTTCAGTGTTCTTGGGCGCTCTCCGCACTTCCTGCGAATGCTAAATCTGTCTATGACGTGTCAAGTGCCAGCTGTGACTGTACCGTGGCTAATTTGCCGTCGGACACTCAGCAGCACCTTAAATAGACTCCCCTCTTGCAGAAAAGCTCGGGTCCTTTATCGGTGTCTCGATGAAACCGGCATTCAGAAAGAATCCGTGTTTTCTGCTCTTGTTGCTAATTGAAGGTTTTTGGTGTTGAATGTTCTTGAATGTTGTTCTATGCCTTGCTGTGGTCCTGTCATTGTGATTGGCGCTCCTTTTCCATTCCCATTAATTCTAGCGTATAATTCTATCGAGTCGCATCTCTCTGTCATGTCACAAATTAAGCCCGTTTTGTAGCTAACGTTACAGCAAGGGCATGGAATTAAAACCTTTTTTATTTTTTATAAGCATGTTCTGCACCAGAGGCGCAGGGCACTTGCACTTGGCACTTGCATCTGCAATACGATTTGCCTGTGGGTGCCCAGGCCCCTGAGCACCCACAAAACCGGCGCCTATGTTCTGCACTTTGTTTTAAAGGCAATTGATCGCCCCCAATATTTTCAACACTAGCTGAGCATGAACAGTGAATGAAAACATTTTTTTATTTTTTTATAAACTCTGCACTTTGTATTGCATAGGTTACACGTAATTAAGTTTAAAGGAGTCGCTAGCAGGCTAACTTGTCATAATTCAACCTACTAATTTATAATTTTCGTTATGAAAAGAAATTTGTTGGAACTAAAATGTTATAATACCGCAAAAAAAAAATAAACGTGTACGTCCAAAAATGCACCGCAGACGTTAAAACAAATTTAATGACGGTAAAAATAGATGGCGACGGATTTTTTTCAACCCCGTCCGACACGTTGACGGATTACGATTTATTCTAGCGCCACCGCTGAGCGAAGTGTACACTTATAGAGGTCAGAAGAGTGCACAACTTGCATGGTTCAGCACCCATTTAGGCCTACCTTGTTTCCTGCCCAAGTTGTGCACCATGAAGCAGATTCATACAGACAGGTTAGAGATTTCTTGCACAGCCAGTGAAGGCAGAGCATCTAAAAAAAGTCTTGCCTGTGAAAGTATTCTGTCACAACGGCGCCGTGCAGAGGAGTCACTTAGGGACAGGGGCGCTGCTCATTTGGGCTGGCGTTTCTGACTGTGCCAGCGCCCTTCACTCTAAAACCTGGCCGCGCGACAGTGTACACACAGAAAGAGGAAGTAGTCAGAGTGTGGGAACAGCGTGACCTGCCTGCAAACAGACCCAGCCGTCACAGGTCATACCTCAGGAGTACCGCCCGAGTAACGGTGGGTGAACCCGAGAGCGCTTCCCGAAAGATGAACAAAACTGCATTTGCGAGATTTCCTTATTGTTATTTCTCCCTCTACTCTCCTTCCCCTCTCCTCCGTTCTCTCTCTCAGGGGCTGGTGTCCTGGGGTCAGAGGAAGATGCTCGGATCGGAGAGAGGAGTGGTGGAGGAATGGCTTTCAGAATTCAAAGTGAGCTAAAATTAAATTGAGAGAATTTGAATTCTGTCTAAATATTACTGAATTTTAGTGTCTAGTGATGATTTTGAGCACTAATTGTTCCTAATGCTGCATTTCTTGTTTCTTTGTCTTATATCAAGTGAAAATTTACGCAATTAAATGGTTTTTTGCGCATCTTCTGTGTTTCTCAGTCCAGAGGTGCGTTCAAATTCAGCGAACAAGGCGAACGTTTGCAAACTATTTCAAACTATTTTCCGTTAGCTTTGTGTTCGCCGCAAACGTTTGCAAACATAAGCGAACGGTCTGAAAAGGTCGTTTGCGGCAAACTAAAAATGGACCCTGGACTGAGGGAAGTGTGTTCCCAGATGGAGATTTCAATTGAAGATACCGGTAATGCAAACAATTTGGACCGTTCTTAAAAAGGCGTTCAAATTTAACCGTTCAAAGAAAACATGTTTGCCACGCACGTTCGGCTCTGTCCGCTGAATTTGAGCGCACCTCTTGTCCGTGTTCTGCCCACACTAGGACTGCCTCGTACTGAATATTTCCAGTCGTGTGCAGAATCGTGATTCGTGCTGTGTTTGGCTTGCTTTGGCTGTCTGCTCTGCTGTTTCTCTCAGATCATTATTGATTCTGATGCATGTTAAAGCGCTGAACCCTCCAGTCTCGCTAACAGGGGGTAACTGCGGTGGCTGTCTCTCCCCCGCCCACAGACGTTACCTGAAGCCCAGATACCCAACTATGCTGCCAGTCTCCACCTAAAGAAGTCCCTGGTGTTGGCGATCTACAGAGTCGTTCAGGACCCCGGCAGTGAGGTGAGCCATTGAGGCCGTTTCTTTTCAACAGGAGGCCATAATGCCTGGGAAGAACTGAGATGATTATTTTATTTTTTTTACTTATCTGGGGTGGCTTATTGTAAATGGTTGCTTGGTAAATATTTGCATAGCTGTCTTTTTGCTGGTTTCAAGTCCTTTTAACCCCCTCCTCCCTCACATGCACGCACGCACGCACGCACCCACACACACACACACACACACACACACACACACGCGCGATGATGGATAGGGCAGTGTGCAGTAGTGATGTGTGGTATCACACTCTCACAGCTAGAAGCGCACACTGCTGTGGGACACTCACAGGGGGCTCCTTTGTCTTCCGTGTAATGAGCAGACAGAATAAATGCTGCGGAGACCGCAGTCCCAGTGCAGTGCTAATATTCCTTTAAAAATGCAGGCCTTCAGGTGGGGGGAAAAAAGGGCTGGAAAATGTTGTTGAACGACCCCCGCCAGCGTCGTAATTCCATTTCAAACTTCAATGATGTCAATGTGTTGGAGCTGAAAATGAACTCCGCCCTTCCTGAGCTTATTGTCATGGCAACCCAGGAGTCTGTCCACCCTTATAGCCTCCTAGTGTGTGCTCCGGCTCTTCGGTTTATCTGGCTTTGCCAAGTAACCAGAGAATACACATACAGCTATAGTTCCCAGCAGTCCCAAGCAATTTATACTTGAAGTTTTACTCATAATGATCATTTATCGTCGAGTTGTTTAATGGGATTTGGTGATAAGCCCATAGTGTCCTTCATGGTGCACTAAAGACAGGGTTGAATCGTGATATACACTAGCGTTCAAAAGTTTGGAATCACTGAGACATTGTTAAGAACTACTATTTCTATTTAATTCTATTTCTACTTCAGCAATTGTAGCCATTTTTACGCATAGTCCCCCCCCCCCCTCCCATTTTATGGCACCAAAAGTAATTTAAATAAATTTAAATAAAGTAATCATATAATATTTGGTTGCATATCCTTGCCATGACTTCCTGATGTCTGTGACCCAACAACATCAGAAGACTCTTGATGTCTTATTTTCAGGTACTCTTACAAGCGATACTATAGCCTCTCTGCATTTGAATGGATCTCTATGGGAATTGGGGGGTGGGTCTAGATTAAGCTGTATATTACACGGGAATGGTGTGGAACACATGGTTGGCTAAATGGCTGTAAGTCATCAATGGTCTGGGGTATCAAACAAGCCTCAAACCATCACTCTGCTGCCTGATATACAAAAGATATGGATGGATCATTTAAAGGGTTGTTTCTCCTGACTTATTTTTCTATAGAGTTCAATAAGAAAATGAGTCAGAAGAAACAACCCTTTAAATGATCCATCCATATATCTTTTGCATATCTGGCAGCAGAGTGATGGTTTGAGGCTCGTTTCCACCAGGGACACCTGAGTAGGCTACCTGCTAATAATTGGGGAGTTGGCGCCGATGAGGTCTGTACTTTGTGGCTGGCACACTGCCCTGTGACGCATCGGTACCAAACTCTATGGAGTTCCTTGCTGCAAATCCACATTCATTTGAAAGCTCTAAACCCAGCACTGGTAGGCTGCCAAAGGCAAGACCCAGAGTGTTTCCAAATAATCATATTATAGCCTCACCATTTCCACTGGCTGTTAGGAAATTACTGTGTAGCTTTAGAGAGTAATTATATGGCTTTGCTCATTTGCCTGAAAGCTTCTTCACTCTCATATCTTTCCCCCATATCCTCTGCCTGTTTTCTCCGCTCGCATGTTTACGCAGAGAAGCTGTGCCAGAGAGATATTAAAAAACCGCAGGATGACGACTTCTGCTTCGCTGCCCTTCCTGGAAATGACATGAAGGAACCACTTTAGAGTTTCATTCATTTATTAAAGGCTTCCATTATTCTCAATGTTATGCCCCAACATCCAGTCAGACTTTCTAGTGTGTGACAGGACTGGATCTGTTCCAGCCCTGTCAGTCAGCCATTTACGTACCGCACGGTTATGGAGGGCAGGCCGTTTAGGTGTTTGTGGGGTTCCCGACCCGTGTCGCTCACGTGTTCTCTGCGTCACCTCCAGCTGCTGGAGCCGGTGTGCCACCAGCTGTTTGAGCTGTACCGCAGCTCCGAGGAACAGCTCCGCCGATTCACTCTGCAGTTCCTGCCGGAGCTCATCTGGGTGTACCTGCGCGTCACCGCCAGCAGGGACCGCCAGAGCAACGGCTGCATCGAGGCCCTACTGCTGGGCATCTACAACCTGGTACGTACGGACAGGTGGAGTCCCGAGGCTACGATCTGTGATTGGTGGAAGGGCTGCAATGTTACTCTTGATCCTCTGGTGAAGGAGGCTATGATTGGGCAAGGGGTGTGGTCATGATCCTCTGGTGAAGGAGGCCATGATTGGGGAAGGGGTGTGGTCATGATCCTCTGGTGAAGGAGGCTAGGATTGGGGAAGGGGTGTGGTCATGATCCACTGGTGAAGGAGGGTATGATTGGGGAAGGGGTGTGGTCATGATCCTCTGGTGAAGGAGGCTATGATTGGGGAAGGGGCGTGGTCATGATCTACTGGTGCCACTGCTGTAGGATAACGACACTGTCCCTCTGTTTCACAGGAAATCGTTGATAAAGATGGAAATGGCAAGACGCGGTCATTCACAATCCCTTCCCTCTCCAAACCTTCGATATATCACGAGGTAAGAGTGGAGCAGGGTGAAGGGTGGGTGGACTGGGTGTGCGGACTTGCATGTCTTTACCTACGTGGAACGCTAGGGAAGGGGAGAGGATTGTGGACAGGTGTAGGAGGTATGTTCATTCACGAGGCCACAAGGTTCCATCCATAAAATCTTGTTCTTTTATCACACTATCACCAGTTAAGTGTTGAGTAATTCCTTTTGTTATCACCCCATGACCTTATATATACAGGACGACTGTTAAATGACAAGTATTTAGCACAGACCCTTTTACTGAATTGGAGGTCTTAAAACATTAAGACCACATCTGCTCCCCCAAATGGAGCAAATGGCTTTATTTGCAGCCATTCCCAAATTGGCTTTCTCAAAGCCGCATAGGGAGTGTTCTCTGAAAAAGAATCTGTGCACTGTTGTCAGTGCAACATATTTACAGCGTTATTTAGTAGAAATTATTTAGATGGGAATTAGTTTACGGCAAAAAAGTCAACAACGATTTGTGGAAAATGGAAAATGTTGGGTTAAATGGCCTCAGAATTGTCCCATCTGCCATTTTAGTCTCTGCTTCATCACTTACCTGAAAATACACTCTCGTGTGCTTTATTTTTTTCAGCCGTGTCTGTGTCCGTGTGCGTGTGCACGCATGCGTGTGTCCGTGTGCGTGCGCACGTCCGAACGCTCCTGCTCTATTTCAGTCTCCGGCCTCTTGACAGCCTGCACATATCAGAGCTAAGGAAGGAACAAGGCAATTTATGGGAGTAATTACAAGCTTGAGAGCCTTCTCCATCTGCAGTTTCAGGTGGAGGCGGGGGGTTAAAATCCCAGCCTATGGACCATCCTCAGTCCGGCAGCCATATCGGGGAGCAGATTGCATTAGCATACACTCTAGCCTTACATCCAATATTAACCCCACAATCCTCAAATTCAATTACCTGAGACGGCCTCTCTC
This sequence comes from Synaphobranchus kaupii, assembly GCA_029718625.1. Lineage (NCBI taxonomy): Eukaryota > Metazoa > Chordata > Actinopteri > Anguilliformes > Synaphobranchidae > Synaphobranchus > Synaphobranchus kaupii. Next base: position 36,158,729 of record CM056384.1, on the reverse strand, counting down.
CGCACTGTCACGGTGACTGAGTGTGTTTTCATCTCCACGTGGCGTTACGTACCCGCAGCAGAAGCCGCGCGGCCGCGCCCTCCTCCCCCGCCCCTCGCTCTCCCGCCGTCCGCCTCCATTACGCTTTCCCTCCGGCCTCTCGCGTCGTCCGTCTCCGCTGTCGTTTCGTATTCCGCTCGTTCGCTTTCGCCCATTTATCTGTCCTCCGTCTGTCGTGCCTCTGGGCTGCGGGAGCCGCGGCGGCCCAGCGCGAGCGTTCGGTCGTGGTTCCCCACCAGGCGCATGAGTCACAGCGGCGCTTTAGCGACCCCGGCGTTGGCTCGCGTGCCAAGAAATGCGCTCCTGAATGAAGGTGTGTGTGTGTGTGTGTGTGTGTGTGTGTGTGGGGGGGTGTGTGGGGGTGTGGAGGGGTGTGGAGGGGTGTGGAGGGGTGTGGAGGGGTGTGTGCGCGGTGTGTGTGTGGGTGAAGTTGCTTGAAGAAAAATGGCAATCACAGTGGCCCTGTCTCCCTCAGCCTTCCAGTCTGGGATCCATGGCCCTGACGGAGGGGGCACTCAGCCATCACGACCTCATCAGGGTGGTGTACAGCGGCCTACACCCTCAGAGAGAGACCTTCACCGCCCAGAACAGGTACATTGGCGGTACATTTAAGAGTTCAGCAGACACTCTCAACCAAAGTGACTCGCACAGTTGTGCAACGTTTTACATACTGTCCATTTATACTGTTGAGTGATCACTGGAGCAATTCAGGTTTAGAACCTTGCTCAAGGGTGCAATGGCAGTGCCCCAACTGGGAATTAAACCTGCAACCTCAGAGAGACTAGTCTGCATGCACCTCAGTGGTACAGTGGGCAGTATCGCTCAGCAATAACATCAGCAGCCCTTTTAGCCTGACCATTCACAGGTTGTTGTTGAAAAGCAGGTGTGGTAAAAGGGCTAAGTAAAAAAAATCATCCTGTAAAAACATTCACTCATTCATTTATTCATGCATTCAGGAATTTAGCAGACTCTTATCTGGAGCAGCTTACACAGTTTATATTTTTAACGTACCGTCCATTATACAGCTGGATATTTACTAAAGAAATTCAGGTTAAGTACCTTGCTCAAGGGTACAACGGCAGTGGTAGTTGCTACATTATAGAGTTAATGACCGTGATACGATAAGTGTGGATTGGATGACTTTAGGTCGCTTGCTACCATAAGCAAATGCATTTTCTTATTTTTGTCATTAAAAGACAGACGGACTATCAAAACAAATTGTAGCACTACAAAATGTCTTTATTTACCACAAAACCGAAAAATTTAAGGTTTAATTGTAGCAAAGAACGTTGCTCCTTTTATTGCATGACAATTGTGAAAAGCAGTCACAGTGCATTCACGATCTTGATCTGGCCCTTTTCAAATGACGCACCATGTCGCGTTTTCACCCCATTATCAGCATTACAGAAGTTCAGATGAGAGTGACAATTTCCCGAGAGATATTACCACACCCTGACTCTGTAAGAGTTTATTTTAAAATCCATACGTGTGACATCTGAGGATAGTGTTTACGAGCACAGCTTCTCGGGCTATAACAATCCTTCACTCTCATGGTCTATTTATTACCGGACTGTTCAACTCTGTTCTCCCAGAATCAATTACTCCCTCCAGGTGGAGCGTGAGGGACAATCTATCTTCTCACTCCCTCGACCTCTGCTCCCCTGACTGCTCACTCTCTGCTGCAGCCGCACGGTTGCATTGCTTGCCAGTGAATACATGCGGTTTACCTTAAAAAAAGATAGTAATGTCAGTTGTTGATGTTCAATGTACAATCCTAGTTATATTTCCATTTTCTTCCCCACGTAAAAATGGAAGAGCATTTATAGAAGCATACTGGTGCAGTCTGGCCTAATTCAGCATACCAGTATGGAACCCCTATATATTTTGCGGTGCGCTGCAGCATTGATTGATATGTTTGCACATTTACTTATTCTTTGAGTAATACCGGTAATAGTTACAATTTTATGAACTGCTGGTTAAAGTCGCTCACATTTTGCCTTGTGCCACCTCTGTTCATGCCATAAAAATAAAAAGAGGGTTTAAAACGGTCCACACGAAGCCCATGTTAAGGTATCCGTGTCCAAGCCGAGCGGCTCATCAAATTGGACCTTGTCCTAATCTCCTTAGCGTGAAACGGCGAGAGGGTGCCAGGCAGTACCCATAATCCACTGTTTTCAGTGCTGAGTGCCAAGCAGAGAGGCAGTGGGCACCGTGTTTTAAAGCCTGAGATGGGGCTGTTCCCCCAGCCTTCCAGGGCCAATGAAGACACTGAAGGCCACTGGAGCTGTAGCAAAGCCCTGATACAATGTTGTTTTTCTCCTGGCTGCAGGTTCGAGGTGCTGTGCTTCCTAATGCTGTGCTATAACTCTGCTGTGGTCTACATGCCTGCTTCCTCCCACCAGTCAGCCTGCAGGATGAGCTCACGGTAAGAACCAGTTTCCCAGAATTCTCCTTTTCTCGACCCACCCGAGGAGAGGCGCCTTTTGATCATCCCTCAGTCTCCGGCCTGCGGGTTCTGCCCCCGAGAGCTCCTGGCTCTGCCTTATATAAAACTTACCTAAAGGAGGAGTGGTGTCGCGTCACTCGCCTCGACATCTGTGTACCCTAGTTCTTTTCAGTCATTCACCGGACTGTGCACCCCCTTCACGCTGTCCCCGTTTCTCCTATCACACAGGTTGTGCGTGTGCGGGTTCCCGCGGCAACAGCCGAAGCTGTGGAGGGAGCCCTGTAACAGAGTGGTTCTAGACTCCGAGTTCATGGTGCAGATGCTGACCGCCGTCTACCATGCCATGTGAGTTACGGTGCGCCGCTGAGTCCTGCCATCAGGAAAACGACGTCTGTCAACCGCTGTCAATGTCCTGTGCTTTCAGTCTGACAGATGGCAACAAAACATGATTAAATGTCCTGGTTGTTCTTGCTGTAGTTTTAAATTTATGTTCAGAAAGTATGACTTTTAAACCGCTTTACATTTCAAGAACTAGCTTCCTTTTTCGGGGGGGGGGGAACAAGGGAAGTAGGAGGTGCTGCTCTAAAAGGGAGATATTTTTATAATTCTAATGTGCATGTTTGGGCATGTTCAGTCAGATTTGAAATGCTATTTGCGTGGGCTTATGTTGAATTGAGTGATAATGTTGGTTTTGAATTTAGTAATGGGTTTTGGTTTTGGATAAATTTTATGTAAACATTAATATTAAATGAACATTTTTTTATTACCACGTAAAACAATGGGGACTTCTGAAGTGTACTCCTTTACTGTTTTGTTTGCCTTTCACTGAACTTTTCCGACCTGACCTGACCTGGCTGTAGCGGTTTATTTTTTTTATTATTATTTTTTTGGTCACCCACGCAGTCTGAAAGAAAATCACAAATGATTACCTTGAGCATTTTTTTGTTGGCCCAGTGCATCTTTAAAGTCTGCTGTTCATTTACTCAGGGTAGGACCCTGGCCAAGCCTGCCCTCTGAGCGGAGCCAGCTCTCTCTCAGTGATCAGAGCCCAGGGGCAGGGGACAAGGACACAAATTCCACTGCATCCTAGAGTCACAAACCAGGAACAGGCTTTCTGTATTTGAATATATACACACTCTTTATTTACACAAGCACACTTTTTACTTACGCACGTCGACACAAAAACACCTGTTCTTTATTTACATGGGCGGGCACACAGATGCACTTGCGCACACAGCCCATGTACAGAGTGTTAATTGTTCACAAAGATCCGGGTTGGGGTCAATCCAGTCAATTCAGGAAATCATTAGAATTTTCAATTCAGTTACACTTGAGCGTTTCCTTGCGGCTGCCTCAGCGTTTGCCATCAAAACCGTTGCGAAACATTCAATTTCCTTTACTGAAGCCTCTATTCCTGTTCATAAAAAGTCTTGAGATGAGAGCTTTTCGGTTTTAGAGTTTCTTTTCACGGCCGTGGATATCTTGGTTGAATGGAAGTGCGCGGTTTCTGCAGCCTCTGCGATTACGCACTTCCCCGTTTGTATAAAAGCTGAGAGCGGCCTCTATGGCTTCGTGCCTTTGTACCATTCTGAATCACTCCCTTTAATGTCCTCTTATGGATTGAATAAAATGCGCTCCTTTTCTTTACAAATGGACACCTGCCTTTGTATCGGGCTGCATTTAAAAAAAAAAATTAAGCGGAATCTGTGATATTTGATTAAAGGGTTGTCATGACCGTTTAATGTTTATACACAATTATATTTATTGAAGCATTTCCATTAAGTATCTTTATCTAGGGTGAAACAACAGTGCCCCACCTAAGAATCGAACTGGTGACCGTGACATTCATTTCCCAAGCCCAGTTGTTTAACCGCTACAGTGGAATACTAGGCCGGTTTAGGCTCTGAAAGAACGGTCCCTTGTAACCTTGTGAGGGTGGTTCGTTGGAGTGGTGGAACTAATTATCTCTAATTATGGTGATAGAGGGGGAGGAACCCTTCAGTTATTTCATTTGCCTTTTTTCCCTTTAATTAAATTGCCACAGGCTGAAATTTGATGAGAATTTTCAGAATTACTCATTGGGGTGGAAATTGGAATTAAAATTTGGTTTAACCCTCATATTATCTTTGTGGTCAATTTGACCCGATTCAGTGTTTGACGTCTCTTAAAAACCAGTTAACCTTATTTTTTTCATCTTGACACTATGTGACTTTTCCTAATTTGTTGGGATTAAATGGTAAACATGCAATAAACATAATACTATGTTTTCAAAAGTCCTGTACCAACTTTGTATACAAAGGTGTTGTGTGGGGTCATTTGTGGGGTAGCTGTATAAAATGTAAGAATACAACCTTTTTAAATTTATTATCTCTTTCTTAAACTTCACAAGCTTTAACGTACCTCAGGCTCTAAAACGAGGTGTTACATGACAGATTTTTATATTTAGGGATAAAAGGCTAGTCAATTGGGAGACACACAAAAGGTGAGGGAGAAAGTGTACAATTTTCTATTACAATAGTTTTGTGTCAGTTTAAATTTTTGGGGTCAATTTGACCCCAAACATAAAAGGCGTCATAAAATGTCAAGATAACACGAGGGTTATTATTGCAGGTACCGTAGTGCTTTTCCTGTCCCTAAAATAAACCTTTTCCATTTCAAGGGTGTTGGTTAAGTGGAGCTGAAATGGGGTCTCTCCCATTGTTCCTGTGTACGCCCGCGTGCGGGGCGGCGTGTTTGCATGTTTGCGGGTTTCCTGATGACGTCCCCTTTCCCCGCAGATACAATGGAGAGTGGGACCTTGGGAGAGAGGCCCTGGATGACATCCTCTACAGAGCCCAGCTGGAGCTGTACTCCCAGCCACTCCTGGTAATGCTACTGAAGCTAACGGAAGGAGGGATTAGTTATGGCTCGGCACTCAGCGAATTTTCAGCGGATAGCTGATTCTCTTCACGTTTCAGTTAGAGGAAATGCTTTGCTGTTTAAACCTTTTCACGTTCCTGGTTTTATTATGTGTGTTGTATGCCCCTGTTCTCCTTTTTTTTTTTTTGTTGAGCACGTGGCATTCTAAACGTCAGTCTGACCACTGACTCGTGTCCTCATGGTGGACTCCCATGGCCCTGCAATTTTAGACTGCTCCATCGTGCCACATAGTCTTAATTTTGCTTCGTAATTTTCCTCTGGCTCTGTTTTATGACCTTTGACCCCTCCCGCGCCTCTCAGGTGGCGAACGCTATGAAGAGCTCCTTGCCCTCCAGCGCCCCGGACGGATCTCGCGGGCGCAAGATCCTGCAGGTGGAGGTGACCCCCACAGTGAGCCGAATCTCCCGCTCTGCCATCACTGCCGCCTCCATCCGCCGCCACCGCTGGAAGAGAGAGGGTAAGGGCCGGTCACGTGACGGGGCAAGCTGCCTGCGTAGACGCTCCAGAGTGGAGAAATGTGTTGGCTAGCAGCACCTGGCTGGTGTGATCCTCACCATGGAATTCCACACACATCAGCATGAAAGTATTTCGAGTAAATTATTTAACGTTCTCGACCTTGGGTTTATGCATTTGCAAATAGTTGTGATCGATTCGTGTTTGCAGTAGATTATTAAAAGGAAGTTTAATAATCTACTGCAATAAAGGAGTTTTTTTGTTTTTTATTTATTTTTCAGCAGAATTTTTATTTATGTATTTATTTTTATTAAAAGTAATTTTTTTTTAAATTGTCCCACACAATTTTTGCATGCGATGAAGGGTATTTAAGATACTTACAGAAGTTTCAGATGACCTGCTGGCTTCACATTTGCTGGTGTAGAGGCATCAGTGTGTTAAATCGAAAACATTAAGCATTAACATTAAAAACTGAAATGTTATGAAAGAACTCCAGAAAGTAAAATATACCTTTAAGATATACTGTAGGTGCAATTTAATTGAAACCCTAACAGCTTTGGACTGAATCATCTCTAAACCTTTGGTTAAATTGCAAGGTACTTTAATTCTGAATTCTCTCCTGTTGTGCTTGAGGAATACAAGGTTTGGACCATTTGTTGTGCTTCAACAACACTGTTTGATCTTCAGACTTTATTTATTTTTAATTTTTAACTTGTTTTCTAACTGTTTTGTTCAGTGTACCTTTGTTCTCTCTTCTACCATCTTTCAATGATTAACCGTGTTTTTTTTCTGTGTGAGGATGCACCCCATTGGCTGTAGACAGTCACGATTCCTGTAAATGTAGAGATTTGAAACGCGAGGAACCGGGGAATGTGAGGTGTACGTCTGAACGGCTGCTTCACCTCAGGCACTAAGGAGGCCATCTTGTGTTGAATCCCAGATTGTTTTGACCAATCAAGCGAAGCAGAGCTGAGCATCATCGTCACGCCCAGCAGCCACACCCCCTCGGAACCGTCGGCCAGCACCGAGCGAAGAGGGAGGGGCCAGTTCGGCTTTCCCCTGGCCACGCCCAAGGGTAGGCAGGAGAGGAGGCGGAGAGCAGGGAAGGACCTGACAAAGGAGGAAGGGACCCCCCGCTGGGGTCCCACTTCAGTCCTCCAGAGTATACTAACTCATCCAGTCCCCTACCTAAAACTTACAGTGCAACCCCCCCCTCCCCCTCCACCCAATTCCCGCAGCCGTACCTGGGTCTCTGTCCTTAGCTCTAGGGCAGGTGCAATTACAGTTACCGTTTGATTCTGTGTTGGGGGTTGTGAGGGAAAGCTGAGGAGGGACACCTGCATGGACCTGCATTTCCTCTTAAACGCCCATCCAATCCGAATGCATGCCTTTTGTAACCTGCTGAGAACTCCCTGCATATCACTCACCGAGCATGCTCACTACCATGGAAACCGAACCGATGCAAACTGACCAATCGCAAATGTTTTCGTTATATAGTCCTACTTGTTCATTTCCACTGTTAGTAATTTTTTTCCACTCGTCGATCCTTTGCTATGCGTCACCCTGTGGCCGAGGCGAAGAGGGGTCTATGGGAACAGCCTGAACAGGGCACCTATAGGCTTTTTTATTCATTTCTTTTCAGACAGATTTTTGTTTATTTTTTGTTTGTTTTGTCTACACATTGCAGTGTAGAAGAATAAACGACACACTTTACTGCTTCTGCGCTGCCCCCAGTGGTGTTAGTGAGCTGTGCACTGAATGGCCTCCTGACATTCAGCAGTGAACGTGACCATCCGTGCACTGCCCACTGGACGTGTGTGTCTGTGTGTCTGTGTGTCTGTGTGTCTGTGTGTGTGTGTGTGTGTGTGTGTGTGTGTGTGTGTGTGTGTGTGTGTGTGTGTGTGTGTGTGTGTGTGTGTGTGTGTGTGTGTGTGTGTGTGTGTGTGTGCGCGCGCACCTGTGTGGCGGGAGCTGTGTGTTTTGAATCTTGAATTAGAGAGCCTTGTCTGGGTTTTATCCAAACTGTGTTAATGTGCATCTGCACCCAAATACTCCTGCGAGCTCTTTCCACACTCTGCACACAAATTTGAGTGATTATATTTTTTCTGGCTTCCACTTCTGCAGCTGAGGTGGAAGTGCACGGCGGATAGATCTGAGCATGGGCACGACCACAAGACTACAGAAACCCCCCCCCCCCTTAAAAAATCTCGGCATGTTAATATGGTTCTTAGGAGGCTAGTATACTCCGTGCTTGTGTGTCTTTTTTGTCTATGAGATTGCGCTTCTCTAAATGCAACAGAAGCCAGTTTCCCAATAGGTCCCACTTGCATGGGCTCATCCTGCAGCTCAATAGTAACAAATTGGCTCAGGTCCGAATGAGTCCATGCGCTTCTCAAGGGTCCATGCCCCTGCATTCATCCCAGTTATTTAATGTGCGACCTCTTCCTATGTGCTGTGCACGTATCATGGAAAATAATCAACAGTAGGTTACATTATCGTCATCACTTATTCTGCAGAAGCTATTATCCTAAGTAACGTACAGCACAAGGCCGTTATTGTAATATGCATACAGTGCGTGTCATCAGCGTTTTAAGAATTGGAGTCCTGCATTAAACGCGTGGAATCAAAGCTGTAAAGAGTAGAGCCCTGCATTTAACATGTAGAATCAAAGCTGTAAGGAGTAGAGCCCTGCATTTAACATGTAGAATCAAAGCTGTTCGGAGTAGAGCCCTGCATTTAACATGTAGAATCAAAGCTGTTCGGAGTAGAGCCCTGCATTTAACATGTAGAATCAAAGCTGTAAGGAGTAGAGCCCTGCATTTAACATGTAGAATCAAAGCTGTTCGGAGTAGAGCCCTGCATTTAACATGTAACAAAGCTGTTAGGAGTAGAGCCCTGCATTTAACATGTAGAATCAAAGCTGTAAGGAGTAGAGCCCTGCATTTAACATGTAGAATCAAAGCTGTTAGGAGTAGAGCCCTGCATTTAACATGTAGAATCAAAGCTGTTCGGAGTAGGGCCCTGCATTTAACATGTAGAATCAAAGCTGTTAGGAGTAGAGCCCTGCATTTAACATGTAGAATCAAAGCTGTTCGGAGTAGGGCCCTGCATTTAACATGTAGAATCAAAGCTGTTCGGAGTAGAGCCCTGCATTTAACATGTAGAATCAAAGCTGTTCGGAGTAGAGCCCTGCATTTAACATGTAGAATCAAAGCTGTTCGGAGTAGAGCCCTGCATTTAACATGTAGAATCAAAGCTGTTCGGAGTAGAGCCCTGCATTTAACATGTAGAATCAAAGCTGTAAGGAGTAGAGCCCTGCATTTAACATGTAGAATCAAAGCTGTTCGGAGTAGAGCCCTGCATTTAACATGTAACAAAGCTGTTAGGAGTAGAGCCCTGCATTTAACATGTAGAATCAAAGCTGTTAGGAGTAGAGCCCTGCATTTAACATGTAGAATCAAAGCTGTTCGGAGTAGAGCCCTGCATTTAACATGTAGAATCAAAGCTGTTCGGAGTAGGGCCCTGCATTTAACATGTAGAATCAAAGCTGTTCGGAGTAGAGCCCTGCATTTAACATGTAGAATCAAAGCTGTTCGGAGTAGAGCCCTGCATTTAACATGTAGAATCAAAGCTGTTCGGAGTAGAGCCCTGCATTTAACATGTAGAATCAAAGCTGTTCGGAGTAGAGCCCTGCATTTAACATGTAGAATCAAAGCTGTTCGGAGTAGAGCCCTGCATTTAACATGTAGAATCAAAGCTGTTCGGAGTAGAGCCCTGCATTTAACATGTAGAATCAAAGCTGTTCGGAGTAGGGCCCTGCATTTAACATGTATAATCAAAGCTGTTCGGAGTAGGGCCCTGCATTTTTGGCGACCAGGATGTAGCTTGGAATTCAGCCCCATAATCGAAGATAGGCAATTAAGCAGATTCAGCCGGTCTATAGGCAGCTGTCTCCACGGTCGGGCCTGTTTTCATGCTAATACGAAGGGCCTGGCACTGTTTTGGTCTTAAAATTTGTATTCCCCCGAACAAGGATTTACTGAGTACGAGGCTTTTGAACAGGGCTTGCTCGAACCCCTCGACACGAGCAATCACAAGTGGGAGCGGAAATCTGGCCAACCTCTCTAGAGGGCATCTCGACTTCATTCGCCATCCCGGCTGGTCCTACCACATGCTCTTTCTGCGTACACCCCGCAGTAGCCGTTCAACATTTACTCCATTGCAGAGTTTGCTGCATATCGTATATTTATTAATTACTTTCATAAATCAAGCTTAAGCAGTTGATTTGACTCCGTTCCCCGGGTTGGCTTTTGCTCGCCGTAATGAAAATAAAGTAAGAGATTTTTCAGGCTAATCTTTATTCAGCAAGTGTGGACATTTTTCAAACGGACCCCAGGAGTCCTGTTAAGGCTTTGGAAATGAAAAATCGACAGCGGTGTGAGGCGCAACCTTTTCTGGTTGACACACGGAAGCAGGCCCGTGTTAGTTGGCGCCCGTTCACTTGCCAAGCAGGAGATGTACATGCACAGCCTCAGGTTTGTGTGCAGTCTTGGCAATTTCTTCACTTGTGTTTGCCTTCGTGACAATGCTGCATCCTCCACTGCCACAGAACCCTGCAACCCTTGCTGAGACAGGAAGTGATTCACAGATTCACATCAGCCCCACCCCACAGAAATCCATTGTGAATCTAGATGGCCGGATCTTGTGGGGGTTACTGCAGGTCAAAGACCTGAAACGCAAAATGTGGCTATTTGCAAAGGCAAAGTATTTCCGTGAAAGATTTGTTTGACAAACCAAGTCCCTGTAATCTCTGTCTCCTAAATGATGAGCTTTTCTACGTTAGCATTGAGTGAGTAGACCTGGCTGGTAGCTTTAGGTAATAGAACCCTATTCTTGCAACTATATGGTTAGCTGATTTTTTTTTGCTTTGTTTTGTTATTTGGCTTTCTCCTGTTTTCAGCACAGGATTTTGTGTGGATTATGTATCTGATTGTCAAGTGCAAAAACGAACGTGAAAGTGGCAAGTTCTTTTGTCCATCTGCCGTGTCACATGACCAGCAGCGAACCAATGAGATTTTTTTTATTTTCTCTTTTTATTTTTTATTTTTTTTTAATAACCCTTCTCTTCTTGGTGTCAGGACTGAGCCACACCAAAGGCTAAAGTGAGCTGACATGAAGACTGTAGCTGGCGAGCATGCGGTGGCGGTGTGCCTGACTGCATGTCCTCCTGTCTTTCTCCTGTTTTTCCTTCCCTTTCTCTCCTCTCCGAGGTCTCCATCTCAGTCTAGTGACACAGATTTGCTTGCTCAGTGCTGCATGATGGGACTCGTAGACCCTCATCTCTTTATCAGTTTGGACATAAGATGATGTGTTCTCCATCTGTTTTGCTCTTCCCTTTCTTTCAGCTTACAAAAAATTAATTGTTATATGGGCTTTGAAGCAAATGTTTTTATACATGTTGAGGTTATGTATGTATAAATGTATTGCTGATGAGTTTGCGAGTGAAAGAGAAATCGGGGGTTCCACGTGTGTCATAACTTTGTTTCTTTATTTTTGTATGACAAATTCAAGACGGCTATTAGTGTTTGAAGACTGTTGCCATTCCCTGCAATATATTTGACAGGCTGGATTTTTACTCTCAGCAATATATTCCGTTTTTTTACCACTTTTCTCAGTAAAGTTGGTCTAAAAATAATTTGTAAGTTCCTTGAAAAGATTTTCAGGAGTTGACTGCCTGTGGAAACGATGAAACGAAAGTGTGGCGCAGTTCTACAATATCCTGTCAGAAATAAAAACCGATAGTTGGCCTGAGGAGAAAAGGGTCGATATTGCTGATAGTGCCAGTCGCTCGCTCCTGGGTCGCCAAGCATGCCAGTGATGGAGTGCTCCTGTAATGTTCTGTGCCCTTATCTTACCCAACTCCTCTGAGCTAAAAAGATCGATGGGCGCGGACCTGCGATTCAAACCTGTGGCCATCTGTGATAAGGGCACAATGACGGATAATCATAGGCGCAGGCCGTCTTCGACGGCTGGAAAACGCTTCCTCCATTTTAGCTGGTTTTCTTGTGATGGGAAAATGAGATCTGATCAGACTGGTGCAGGAGAGTGTTACTTCCTAATCAGTGTTTCTCAGCGTGCGTGATTAATTAATTCCTTTCGATTGAACATAATTAAAACGTGATTTGAGCAAGCTTCGTCCAGAGTGGGTTCGCCTTGAGAATTAGAACAAACGAACTGGGGAAGCTTTCAATTATTTTAGTTCCAGGTTATTAGGGAAGTGAGATTGGCCAGGCTGTCACATTGAATTGATTTAATTTAATCGTTTCTTTTTATTGGTTCCATTTGATAGTGGTCCATGAAAATCGTGTTACTTTTATATTACAATGGTCACTTCGTGCATGTGTTTACGTATGAATTGCCTACTGCTGTTTGGCAAGTAACAATGAGAAGTTGTGGTACCAGCTAATGTTCGTTTCAAGCTAATATGAAATAGGGTGTGTATAAGCTTGATTGGTAGCATGCCTGCTAATCAGAAAGTGGATATTGGGCGTTTCAGGTTCTGGACTTGCTGATATTGTGCTGTCTGATCGCTCTTGCACTTCCATTTCAAAACCGGTCATTTTCTCTCCGACTGGCCTTATTTTTGGACTTTTCCATGACTGACATGTCTTTCTTTCAGTTTGTATTTTCAATAATGCCTTCTCCCTATTTTCTCCCCCCTGTCTATCTGTTTGTCTGTCTCAATGCTTCTACCTCAATCTTACTCCCTCTTTCTCTCATGCTTCCTTTGTCTTTTTTCTTTGCTTTTCTCTCTCCCTCTCTCCCTCTCTCCCCTCACTGGCAGAAGGTGACGGCACGAGCGGGGGCGAGGATTCCTTCAACCTGAACGACCCGGACGAAGGCTTCTCCTCCGGAGCGTCCAACAGCAGCCAGCCCAGCGGAACCAAGGCGGGCGGGGCCGGGGGCGGCGGCGGCCAGAGGAGCGTGGGCCTGAAGAAGGGGCTGGTGGCGCGCCTCTCCCGGGAACGGGACAGGGAGGCGGCCAAGCACAAGGACCTCTCGGCGGACCCCCAGGCGGTGCTGCGCCGGCACCACCAGCGGCATCAGTCCCCGCCGCCCCCCGCCGTCGCCCTCGACGCCATCGAGCTGAGCCCCATGAAGAAGCGCCTGAGCTTCCCCGCCGGACAGACTCTGGTCAGGACTTCCAGCACGTCCTCCAGCAAGTCGTTCGACTGCATGAACGTGAGCCTGAACGGGAGCCAGGTGGTGACGACGGCGGCGGCGGCGGCTTCGCAGGAGTGCAACCTGGGCAGCCTGAGCGTCAGCGGGGCCCACCGCTTCTCCACCGTCAGCCTGCAGGAGGAGCGCCTGGCCCGGCCGGGCGAGGCCCAGGAGCTGCTCTCGCCCGGGACGCCCCTCACCAAGCAGTCCCGCTCGCCCAGCTTCAACATGCAGATCATATCGCAGGTGTAGAGGGAGAAAGGCGCCCCTCAGAAAACCCCCCCCCTTCCCCCCGCCAGCTCCTCCCCTCCTCCGGGCGAACGCCCTGCAGCTGCGGAACCGGAGGAGGCTCCGTCCGTTCGCCCTTAGTCACTTGACTTCAGGGCAGAATTGACATCGTTCCCTCTCAGACGGAGGGCTCAAGTCCCATCGAGGTGCTGTGAGTGGCAGGCCAGAATAGGATGGCTTCTCTCCACAGTAAACCAACAAGTACAGAACTGCGAAGGCAGCCAGCGGTGCAAGTGGGCTTGAGAATATACAGGCCTCACACTGGCCAGTCTGCAGGATACCCTGTCCTCCCAGCATCCTCTCTGACCAAACCGATCATTCCATGTCCTCTCTCTCATTCTGTGGGAGGGGGGTACAAAAATCCACAGGAAACACAAAACAAAATCAAACAAATGAGCAGGCAGGAAAAAAAAATCAATCCTAAGTTATCCATTGTGAGACAAATAATTGTTGTGGGTCTGATGTAATTTATCTTGAGATTCAAATAGTCTATGTTTTGTATTGAATCAGCAATAAGACTACCATCGTTTGTGGGGAAAAGAGTGGATCGTTGTAGTGTATCATGCCTTCTTGTTTATCCTTGGGTGATGTGCAATCAAAATTCTGATTATTGGTTTTTTTGTTTTTGGTAAATATTTATATGGGTATGCTCTGGCAGTCTGTCTGCTTAAAGATAGTAACTTCCCAAAGACACTGCTGTCGTCCTCAAATCTTTCGAATGATTTTAAAAGAAATTGAAATGAAGACATTGGTGTCGACTGTTCCACTGTAAAACTTATTTTTCGTATACATGCACAGTTTTACTCATCTGAGATTCTTTTCGTTGAATTAAATATCGTCGTGACTGAAGCCACAAAGCAAATGGGGAAACGATGACCGGACTAGATTATTTACCCGTTTCGTTATTTAGAATCTTCTGGACTGAAAACCAGGAGCACCAAAATGGTGGCCCAGAATTGAGAAGATTTCTAATATTTGTGCTGCTGTATGAATATTCTAAAGAACAGGGGACAGAAAAGGTGCATCCTGAGTCTGTTACCAGTGAAGACGGTGCAAACGGAAAAGAAGGGGCAAGATCGAAGTGTCTAGACGGAACCATGCAAAATTGTCAGGAGCCAAAACCTTTTTTTTTCTTTTTCCCCCTTGAAGTTTGATGCAAAGCTGTATATTAAGCTGTGAGTGGTAATGACTGTAAAACCAAACCTGAGGATACACTGTTCGTGCTGATTTTCATTCAAAAAATACCTTACATGTAATGAACTGCTAATTGACCTGCAGCATGAGTATGTAATTTAAAGTGAACTATAACACGTTATGCGTGCAGCATGTCTATTCAAAGACTCATCAATTACATCAGTACCCTGGTAAAAATGTGATTAGCCCTTTGGGTGCTATTTTTTTTTTTTTTTTTTACTGGATTACTTGATTGATGGGAGTGTGGCATTCACACTAGAGGTGTGACAGAATGCAGAAAGTGTGGACACTGAGTTGCTGAAACTGCCATTTGCCTGAGAAAAACAAACACGCTGCAAATAGTCACGAGCCGACCCTGCGTTGAGTTAAAATCACTTGGTCACAAAGGTCTTGGAGTCGCTCCGTTTCTTTTATCGATTGAGAAACCAGTGCGCACAGTGGAACCCCAGAAGTGAGTTTGGGCAGCCCTGCTTTAAAGATTCTGCGGGCTGATAATCAGAATCCTTGATACTCGTTATGATCTGTGCTTAATACTGTGTCCATGGAGTAAATTGTGATCCAGCTTCATTGCCCGTCTCGGAGTTGAATATCCATTGATGAGATAAGCGGCTGTTACTCTTGCTGGGAAAGTGTGACTTCCTGAACCCCGTAATAGGTGGAGTTACTCATGAACCACTCAGAAGCCTTAGCTTTCAATAGGAAAAGTTTCTGAGTTCCTAGTAACACACAATAGCTCCACCCATTTTGGGGCTCAAGAATCTTCAATGTCCCACCATTAAATGACACTATGTGGGCCCTTGTGATGAATGGCCAGTATTCTGTTTGCTGTAGTCAACAAACATTCCTTCTACCTCGTCTTGTTTTCCCCGATACTCAAAACACCAGAATTTGAATACCCGTCGCTCTTGCATAAGCTTTATTACTGTAGTTCATCGATATGAAGCGGAGCTGACTTTTAGATTGCAACGCTGAATTGAATTGCTTGGAAGCACAAGAGGAAAACCCTTTGCTGCTTCCATGCTTTAGAATCTCTCGCTGCATTTTATTGCTGAATAAGTATATTTCTTTGTTTCTCCGTGATTCACACATCTTGCAAAATTAGCTTGTGCAACGACGAATATTTTCAGTACAAGCTTAATGTCGGCCATATATATTCTTTAGCGCTGTTCACAGCGTGATATATTTCTTGGCTGCTTTTTTATGAAAAGAAATCATTCAGTTATCCTTTATGTGTGTCAGTTTTGTGTTCTTTTTTTAAACAAATGGCCACAGCACACGGGTGCGGCTTTGTACCTGTTCATTTATTTCAAGGAAGTAACTTTGGTGTTAAAGGTGAGGGTAGTTCAGGTAATTTCTTTTTGTTATACTTTATCATCCGCCAAAACTTGCTTTGCACGCTCGTTACTTTGCTGTTTATAAGTGCAACTTCTCACTCTCATTGAGAGGAAAGGGGCTCTTTGTCCTGACGTCTTTCTGTTAAGATAACTGTTATGCTTTTCACAGGGAGTCACAGTTTTGTTTCTTAATATTTGTTACTGCAAACATAATTTTTACGGTTTAGCTCAGCACCCTTTTCATTACTGAACCTTAATAGTAGACGAATGCATATTTCCTCTCTGAAGTGGGCCAGTACCCTTCAAGTTCTGTTCTTGTTCGGTTGTCACGGGAAGGTTACCTTTGCATCGCATAGTGTATATTGGGTCCAAAACTAACCTTACTGTTCAATCAGTTGTGCTGCAGAAGGTTGTCTCGCGCGATGCTCAAGACATACTGTAACTATTTTGCTGGGACATAACTATTTAGATTTTGAATAGGACTTTAATGCATTTTACCCAGCTGTTTAAGGTGGGGGTGATCGAGCAGAGACTTGTTAGAGTAAATGCTTGCTTTAAATTATTATAATTTTTTTTTTCAAAAGTGCAACTTATATTATTTGAATTTAAATGTGTGTCAGATGGTTTCACTGGTAATTTTTCACTGGTAGTGAGGGATCCTGGAATGAGACGAGTGCCCGGGGCTTTCTGTGTGGCCTCGACCGGCCTGCTCCGTAAGCCAGGTGAAGACGTTTTTGCTAGTTTTTTTTTTTTCCTGATGTGTGTTCTGCTGTTGAAGAAGGGGACAGCTGAATTTTTGCAGCTGAACACCTCACTTCACCTCAGCTCAGCTAAGCAGCCAAGTGACAGGGCCCCACACTGCTAACCCTGGACTGGGTCACGTCACTCTGGATCTAAGTGTGGCTTTCCGAGAGGCTCCTTGATATAAATGAGATTGGTGTGTGTCCTTTGTAGTACCTATGTATTTATTAGGAATCAACTTGACTGAACAGCCCAAATGGGCAGCCAGTTATGTTAGCCCGCCTGTACGTTCTGTGTGTATAAAGAAAAACAAGGTGTTTTGTTTTTTTTTGTTTTTTTTTAACATTGCATGTGAAAAGTATGAGGTGTTCGGCTACGATGCACTTTATCTGATCCTCTCTGAAAGCATTGTGAATAGATGTACAGACGGTTAAACATTTTAGGCAGAGATTCGTTCCCTCGCAGTAAAGATCTGAGAGGTCATGGCATCATCAACACCTTCAACACCACTGCGAAGGCAAGGGTACAGTTATTTAAGACTTTCTTTTGAAACCAAAAAGAGCAGTGCATTTGTCTGAGGGTCTCGAGGAGTCAGGCCCAGAATTTCAGTTGACAAAGCTACTGGGCCTCAAAATCTTTCCATTAATAAAAAGATTAAAATTTAAAAAAAAAAAAAATTCTTTCAGAAAATAAAACCAATGGGATTCTATGCAACATGTTTTGTTTTTTTTTGTTATTTTTCTTTTAAGCTTTAACTCCCCCCCCCCCCCCCCCCAGAATTACACACAGCACTAGGTTATGGATAGTGTACAGGAGGTAATGTAAAGTCACTGTGTTGTAATCCTGTTGAGAGCCCCTTAGGTAAGTGAGGCAGGCTTGTGTACATCCGTGAGCTGCTGTCACAGTCTGGGAAACCTCACTGGGGGGGGGAGCGGGGGTCGTCATTATCCCACATCAGAGTGGAAAAGACAGCCACCTCTTTTCTTTGTGTGCATTGTCTCCATATGGGAAGTGCCCAGATTTGCGTGTGGTGATAATAGTGTCCGTTGTGAAAGATTGTGCAGGGGTGGCTCGGAGTCGCCGGACTCGTGCATGCAAGCCACCTCCCCTCTGTCCCTCTGCGATGGGCTTTCCCAACGGAACTGATGAAAAAAGCTGAAAGAGTTATATGAAACACTGTACATTTGATGTTGTAAATGGGGGTGGGGGGGGGGGGGTGGGGTGGGAGAGAATATTTTAAATCCTTGTAAATAAAAATGTACAAAAGAGTGAGCGGGAAAGAATGGAGAGAGAATCATGAGCAGTCTTTGATGCGGAGACCTCTTGTCTTGTCTGTGACTCGTTGAATAAATATTGTGCTGTTTCTGGGTACCTGCGTTTTGTCATTTATGTCGTGTTCAAATGTTTTTTTGAGTATCGTGAACGCTACCTCGCCGTCTTCAGTTTTGGTATAGAACCTTCCAAACAACGGTTCACCTTGTGGTCGTTCCAACATGGTTTCATCCCAGTAAACATCATCTGCATAAATTAGGCAGTCAGATGCAATTTAGAATCCACTATGAACTAAGCCAGTTAAGTCCCCCTGACTTCATTTTTATGAGTTGCTGAAGTTTGTCAAAAAGCTTTTTGATCTGAGTGTATCATCACATAACCTGATCTGAGTCAAAACCAGCTTGATTCTTTTCTAGATGTCTGTTTACAACCACACACTTACCTGAGGTATGTATTGAAGGGCCACCCCTAATTTAAAAAAAATATATATTTATTGAATCTTTATTTATACAGGGTAGATTGACTGAACATGCATGCTCTTTTACAGCAACGCCCTGTTTCACTCACACAGATACCCAATCTCACAGCATAAATTACATAAAATAACACAATACAGATAAAAACATAGTAAGTTCAATAACCGTTACAATGGCCAATAGCATCAAGTTCTCCAGCTCTTTCAGTGTGCATTTAAATTCTCTAAGAGTGACCAAGTGTTTTAGCTGAAGCTCCCTCTGTAAGCTATTCCAGGCAGAGGATGCAGAGAACTTAAAAGCCTTTTTAATTTACACGGCGGTACCTGTTGCCAACTTGTCCCTTATCTAATGAGACATGGCTGCTGCTATTATATACGTATGCTGTTAGGCCCAGCACACTGGCAAGCTTGGGTGATGACTGTACACAAGCGCCATGATGTAATGCTCCTCATTCTGAGTGACAGTAAAATGGGGAGGTACACTGCTGCCACCTAGTGGCCATCTAATCAGTATTTTCCATGTTCCAAATACAGGTGTACCATTTCCATAATGGTAAAGTTCTCAGGCCAGAAGACCTTTCTACTTTAGTATCTCCATCCATGTGTGGGACATTGTTTCGTAAAGCTTACGACTAGCTTACATTATGATTCTGCTGGTTGAAAACGCAAAAAAAAAAGCTGAATTATTGATTAGATTAGCCCTGGGCATCTACGTAAACAGTATGCACAGGTGCCTAATACTTCCTCCGACAGTATGTTCCTCCACTTAAAAGAGCCACTGGAATGCAGATGAAAATTGGAAATTCTGCCGCCTTGGAAATTCTCATGTGACACTAGTATCTTGTTTTGTCATGTTGTAGTTCATGTCTTATTGACTTAGCCTTAAGATTAGCCATAGCTTACTGTGTACTAGACTCAATGTTCATGTCTATGTATAGCTGCTACGTGATGATATAAATCTACTGTAATTGCTGTAGTTATCACTATTTTCTATAATCACTGCTGGGTGGAAACTGTCACTTGAAATTAAAATGAATTCAAAACAATTAGCATTGCAAGCAAAACTGTGGCCAGTAGTTGCTTAAGTGACCTTCGGTATGCACTTATTGTGCATTGCTTTGAATGAAAGTGTCTGCCAAATATATGTAATATAAAATTCCCCATGAGCAATTCCACTTGTGCCTCCGACCTGCAAAGATAGATCCTGAATTCCTTCATAGTCTGCAAGCTAAACTCTGATCAGGCCTATGCTGTTCGTGGTTCTCATACACTGTAATTAATTACTTGAGCTTACTTACTCTAGAATGTTTCTTATTGTTGGTTGTTTTGAAGATCAGCTCAAAGCCGAGGGCTTCCGATTCTAGACCTGAAGGCTTCTGACCATCTGTTACTCCCTTTCAAATCCATACAGCAACAACAACAAGCTAGGGAATTCCATTGTAAGATAATTACTGTAATTATATTCTTGTAGTATGGCAACCATGGCCATTGTGATAGAGAATAGGTGTATTTTGTGTATTGCATTGACTGTGGCATGCTACAGAGATGCCACAGCCAATGGACTGCTGCATGCTACAGAGATGCCACAGCCAATGGACTGCTGCCTTCCATTCCCATAATGCACCGTGTTGCCTCCATTCACCATAATGCCCCATTTATTGTGGCCATGAGAAATAGTTGTATATACATATAGTTCATAAATATTGATTATTATGTATTGTACTTAAACGGACATGTTTAGTGTGTGTCTGGTGCAGAGGAAGCTGTCACAAGCAAAAAAAATGTTTTTATGAAACATTGCTGTCACAGTTCAAGTTCAAATGCCATCAACAGCACCCTTTAGCGAGTTAGCTGTCTTAATAGGTTTTATTGTTTGTAATGGTGCTTTCAGTTATTTCAGGCTTGTTGGTTTGGAAAGGCAAATTAAGCAATGGTTCACGTGTCTGAAAGGACGTGTTGAGGAAGTCTGTGGTACAGAACAAACTTGCTCACCTTGCTTATTTCTCTCTCGGAAACCAAGGTTTGGAAATTGCTGGTTGCTGAGAAAAGTATTCCCACTTTACCACCACAGAGTCATTGTTCATATTCTGTACCTGCTGTTGAACCAACAAGCTAAATGCTACTGTTAAACAATGAACCAGTGTGTTAAACCTGCTGTGGCTACTGTTATTGTTGTTGTCCACAGAGGGCAGTAATGTTTGCCTTCAGTCCCTGGTGTACTGTGCTTTACCATAATACACAGTCATAAACAGTATACAGCAAAGTTGTATTCCATTTGCTTTAATTAATATGGCATATTTGTATTCTTGTTTTTCTTCTTACTACAGTGACCAAGGTGGTGACATTGCCTAGAAGACCCCAAACCTAGAGTGTACCCTTTGAGGCTTGAATCTGAATCCGGCGTTTAATGTTTTAAAACAGCAGAATTCGCTAAGGGATGGATGAATGTTACAACACGTTATTGCACAATTGTGGTCGGTGGCAGTGGCTTGCACATGATCAATAGCATTTCTAAGTACTGTATAGATTCTGGAAAGTAGTTTGTGCAGTGCGGCGAAGCGTGTCACACCACGCCTCTGAGCTTATGCATTGCGTTTGCATTCAACGTGTGACGAGCTGGTTCATCTCACGTGGGGATTTGGCCGATCCCCCGAGGGTGTCATTTGATCCTTTAAACAGCTACATTTTTCCCCCCAAGATATCCGATTTAGCCGATTACCTGGCAACCATCTCCGTGACGACCACTTCAAGGGCGAGGAACGCAGGTGTAGCCCAGCAGCCTTATGGAAACAAACTCCCTCTCAGGCTGCAGCCTGCGCTCTGCTCTGCAGTTCGAGCGTGTCGCCTTGATCTGTCGGTGTAACAAGAGCGAGTGTCGGGAGGGGATGTTCTCTGTCGGCCATGTTGTCTTCAGGTAACCCCGCATGGTGGCTCCAGAGGAAGATGCAAGGCAGAAGGGCCAGCAGAAACAGATAGAAACAGGGAAACCATGAAATCTGCAAGAACAGGTACCTCTCCACCCCCCAAACCTTAGCTGGTTCAGCTCCGTGCTTCAGAACTGGGGTCCAGCTATCTGCATAAATCTGCTGTTTGTAGGGTCACAGCGTAAAGAAACATAATAATAATACCTTGCATTTATATAGCGCCTTTCTCGATACTCTGATGAGCTTACAGTGATGAGGGGGAAACTCGCCTCTACCACCACCAATGTGTAGCACCCACCTGGGTGATGCAGCGGCAGCCATTTTGCGCCAGAATGCTCACCACACATCAGCTGAGGTGGAGAGGGAGAGAATCATTATTAGCCAATTAAACTGGGGGATGATTAGGTGGCAGATTGAAAGAGCCAGGTTGGGAATTTAGCCAGGACACCGGGGAAACCCCTACTCTTTGTGATAAGTATCATGATACACCCCCTGGCCCCCTCCTGTCACTTTGTTTGTGGTGGTGTATTCTCAGGGGAAGTGCCTGATGTGAGTTATTGGGAGTGGCTTCTGCATGAGGTGGTAGATAGAATCTGTACATTTTTATCATTGTAATGATCTGAGGGATATGGACGTGTCATTCATTTGATCAGAAATCAAGCATGTGGTACAGTATGTATGCTTTTTTTCCCCCACATCTGTTATTTTTATCATGTTGAATCTCAAGGGTGAAATAAAAATAATGCTTGCATAGAATAATACTTGAAATAAATATTGAATAACATACTATTGTACTTAAAAGTATAGAGGCAGAATTTGTGTTCCTTACTCCAAAGAGAACTTCAGTAACAACCTCAGTTTGAAAATATGCATCCATTTTTCTGGAGTTAAATAATGTATTTTATACAAAAACAACCATTATGGTTATTGCAGTAAATCTCAGTGGACTTTCAGCTGTTTGTTGTTGCACCCTGGCTTCAAGTTGAACGCTCCCTTTACTGTTTCATAAAACGGCAAAAATCTCACAACTTTTCCCAGGGATGTTGCCCAGATCAGACACAAAGATCCACCCAAATAAAGCGGACGACCAGTGGACAGGAGTTCTTGATGTAAACCAACTTCTGTTCAACATCAAGAAGGTGTGTCACGTGTCATGCTGTCTTTAATCAAGTTGTGATTAAGCTACAGACAGGAGCTCCAGGAGAATATAACCCACAGGACCAGGTAGCTTAGTACAGAAAACTAAGCTCACTGATGACTTATAAATTCAGCACATACATTTCACTATAATCATTATCAGGCTGTTTTTAAAATATGTATACTGTGGTTGTTTAGTGATTGAGATGACATAGGAACAAATTAAAGATTCAAAAACAAAGTGATTACTGTTGTTCAACCAGTTTACAAAACATGTAGCTCCTTTTTCTGGAAGGCTTCTGTATAAAATACAGACGGACATGAGCATAAAGTGGAAAAGGAGGCATTCTGTTTTTGTAATTTTCCTGACTGCAATAAAATAAAATAAAGTAAATTTTCCTGACTGCATCTGAATCATAGAAAGCTATGTAGAATCACAATTGAACAGGTAAAAAGCTCAAATCAAAAATGTTGCAAATCCACTGCAAATATATCCCTCTACAAATTACAATGCCCTGGACTTTATCTTTTCAGATTAGACGAGAACCTTTTTCAACACACATCACATACAATTTTAATTATTTAACATACTGTACATTATCAGTTCATTATTTTACTGTGCAGTGCTATTCAAGATTATTATTCCTGGCATGACAAGCTGAGTTCTCTTTGTTGCAAATCAGTGAGCAGAGGGTATGGTCACTCGACAGAATGGTCTGAGATTCTCTAGGTTTAATCTAGGGATGTTCAGGCCACAATCTCATGGCCACATTTTAATTTCAAGTGACAGAGTTTCCACCCAGCAGTGACTATAGAAAATAGTGATATTTTGCAGAAGCATAAAGCTGAAGACATTTTTTTGGCATAAAATTAATACTTACCATACAATGTTGGTATTACTGTTCAAATATGTCAGAGTGTGATTAAAACTAAGATTTTTTAAAATCTTTAAATCTCTGCAATCTAAAAGAAACTGTTTTCCTGAGAATGTAGTTTCAGCCACTGGCTGCTCATCAGCCTATCCCTCGTCTCCCGGCTGCTTCCTCAGCTTTGCTCCTGCAGTGCTTCATGGGAGTTGAAGTCTTTTGGTCCCCAGTTCAGATTTGTAGTTCCCCAGCGTAACCAGGTTGGCAGAGCATATGAAGGGGCTAATCTGTGTCCCCACCCTGCCTTAAAAATGCCTCCAGAGTTTGCAGCTTTGTTAAGGCACATTCCTTTGTGCAGAAGATGTTCTGTTTAGTCATGGTCAGATTTCATTCCCCCTCCCTCTCAGCGTCAGCGGCTCTTTTCAGACTGTTGTCATGACATCACTGCAGCAGTGGAAAGTGGAGTAACTTGCTGCAGAGCATCCTCCTGCTACTGACTCCTGGTGCCGAGCTCTCCTCTCCCCCTCCTGCGCCCTCCTAAGCATGGAGGAGACCGTGGAGGAGCCCACGCTCATCCAGTGCCTCGCCATCAGCGTGGCTAAATCCTCTGACTACATGTCCCTCTCTCCCTCCTTCCAGCGCAGCTTGTTCACCTCCTGGATAAAACAAAACATCAACAAGAAAGAGTGCTGCTTCTACATTGAGGATGAGAGGTAAGCGGCACCCTCTCCCTCTCTCGTTCCCTTTCCTCCCCTGTAGCTCTCCGAGCATAAGGGTGCGAGCCGTGCCCTGACCTTGATGAGGCAGGGGAGGGAGTCTATCCTGGAGTGACCGCACAAACACCGGTGCATTTTAGGGCTTCCCTGCTCACCACCAAATGCAGTAACCCTGCAGAAAGCAATGCGTGTGTGGGAATTATCTCTCCGTGTGAGAATTTCCACTGCTTTGAAAGTATTTCCGTAGCCGAAACGTATGCAGTTTATACTATAGTTTTGATGAGTGGCTGAGTTTCGCTTATGACACTTCAGAGTTATCTATCAGTGATTACACTCATATTCTCATTAGACTGTATTAGAATATGCACTTTATATACTTACTTTTCACATGATCTTACGCATTTAGAATTAGTGTGTGGTTGAGATAATGTCTGTCCTTCTTTAGACTGTAGTCATGCAACAGCCAAAGTACATAGCTTTCGAGTGTTACATTTGTCACTGACATGATAAATAAGCAGTTGTAAGTAAACATGTGGGAACACTGCTCAAACAAGAACAACTCTTAATATTTTCAGTTATCTGCTTCAGTGATAATGGTTTTTTCAGCTTCATATCAGCAGCTCACTGGAATATATTTTTCCATAAGTATAATGGTATGAGTCACCCAGACAATGGATGCTCATGTATCATCTTTCTGTTAGGCTACAGATTCAGAAAGTTTAAATGAGATTAAAATATCTCTTGAAAGAGACACCTGAGAAGGTTTGCTGCTGTGCGTTTCGATAGAGGAAGCGTTCATTTTCTGGTCAAGAAACAGTGAGCGAAATGTTGTCTATTTTGTGTCTGTTGTTTGTTACAAATTCGCTGAGAGGAAAATCACTTAACTGTTTTTGTTGCTCATTTGGATTGTATTAAATAGTGCAGAATGAAATTAAAGAAAATACGTTAAAGAAAGAGCATTTAATGGGTTGTATATGTTTTATATCTTGATAGTGAATAGCTATTATTATAAAAATGAAAAATGTTTTCAATTGTGTTCCTCCACATCAATGCCAAATCATAAAATCTCTGATGTAGGTCACAGTCAAGCAGCTCATAATGATTTACATACTGCATCTCCACAGTCATTGCATGATAAAAACAGTCTGTAAATGATTGTGTCTCACCCAGCAAAGGGGTCTGTAAGTGTGGCTACCCCAGACTTCATCATGCAGAAGATGCCTTCAAGCCAGATGAGTTTGTGGGTGAGACGTGGGACAGACGCAAACACATTAGGGATGTGCCCACGGATGCCTATGGAGACATCAGCTTCGGTGGCCTGGGACAAAAAATGGGAAAGGTGACCGGATGCTGTAAATTTGAGAGTGAAGAGTGAATAGCATCAGGTTTTGTGCATTTACTGTAATGAAAAGTGAATTCACTTCCCGTCTCTGCACTTATGTGTGGTCGTTTGTTTTTGTATATGTGTGTGTGTGTGTTTGTGTGTCTTTAGTATGTGCGAGTATCCACAGACACATCCCCCGATGCCCTGTACCAGCTGATGACTGACCACTGGAAGCTCCGCCCACCTAACCTACTGATCTCTGTGACGGGAGGAGCCCAGAACTTCTACATCAGGACCCGGCTGAAGGAGATGTTCCGTAGGGGGCTGATCAAAGTGGCCAAAACCACAGGTACATCCTGATCTGTGACTCCCCTTATGCTCTCATACAATCCAGACTCCAACATACAGTGTGAGATGCTTGGCGCTCGCTGCGCTGTGTTTGGGTGGTGTTGTCACCAGTGTGAAGTCGTGTTGTTTGGCGTTACATAGTGTGTCTGCAGTGTTAAGGTGTGCGAGTGCCATTGCGTGTGGGGTTTATAGTTTGCAGTTGTATAGACCCTGGGTTTTCACAGCGTTCCAGTGTCCAGAGCTCGAAAGATGACCCCTGGGGGTCTTAGAAGGCACTGTAGGGGGTCCCTGGCCAGACTTGAAATATTAAAGAAAAGCGGACAACCAGGGTTATATGATGAGTGTTATATTAAAAAAAAGTTCTGTATTTTCTATATATAGCCATTGCATATCAACTTTTAATGGAGGTCCCCCAGATGCATTTGAGCCTGGGTGGGGGTACCTGGATCAGAAAAGGTAAAACCTCTGGTATAGACGTTGAGGTGTGGAGATGGTGCAGTCTTTGTTTTGTTTGCAGGTGCGTGGATCCTGACAGGTGGCACTCACACTGGGGTGATGAAGCACGTGGGGCAGGCGGTGCAGGACTACACCCTGACCACCAGCTCCACGGAGGATCAAATCGTGGCAATCGGTGTGGCCACCTGGGGGATCGTGCTGAACCGGCACGCTCTGGTGAACCCCGAGGTGAGGCTGGACCTGCGTGCAGCCTGGTGCCCACGCTCCATTCCTGTTCTGGCCTGCCTTCCTGCTCTCCTGTCTTCTCAGACAGGGCATTTTGTGACTCCTGCTTTGTTCCATAATCTTGATCTTTTCACACAGGGCTGCTTCCCTGCTCACTACTTCCTGGACGAGCAGAACCAGGGCAGGCTGTCCTGCCTGGATGTCAATCACTCCCACTTCCTGCTTGTGGACGACGGGACGCACGGGAGCTATGGTGTGGAGATCTCTCTCCGCAGCAAGCTGGAGAAACTCATATCCGAGCAGCCCTTGGGGAACAGAGGTGAGGAGGAGTGTGCTCTGGACAAGTGTTTCCCACCCAGTGAGAGACAGTGAATGTGCCCATGGGAAATACAAAGTGTTATTAGAGCCATCCCCATCATAGATTACTCTGGGGCGATACTGAGTCCATACTACAGCAGCGCACTCTGTGTTTCTCCCTCAGAGAGTGGGTTGACGGTCCCTGCGGTTTGCGTGATGCTAGATGGTGGACCAGGGACCCTGGATGTAGGTGACTTCTGACCTTATGGTTCAACATTCTTCATGTAGTTTCAACAGACTTCACAGCATCCTTTCACTGTGGGCTGTGTCTATGCACCCCTCCAAATCTGCAGACGATCTACAACGCCATGCTCAACGGCACGCCGTGCGTGATCCTGGAGGGCTCGGGGCGGCTGGCCGACGTCATAGCACAGGTGGCCGAGCTGCCCATATCCCAGGTCACCCTCGCCCTCATTCGTGAGCTGATGATGAAGTTCTTCGGCCAGGAGTATGAGAGGTTCAAAGATCGCCAGCTCATTGAATGGACAAAGAAGGTAACTTTTTGGGCAGGGGGTGGGGGGGGAGGGGGTTTACACGCTTGGAAGGGGGTGTGCGGATGTCTTTGGGGGAGGAGTCTGATGTTCACCTCGCCTTCAGATCCAGGACATTCTCAGGACGCCCCAGCTGCTGACGGTGTTCCGCATTGATGAGGAGGGACAGAATGACGTGGACGTGGCCATCCTCCGAGCGCTCCTGAAAGGTGCCTGATGAGGACTTCTCAAAAGGCCCTGACGGGAATTCCGTCAGTAACAGCTCCCTGTGCCAACTTCCTCTCGCAATCCTGGCTTATGCTGCATTCCAAACAACTCGGAAAGTTGAGATTTCCAACCTCGGAAAAGTGCAATGGAACGCCACTTGAGTTCCAACTAGGAAACACGTGCAGAATTCAACAACGACTTGACCTAGAGGCATCAGATGATGTCACATGAACATGGCGGTATGCAGGGAGAAGTACACCGAGAATTGTAAACAATCATCTCGAGACAATTTTAAACTACTAAAATACATTGTTGAGTCCAATTACCTACAGTACATGGCATGAGACAGGTGTGTAAACACATGGGTTAATCAAACGTTAGCGTTATCTCGTCAGCAAGCATAACCGTTCAACCTATGGATTTCTACATTTATGTACAGGTTATCTTTCAAGTTCTGGACACTGGAACGCTTTGTGGTCGGAAGTCAGAAAAATCAGGTCTGAATTTCCCACATCCGACTTTGTCTGGAACGCAGCATTACTAGAAATACTAAGCCCTTAATCTGCATTTCAAGGTAGAGGAAATTGAGTTAGGACACATCTTGCCACAATAATAGCTCAATGCCTCATGATTATCAATAAAAGACGGATGTTTAATGTAGAGTGCTTCAGGGCTTACCTTGCCATAAATCATTATACCGGAAATGTAAATTAATTTGCCCATAGAATATTCCGGCTACTGGACTTGCAATACCTACTCTATCCTACATTCTCAATGCAGCTGGTCATTTACAGTCAGAGCTGCTATATAACCACTCATTACTATCACCTCGAGAGGACTTGATATCTTGTTTCAGGTTCCCATAAGTCTTGTTAAATGCACTCCCAAGCAGTTTTAGAAACTGAGTGTTTAATTGTCTCTTAATGGATGCTCCATTCCCAGCAGAGTAGATGCATATTTGAACAATGTGCATGAAGCCTGTCCAGTTGTTATCAGTTATCCATTTGAGAGCAAGTGAGGACAGTTTTTTTCTGTGGTCTGCAGTTTGGTGCATTCTGAGACAGTTCAGGAGAACTTGAGCAGGGTTCCGTGCTCTCACTGGTCCTCCCTGTGGTCTTTCCCAGCATCCAGGAGCAGTGGTTCTCCGGGCCAGGAAACCTGGGAGCAGGAGCTGGAGCTGGCTGTGGCCTGGAACCGTGTGGACATTGCCAAGAGCGAGATCTTCACCGAGGAGAGCCAGTGGAAGGTCTGGCTCTGGCTTTACCGGCATGGGAGAGAGGAATGTTGTACTGTCAGACAGGATATCACTCTCCTTCTCACTCCCAACAGCAAACATTCACATATGTATAGATATGTTTTATAGAGGCTATACATTTGTAATGTATTGTCATAAGTGAAGCTTAATAAAGCTTTCTGTTCTACTCTTCACCAGTCCAGTGACTTGCACCAAGCCATGCGATCAGCCCTGGTAGGCCACAAGCCAGACTTTGTGAAACTACTGCTGGAGAATGGAGTGTGCCTGAGGGAGTTCCTGAATGAGGACACCCTGTCCGATATGTACGACCACCTGGAGCCGGGCTGCCTCTTCCTGCGCAGGTTGGCCAAGCGCATGAAAGGCGAGAAGGGCCGCAGGGGTTGCCTGGATTCGCCTGGCCAGAGTAGGATGTGTCTCCGCCACGTGTCCGACGAGGTGCGCCACTACCTGGGCAGCTTCACCGAGCCCATCTACCCCCCTCCCCCCGCCCGGCCCCGCATCGAGATGCCTAAGGATGACATCCGCGTCACGGTGAGCGTCAGCCAGTCGGAAAAGCCTGCCGAGTGCTTTCACTTGAGGTGACACCAGATTGTCGTGACTTTCCACTGTGTGCATTTTCAGTTTCCACGAAAAGGGCGAGGGAATCTCCAGAACGTTCCGTCCACTTGGCCGGAGAGGGCCACAGAGGGGGTGTGGAACCCAGGGAGGGACCTCTTCCTCTGGGCCATCCTGCAGAACAGAAAGGAGCTAGCAGAGATTGCCTGGGAGCAGGTACAGTACACCTGGAGAGAGGGAAAGACCATGGTTTAGTGACTGTGCTATGATTTCAAAAGTCCAGGGAAGTCTGGTTTATATCAGCGTGATCTAAAATACATTTTTCATATTATTTTTTAATTTAACATTTATCTAACCAGGTGGTCTTTTTGAAATCAAGACTCACTTTTCAATGGCTCTTTTGCATGGATTACATGATTTAAAGGCTAGCTGTAAGGAGACTGTAACAGTCACTGGTGCTCTGAGAATGTACATGCTAAGAGTGCTTTGTGCAGCACAGTGCATGCTGGGCAGCTGACCGCTGTGGTCCTGTTGGGTTTGTCTCTGTAGTGCAGGGACAGCATGTGCGCTGCACTGGCTGCTAGCAAGATCCTGAAGAAGCTGGCGGAAGAGGAAGTTGATGAGGGTGGTGAGGCAGACAGGATGCTGGAGCTGGCGGATTACTACGAGAAACAGGCCATTGGTACCTGAAAATATTTTATTATTTTATTACTGTTGTAATCTGATAATACATTCATGTGCTGGTTAGGAGTATTTTGCCCCTTCGTCTCAATGACTTTTATGTCATTCATTCCAGCACTGGTTTTCCCTTCTTCTCATTCTTCCTCTCTGCCCTGGCTCCACCCCTGGTCCCTTCCACCCCCCCCCCCCTCCCCCCCGCAGGTGTGTTCAGTGAGTGCTACAGCCATGATCAGAAGCGTGCCCACAAGCTTCTGATTCGAATCTCTCCATCCTGGGGCAGGACCACCTGCCTGCGCCTGGCACTGGAGGCTGATGACAAGATCTTTGTAGCCCATGCTGGGGTTCAGGTAGGTCCAATCCCACAACCCACAACATAACCACTTTCAGATAACAGGCTTTTTACTCCCTTTTGGGCTGTGCAAGCCTTTCCTTCTAGAAGCTCCTATGGTGTGGCGCATCTGTAAGAACATTGAAGGTCAACATTCGGTAACTCATGCCGTTTTTTCCAAGAATCCCAAAATGCTTGTAGTGCACCTTACTAATTTTCTTCACATCTTGATAGAGATAGTCTATCTCTTTTCTCTGACCTCAAAAGGTTTTTTCTTTCTATAATCTGCTCTCTGTCTTTATCTGATAGCAGCATTTCTGGGAAAAGAGCCTCTCGAGATATCGATCAATGACCCCCGCATGTTTTTTTTTGTCTGCATGGGTTTGTGTGTTAGAGCCACAATTGCCGGAGTTCCGCTTGACTTTGTGCCAGAGTGTGGCCTCATTGCTTGGAAGGCTGTGGAGTGTGATGGAAATGTTGGCTGCTTCCCCTCTGGTGGCTGAAGGGTAGATTTCCCATTTGACCTCCAGGCGCTGCTGACACAGATCTGGTGTGGGGAGCTGGCAGTGGATAACCCCCAGTGGAAGGTGTTGCTGTGCATGCTGTTCTTCCCCCTCATCTACACGGGCCTGCTGGCTTTCAGGTGACGGTCAACATTGCCCTCACTTTCCATTGTTAGGAGGACCATGCATTACTCTTCTGACTAATCTCCAGAAAATGTGTTCTTTCAGCTTGTAGTATTGAGATTTGACGCTTGATGGCAGCAACAGACCAAAGATCTATCTCCTTGATGTGTGGCTTGGCTTTTAGTAGAGAAAGTCTCAAGGAATTGCTCTGAAGGAAATTAAATTCTAAATGAAAATGAGTTTACCTGAGAATAACAGTGTCAGGGAAAGCCTAAAGACATGAAATTCTTTGCTACAAAATGGTGCCATGATTTACTTGAGGAATAATGTGGATTGATGAGTCCCTGTCTTTCAGGCGTGATGAGGACATACAGAGGGAGACTCAGCGGAAGGAGAGGATGCTCACAATGGAGTCTGTGACAGGAAGTTCATCATCTCAGATCCGGTAAATATTTGGTCTGGATACATGAGAAGGACAGTAACATTAACATAACTACTTGAATTGGAGTTAATTCCCAGAAGTTTTAACATGATTGATTGAAAATGGCACCTGGCTACCTTAAACCACTCTGCAGTATTTTCATCATTGAGAAGAAAAAGAAATCGGCATATAACTGGTTAAAATGGGCATACAGAAACATTATTCATCTCTGAAGTGAAAAGTAAAATGACCTTAGCTGTAGATGGGGGTTCCTTGCTTAAATGATCAGACTTGTTCATGTCAAAAAAGATTTAATAAACATCAGCATCAGGACATTTACATTCATTGATAAATACAGAGGACTTTGGGTACTTTATACCTCCACCATGTGCTCCCCCTCCTCCACCCTCCTCCCTTTAGTGATTATATGGAGCAGACAGACCTGCGGCCGCTCACCTGTGCATCACGCTTGGTCAGCTTCTTCAGCTCATCGCAGGTCAAGTTCTACTGGAACATCGTGTCTTACTTTGGCTTCCTGTGGCTCTTTGCCTATGTGCTAATGACAGACTTCCAGATTAAACCCTCTTGGAAAGAATACCTGCTGTATGGTTGGCTGGCTTCACTGGTGTTTGAGGAGATCCGCCAGGTGGGTTTGGAGCTGGGAGCCGACAGGGGTTTCTACACACTGGTGGGGTATTATCTATGTCATACACCAGCTTCAACTTTTAAGTTCAATGATTTGTTTGTAGGTATTTATCTGTCCCTTGGGTTTTGCTGGGAAGAAGATTCTAATGGAGTAATATTTAGAGAATGACAATGAAAGGATGGTTAGCAAATCTGATTACTCAGAAAATTTTGGAACTTTTCACAAAAGGATGACTGAAGGTTGACCAAAACTTCTATGTCCCCGTGATAAGCTGTTTGATGACCCTGACGGATTTGGGTTCCGGAGGAAGTCCAAGATGTACATCAGTGACCTGTGGAACATTTTAGATGTACTATCCATCCTTCTCTTCATTATTGGACTGGTCTGCAGGTAAGATGATATCAATTAACTGTAGCTGCCCATCACGGCCATCAGGCTGTAATAAGAGAACCTTGTCTCATCACAACTACAATATGTACATTACAACAAGACTGTCATGGTTCTGTACTTCAATTAAATAGAGATCCCCTAACACCCCAACGTTTTCTCTTCCTATAGGTTAACCACTGTTGTGTTCTATGCGGGAAAAATAGTCCTCTGCATCGATTTCATTGTCTTCTGTCTGCGTCTAATGGCGATATTCACCATTAGCAAGACGTTAGGCCCCAAGATCATCATTGTCAGGAGAATGGTAAGTGGATACGAGTGCAAACATGACAGTGAGGTTTTATTAACTCATTTTGAGCCACTGATAACAGATGGAAATAGCTCCAACAATGTTTGGGTTCCTGAAAGGTCTCTTTATCAACACTGGGGGTAGATTTACTAAAGGTTTGTGTGTACAAAAGCACATGTAAAACTGTTACCACCCGCAAAAAATCGTGGGGATTTTGTCCATCGAGTTTAATAGGAAAATGAGTCAGGAGAAACAACCCTTAAAGTGATCCATCCATATCTACTGCATATCTGGCAGCAGAGTGATGGTTTGAGGCTCATTTGATACCTCAGACCCTTGATGACTTACAGCCATTTAGCCAACCATGTGTTCCATATTATTCCTGTGTAATTTACAGCTTAATCTAGTCCCACCCCACAATTCCCATTGAGATCCATTCAAATGCAGAGAGGTTATAATATCGCTTGTAGGAGTACCTGAAAATAAGATATCAAGAGTCTTTTGATATCCTTTTATACCCAGTCATGATAGCATAACCTGTTTACCTGTGAAATGTTCCAAACAGGTGTTTTTTTGAACTTCCCAGTCTTTTTTTGCCCCTGTCCCAGCTTTTTTGGAATGTGTTGCAGGCATCAAATTCAAAATTAGTGTATATTTACAAAAATCAATAAAGCTGATAAGGTGAAACATTAAATATATTTTCTTTGCACTGATTTCAATTAAATATATGTAAAAGAGAATTTACAAATCACTGCTTTCTGCTTTTATGTGCATTTTACATACTGTCCTAACTTTTTTTGGAATTGGGGTTTGTACTTCCCAGCGAAAGGATCCTGCTGAGCAAATATTTGAATTTGTAAATTTGTAATAGTACTGCAAGATAGAACAAATGGACATATTAGGGAATTGATCTCTGGGCTCACAAAGATTGACTGGTATCTCTCGTTCTCTCTACACCAGATGAAAGACTTGTTCTTCTTCATGTTCTTGCTGAGTATCTGGGTGGTGGCATATGGGGTCGCCAAGCAGGGCATTCTAATCCACAATGAGGACAGGCTGAACTGGATAGTGCGGGGTGCGGTTTACGAGCCCTACCTCATCATATTCGGGAATGTCCCCACCAACATCGACAGTGAGTGAACCGCCCAACACATAAAGCTCATATCCTGGCTGGTTCTGGGCTGTACTGTCCTGCCCTGACCTAGGAGGCATGTCTCAGCCAGTTATGTGCATGAGTCCTACGTTCCTTCAAAACATTAACCTGTAATATATTGACATGCTTCTGGAAAAATTTGGCATCGTTCCTAATTTTCCTATTGTTTTTAATAAGGAAATGCAGTCATTACTGACTGGTATTCACTGCCAAGAGCATCCAAAAGTGTTTTTTTTTGATCCTATGAACAATACAGTATATTTTACCTTTATTTCACCACTCCCACCAACATTTTCCATGCAACCTCATTTAATAGGAACTAGGAGCTTTTACAGCAATAAAATAAATATGTCCTTTATCTCTGAAAATATCTTGAAAGAGTGATAAAAATGTGAATGTGATTTCAATGGGACTCCTCTGTATGGTCCAGATGTGGAGTTTGACGTGAGCACATGCAGTGTGAATGGGACCGATCCATTGAAGCCCAAGTGTCCTGTTCTGAACGCTGACTCCAGGCCAGCGTTCCCCGAGTGGCTCACCATCATCCTGCTCTGTGTGTACCTGCTGTTCGCCAACATCCTGCTGCTCAACCTGCTCATCGCCATCTTCAAGTGAGTCCCGCCAAGTACCCGGCTCACCACCTCTCTTTTTTGACCTCCTGAGGCTCCTCTTTCTCTTAAATGTCTTTCAGACTAATAATGGCCAAAAAAACTATAATGGAATATATATATATTAAAAATATGTAAAATAATAAATGATAAAAAAATTATATTAATGACCAACCTTTTTCATGGTTGTGGAAAGTGTGACGGTTATTAGGAAAGATATAAGATTATCATTTTAATCTAGGTAGAGCAATCAATAACTGCCTGGTTTGAACGAATCTTGGGCTGTGTCCGAATCAGAGACCTGTCTACTGTGTCCTGTGTGCTGTTTACTGTTTCCTCTGAACTGTTTAGTACGTGATGTGCAGTAAGCGAAAAATATCCTCCATACTATTTTCCAACCGTAGTGTGGAAGTGTAGTGAGACATCTGGTCATCCAGTCCTTGCGCAGCCATGCCACATGTTGTTGAAGAAAAACGAAAGCTGCACCTCATTTTTTAAACAAAGCTACGTGTCATATTTATGCGACCAAAATGTTTCCATACATCTTAAAAAGTATGCTCCCGAATATACTCAGCAAAACTCAGAAAGTAAGTACTATATCATCCGGGGGTTTTAAGTATACTACATTTAGAGAACATTTAACCTACTTTCTCATCCAACGTACTCAGCAAGCATACTCAATAGTATAGAGTGCTGATTCGGACACAGGCATAGTATCTCACTAAGGACAAATTAAGTAAATTATTTTGATTTGATGGTTCACATGAATCATAAGGTGCCTCCATTAAGGGATTCAAAAGCCACACTTTTCCATCTGTACAACCTGAATATTCTCTTAATATTCTCTGTGTCTTACTTTGAATCATCTCTCATTTCCAGTTCCACCTGTGGTATCCAGACCACATTAATTCCACTCTTTCCTCAAGTTCACCACTTTCTTTATTTATTCCTTTGCCCCTATCCCTCCCTCCCTCTCTCCCTATCCCTCCCTCTCTGACTCTCTCCCCCTCCCTCCATCCCTCTCTGCAGCTACACATTCCAGGAAGTGCAGGACAACACTGACAGAATCTGGAAGTTTCAGCGGTACGAGCTGATCAAAGAATACCACAGCCGCCCCGCCCCGCCCCCGCCTTTCATCTTCCTCAGCCACCTGTACCTCTTCATCAGACGGATGGTGATCCGCAGGCCTCCCCAAAAACACAAGCAGTTCAGTGAGTACTGGCCCGTGCACGCCCCGCAACGAAGACCTCTGCTGTCTCATAGTGACGGCCGTGTCCGCGCTGTAACCCCGCTGCAATGACCTCTTCCT
Organism: Synaphobranchus kaupii; assembly: GCA_029718625.1. NCBI lineage: Eukaryota > Metazoa > Chordata > Actinopteri > Anguilliformes > Synaphobranchidae > Synaphobranchus > Synaphobranchus kaupii. The sequence continues at coordinate 36,123,038 of CM056384.1, read as the reverse complement.
CTTCTTCCTCACGCAGAGGAAGAGCTGCACCAGACGGAGGAAGAGGAGGTGCTCTCGTGGGAATCCTTCATGAAGGAGAATCATGTGGCCAACAGCAAGAGGGACTTGAGCCATACCATGGAGTGCCGCATTCAGGACACCTCTGACAAGTATGGGCGTGGAGGGTATTTTCATTCATATCGGATGAACCGTTTAGAAATTATAGAACCTTTTGTACATAGTCCCCCCTCCCCCATTTTTGGGCATCAAAAATATTGGACAGTTTAACATAATGTAGAATAAAGTAATCATACCTTTTTTTTTTTTTTTTTTAATTTGTTTCTGATTTTTCCCCATTTTCTCCCAATTTAGTAGCCAATTGAACCCTATTCTAATTCAATTGCCCCGTATAGCAACCGCTAGAGAATCACCGCAACGCAACCCCGTCAGCCGGCGGTAGGACGGGAGGGCGCCACGTCCTCTTCAGGGCGCGACTCCTCCTAGCTCCTGACCGTGATTCCAGCCCGCCCAGGGCCGCTATGCGTGCAGCGATTCTCTCCGAGCCCCTCCCCCCACCCGGAAGCAGCCGCCAATTGCTGCTCCCACAGGGCGCCGGCCATGCTCGGATCTGGCAGGACCGGGGCGCGAACCCCGATCCTCGGAGCACAACTGCACCGACTGAAAGTCGGCGCTCTTACCGTTGTACCATAAAGTAATCATACTTAATATTTGGTGGCATATCCTTCGCATGCCATGACTTCCTGATGTCTGTGACCCAACAACATCAAAAGACTCTAGATATCTTATTTTCTGGTACTCTTACAAGCGATACTATAATGTCTCTGCATTTGAATGGATCTCTATGGGAATTGGGGGGTGGGACTAGATTTTGCTGTAAATTATGCTGGAACAGTATGGAATACATAGTTGATAAAATGGCTGTAAGTCATCAAGGATCTGACGTATCAAACGAGCCTCAAACCATCAGTCTGCTGTGAGATATGCAGTAGATATGGGTGGATCACTTTAAGGGTGGTTTCTCCTGACAAATTTTCCTATTGAACTCTATGGAAAAATAAGTCAGGAGAAGAAACCCTTGAAGTTATCCGTCCATATTTACTGTATTTCTGGCAGCAGAGTGATGGTTTAAGGCTTGTTTGATACGTCAGACCCTTGATGACTTAGAGCCATTTAGCCAACCATGTGTTCCATACTGTTCCAGTGTAATTTATAGCTAAATCTAGTCCCACCCCCCAATTCCCATAGAGATCCATTCAAATGCAGAGAGGTTATAGTATCACTTGTAGGAGTACCAGAAAATAAGATATCAAGAGTCTTTTGATATTGTTGGGTCGCAGACATCAGGAAGTCATGGCATGCAAAGGATATGCCACCAAATATTAAATATGATTACTTTATTCTACATTATGTTAAACTATATATCCAATATTTTTGATGATCAAAAATGGGGGGGGGGGGGGGGGTCTATGTACAAAAGGTTCTATATGTGTAATATGAACTGAGTAATAACACCAGTTTCCTAACCAAAGGACTGTCTTAGAATTGCCTTTAATAGAGGAGGTATTCCAGGTTATAAACTTGCCTTGTTGCTTTCCATTCTCACGTGTCATTCTAAAATACATTTTAATTAATTTACACTGCGATTGGACATCTCCTCCAGGGTGGGGCTCATGGTGGAGCTGCTGGAAGGGGAGCACGACAGGGATTCTGTTGCCATGGTGAAAAGGCTGGCCCATCTGGAGGAGCAGGTTGATGCTTTTGATCAATGTCCTGTGCCCTTTTCCTCAAATGCTACGGTGTTCTCTCCCTGTACACCCGTTTTCCAAATACTGTGCCTGGTGTCTCCCTGTCTCCAAATACTGCACATGCCCTCTAGCTGTCTCTTCACAAAATTCCATCCGCTTGCTATCTGCATTTGCCTGCCTTTAGTTTCTGTCCCTATTTATTTTACAGGTCTCCCAGTCCACTAAAGCCTTACATTGGATAATGGACGCCCTCAAATCCCAGGGTTACCAGACTAAGGAAGATGCCTCTGTGCTGTGTGAGTTAAATCGTTCTCTGTCTGGTGGGTAATACTGCTCCGTTTGATGTGTATCCCTTGGAGGGATCTGGTATGCATCGTAAGCCACACGCTAGCAGCGAGGTTTTTGTCTCTCTCATCAACAGAGACAAAACAACGCTACTTTTTTCAGTCTTTCTGTCGGTCGGATCAGCATGGTAACTTACTGGACATGTTCACTTGTCCAGCACTGCAAGGAATGCCCACAGGGACTGACCACGCTGTACCCAAGAAAGAGAAAGCGATGGAGGGGACAGAATATCACATCAACGCCCGCCGTCTCCAATACCCCGACTGCAGTGTCGAGCGGTTCCCTGTGCCGGAGGAGATGGTGCCCTGGGAGGTGCCTGATTCTAGTTACTTTAGCCTTCTTAATGTACACCGTTTATTAATTAATAACTAGATCGACTGCACATCTGTCTTTGATCTCACCACGGGCCCAGTCTGATGTGTTCTTCATGCCGATTTCAACACAGAGAGCTGACCCGTGTTATTTTGCAGGTAGAGTTCACCGGTTATGACCCCCCGATATATAACGCTGATGACCAAACCCCCTCTGCACAGTCGGAGCAGGACGGCGGGTGAGTTCTGTTGGTCGGGTGGGTTCTCAGAGGAAGGCTCGCTATGTCACTGTGTTCTGTGAGCTTATTCTAAACAGTGGAAATTAATCTTTTTCCGTTGTGTTTGTGATCGATTTCTTAAAATACTTTCCCCCTCCTTTAGCGCTGACATCAATTTGGACAAATACAGGCAAGATATTAAATTACACTTAAGTTACACTATTTTTGGTTTTCATTGGAAGCTCAGTTATTTTCCCACCTAAATTCATATGTAAATTTTTTTTAATAAATCACTGTTTTCAGAAATCCAATGGGAAGGACGGGGATGAAGGGGAAAGGGGCACTGGGTCACCTGGGACCAAACCAGGTTCTGGATCCAGTCCTCACACGGTAATGTTCAAAATACAATGGGAGAGGACCTTTTTAAAAGTACACCGTATCACATCAGATTATTCCATTTAAAATCAAACCTAATATGCCTTCCTTGCAGATTCCCGCAGTAAATATAAGACCAGTACGTAAAACTGCTTGTTGTCCATTCTTTTAAGTGTTACTAAATGGCCTAAGTGGTGAACGTCTCAAATAGATGAGGAAATAGGGATTCCGTTTAAGGTTTGGGCGTGGCTAATTTGTAATGCAGAGGCTGCGATGTGAGAGGAGGTTTTGCGATTTGACAGGCCAAAGCAGCGTGCAACTTGAGGATTGCGGGCTTTGAATGGTCTGTTCTTTTCCAGTCGCAGAGATGATGGGAAATCTGCTCTAGAGTTCCTGGCTGTGTGGGATAAGAAGGAGGGGGTCTGGACACTACCCGGGGTGAGCCGAATGCAACTTTCAAGCTTTGAGTTTGTGTATTGGCCTCCTCAGAGCATGGGCATGGTTTCATGAACCAACCAACTACACACTTTATCCCCCCCAATACCAATATTTTTTTTCCCATGAAAATGTGTAAATTACTGTCACAGTTCGTCCACTTGGACAAAGATAATAAATGATAACTTTAATATCAACTGCCAATATTTCTTCAGTGAACAGCCTTAGCCGATTAACCGTGTGGCTTATAGCACATTTCAATGATTAAGAACCAGCTCCTGTAACTTTAAGCCTATCCTGGCAGATGTGTATGGCCCGTCATAATGATTAATCAGGGTTTTGAATTCAATCCAGAATATCTTTGAGCATAAAAGCTGGTATGCAGGTTGTCTGATATGATAATGACTGGTATGAAAGCTCCATTCTCCAAGTATTACAATCCTGTAATTCCAATTAGTTTAAGACTCACTGTAGCACAATAAGCTACCATCAGGTAGGGCCAGCAGGGTGTATTATCTCTTCCACTCTGACAGACTGCTGCCTGTATTTGTCCTCCAGGGGCCCGTGCTCTTAGATGAGGCTCTCCCACAGAGCTGGAGAACATACTGGGCAACAAGCTGCATGAGCAGATCAAAGCCAAACTAGTCAGCAAAGCTGAGGTAAACCAGGTAAACACACAGACATGCATGAAGACACACGCACACAGACACACGTGAAGACACACACGCACACACACACACACACACACACACACACAGACATACACATGAAGACACACGCACAGACGCGCACACACACACACACACACACACACACACACACATACACATGAAGACACACACACATACAGACATACACATGAATACACACACGCGCACACACACACACACACACACACACACACACACACACACACACACACACACACACACACACACACACACACACACACACAGACGCACGGACACATAGCTGCTTATTGGTAAGCCATTGAGACTGTATTCCTGCATATGTTCATCCAGGTTTCACCTATTTCATATGGTTGTTTAAGTTTTCAATTGTACAAAAGAAACGTGAAGCTTCAGGCTTTAGCCCAAAGATTGTTCCCCCCCAGGTGGGGCACTGCTGGTGTACCCTTAACAAGGAACTTCATCTGAATTGTTTGGGTAAATAACCAGTTGTATAAATGGACTGTTTGTAGAAACTACGATTGATAATTCGGACAATAATGAATTGTATTTACGTATAATAATAAGCTGTGTAGGTCTACCATCGGCCCAATGCTGTCACTGGCATTTTGGTAAGTGTGTTCGTAATAGAAACTAGATTTACCAACACTTTGGTATAAACAAGATCATGCATTAGGAAACAAGAATGAACCACCCTCAAATGCATGAAACTAATAAATTACAAACCCCAATTCCAAAAAAGTTGGGACAGTATGTAAAATGCACATAAAAGCAGAAAGCAGTGATTTGTAAATTCTCTTTTACATATATGTAATTGAAAAGAGTACAAAGAAAATATATTTAATGTTTTATATTATCAACTTTATTGATTTTTGTAAATATATACGCTAATTCCAAATTTGATGCCTGCAACATGTTCCAAAAAACTTGGATACTATAACCTCTCTGACTCATTTCCCTATTGAACTCTATGGAAAAATAAATCAGGAGAAACAACCCTTCAAGTAATCCATCCATATCTACTGTATATCTGGCAGCAGAGTGATGGTTTGAGGCTCGTTTGATACCTCAGATCCTTGATGACTTACAGCCATTTAGCCAACCATGGATTCCATACTATTCCTGTGTAATTTACAGCTAAATCTAGTCCCACCCCCCAATTCCCACAGAGATCCATTCAAATGCAGAGAGGTTATAGTATCGCTTGTAAGAGTACCTGAAAATAAGATCAAGAGTCTTTTGATATCCTTTTATACCCAGTCATGATAGCATCACCTGTTTTTTTTTTAACTTCCCAGTCTTTTTTTGCCCTTGTCCCTTTTTTTGCCCTTGTTTTTTGGAACGTGTTGCAGGCATCAAATTCGGAATTAGCGTATATTTACAAATATCAATAAAGTTGATAAGGGAAAACATTAAATATCCTTTCTTTGTACTGTTTTCAATTAAATATATGTAAAAGAGAATTTACAAATCACTGCTTTCTGCTTTTATGCACATTTTACATACTGTCCCAACTTTTTGAAATTGGGGTTTGTAGGTTTTAACACAAGAGTCAAGACACAGCCAGTCTCATACACAATTATAAAAGAGCAATTAGATATCTAAGAAAATATAATTACACTTGGTTGTTGCAGGTGTATAATGGTTATGTGGATGACCAAAGGAACACAGATAATGCCTGGATGGAGACAACTGCCTTCAACATACACCTTGACCGGAGGGGTTTGTTGATGGCTGACCTTAATAGCATGGTATGGCTCTCTCTCTCTCTCTCTCTCTCTCTCTCTCTCTCTCTCTCTCTAATTGACAGATGGCAAAATTATTAATTATTAAAATTTCTCAAAGTACACTATCTCAATCTTAAAGGTGTACAGCATACAGTATCACTTTTTTGTCTTTACCCCATTCACGTCCCTGAGTTATAAGTGTGTGACAGAGAGAGGACCATTACGCCACTAAACCCTGTTCTCCCCGGCCTGTCGTCTCTCTCAGGCTGATAACAGTCAGGCCTCAGCAGAGCTGGTCCAGTGGAAGGAAGTAAGCAGCAGGACGCTGGCATGTCCGTACCAGACAGAGGTCCTCCGCAAGGTTGCGGAGTTGCACGGCAGGCACTTCTGAAGCCCTTGCGATGCCATTGCACAATACAAAGACTGTACAGGCTGTGGACAATCCCTGGAGCACTTTAAAACCTCAGTTGTTATGCTACACAGGTAGGGGGGCACTTAAGGGAAATATTCTTTCTTAAACTAAGGCATGGCTGCATATTCAAAAGACTCTCCAAATAAAATAAATTGGAATAAATCATTATTTCCTTTGAGTCTTTGGTGTGATTCCATGCCCAATATAAAGTGCTCCAGTCAATGAATACTTAACACAGCTTCAAAAAGCTATTTACTACGTGGGGTGCCATTTTCGCGAATATGGTAAGAATATAGCTTTAAAATGAATCTATGGTTTTGTAAAACTTGTGTGATGGATGTTGATCAGCGAGCATTGTGGATGCCCCACTGATCATTGGTTATCTTAACTGTCTCAGCCTTCCAGCGCCTTTGTGAAATGATGACAGTGGGTCTCCAAACGTATTGCTAACCACAAAAGATATATTGCTTTTTAGAAACCACCGACATGCTCAGTAATTATATTACCTGCAGGATAATAACGCGTGCATTCACTGAATGTGCTAACATCCCTAACCTTATATGCCTTAAATAAATGCACAGCATAAGAAATAGTTAAACAGACAAAGCTGTGCATAGACTACATAATCAGCTTGTATGATCACACCAAAGGATGCTGTGAATGTCTTATTTGATATTTTATGGGTTTGAGAAATCCCCATCTTAATTTGTTTTTGTTATGTACAGATTCTTTTTTACATGTTCTCACAAATTTGAGATAGTTATTGAATTTTTTTTACTTTCCCATTCGTCATTATTAACTGTCTAATGTTTTAGGCATCACACTGTATGTAATGTATGTATGGCATAACAATGAAATAATGCAATAAATGAACACAATATGACAAATGTGTGTTAAAATGTGAACATGTAATAAAGGAAATTAGACTGTTTGGGAATAGTTCATTATGCATATAGCTAGGCCACCATCAACATACACATAGAAATATAGTTTTACAAAAACTGACAGGTGTGAAGTGATCTCTGACAAAATAAGATGGTTGCAAGAAGTGGTATGTCTACTTTTAATTCATTTATTATTTTTTAGGTAAGTCACATTCGTGACATTTAGATCAATCGTGATTTTTTGCTCTGTAATGATGCCCTCTAGTGACCAGCCATCAGTAAATAATTGCTAAATAAATGTATTAGTTATATTGTGTAGATAATAACAATGTGCGAGATGAGTGGGGGGGGGGGGGGGGGGTAGCCTAGCCTATGCATTTTCCGAATGTAACGTAAATTCACAGAATAATGATCTATGCGTGTGATTGTCGGATCAGGACAGATTTGAGAGTGTGAAAAAAGGTTTACAATGCCCTGAACTCGCCTAGAATGCGTGAAATAGACAGCTAGATGTTCGTAATGAATTAGTCAACTAGAGTTTTGCAGCAGTAGACTATTCTGAGATTCCAGTGAATAAACATGTCTTAATAAAGATTCTAATAAATTAATAAAACGTTGTTTCTCCTTCTCCATTATGTAAAATCAAACACAGCTTCAGGTATTGAAATTACAGGTATAGGCTATATGCCAAACGCGGAAGTGACGGGAGGCTACTGCTCACAAGATTTGGATTAATACACTGGATTAAGCTGAAACAACGTGTGAGAAACTGCCGATTGCGCTCTCTGAGAGATACCAAATACGGTAGCCTATATCTTTTACACTTTTTTTCTATAAATAAAACAAAATTATTTAGGGCTACAATTGTTCCACCTAATGTGAAAATGTAAACTGACTTTGTCGGGCACTGTGCGTTTGTATTATGTGTGTCCGCTGTCAACTCGTTTTACATAGGAAGAATCAGTGCTTAGACTACAAGTTAGTAGCCAATTTCTGTGTCCATTGTGTATACTCTAACTACCTATAACTAGAAATTAGGCTGCTTTGCAAATGATCTTGTCGGACCGCAGCAGTGTAACCTACTGTGGTAGGCTACTTTTCGAACCATAGACCGTTATGGATTATAGTAAATTAAACAATATGAGAAAATGTTGAAAAAAAATCTGAATTGAAGCGTGATTTTTCTTTTGCTTTGAACAGCCTTATTAGGCTATAGACGCTATAGGAGCTAGCCAATAGCGGATAGTTTACGTGTTTTTAAATAACATTGTTATTGAATATAATTGCATTTATGCTGGGAGACATGAGGTTGGTTTTGCATTATTATCAAAAGTTACCATTAATTTTAAAACGCACTGGACTGTTGTTCTATGTAGCCTAACTCTGCAGGTTGCTTTGCAAGTTTAGCTCAGTTACAGAGGCAAATGTAAATGCAGTGATTAAAATGATCCGTTTGCTAGATAGCCTATAATTTATTTAAAAATGCGCCGCAGAGTTAATAACGTTGCTGCAAGAAACAACAATCTAATTACCGTATGCTTATTAACTGTGTAGCCAGTGGGATTCAATACAATTTAGCCCAATTGCTGCTTAGCCTATTCATAAATATTTCGCCTGTCCCGTAGAACGCTGTCACGCCTCTTTATAGCCACCTTGTTAATTATTAACACTTGGTTAGCAACTTAGTAGAAGGTAATACCAATTTGCTCAGCATTCTTTCCCCGTCTACCCCAGCAGATAAATGGTGGAGAACATTTTGAGCAAATGTTTTTGTGATCGTTAGCTGGGTCCATTTCATCTCATTTGCTATGTGTCTCTGTAGCTGCCTATGTGGCCAGTTTGGCCATAATTAATCTTTGTTCAGTTCGGACAGCCTCATTATGAGTAGGCTACATTACATCTAATTACGTGGGAACGTGGGAATAGAATGGTCTTTTTTTTAATTCTGACGTTTTTATTTTTCAAGGGAACTGATTCATGCGCTACAAATGAGATGAAGGGATGGCCGTGACATGACACCCAGTGTAAACAAATATTCAAAACACCCTCATTACTCACTTTTACTTACTCACTATCGATCACATTTTAAAGTAGCACCAGAGGAATCTTCCTTGTTGTTTCCCTGTTCGAATTTATCTCACTGATTTTAATATTAATGTTTGGTATTAGCCTGTGTGCTGGAGTGAACTTGATCATATTGATCTGGTTCCCTGATTTATTTTGTTGGCATTTTCCATGCTGCTAGCTCTTGAGTCTTTTGAGCTCCCCTACTAGCAGTCACTGCATTGCCTGCCCTTATCAGTTCTGTTCCTATTGTGAAAAGTAGTCTCTTCTGTGGTAGGCTATATCTTACATGATAATGTGACCACAGAGTAATCTATAGGTATTTTATGTGGATGGCTGTAAATATGTCTACTGTTTACACAGCATTGTGGCCTCTACTGCCTAATATAGAGTGTAAAGCTGCATCACAAGGGTAATAGTAGCAAAGAGCGGATGTCACACTCAACCCAGGCTAAGATAGCAAAGCCACGCAAACAGTAGATTTTGCTTGTCATTTCTCAGTACAGTTCTTATTCTAAGGACCTTAACTGTACCTTTAAATGGACAAACCTTGTCATCTGTCTTTTAAAAATGTTTATTAAAAAAAACATTTTTTTGGCACCCATCTATATCCAATTCCCACCCCAAATTTAGAATGTCCAATTATCTCCCCAAACTGTGTTCATGAAACAACCCCACTGCACTGGACACACGGCTATCGTACCACGACTTCCCTGTCATCGGTCTTGCGATGGAGAATCTGTTTAAGTAGAGTCACAGCCAGTCACACGCAAGGAACACCTAACACTGGTTTGTTTTTCATGGCAGGTTGTTTTGGGACTTGGACTCAGATGTTCCTTCAGCACTGTTTAGTGAAGTGAGGTAAAGGATAAACAAAGTAAGAGTTCTGTATTTCAAACGTGTGTTGGCCTTTTGTGGGAAAGTATACCTCTCCTCCTGACATGACAAACCAGTTTGATCAGTCATTTGGGGGGATCCCCCAGCATCACATCAACATTGACATCATAAAGAGGGGTGGGACTTCCAAGGCTGATATTGAGAAGGGGCTGGATTATCCATCTTTGTGCCTGAGATGGTATCAATGGCTTTCATCTCCATAATCCCAGTTTTTGTAATTAATCCAGATATTTGTTGTTGTTAGAGGAATATACGCCTACAGCAGTCATGGGATTTTGGGTTTAGAGGAGTATGGTCTTAGCAGCAAAGAAAATAACACTGCGATTATTTGAACAGCAAAGACTGGGGGAAAAATTGTGTGGCCATTATGACGCATGTTTAAGAGTAGCTGCAGTTGGCCTGATTCTTTTCTTTTGTAATGAGAATGCTTTCTTACTTAATACAGTTTCTTTCTGTGATTAGCTGTGATTCAGTACAGTACACTGACTGATTTGGGCTGTGTTATCTTTCAGTACCATATGACTTAAAACCAATACCAGTCTGAGTAAGTAGCCAGAACAAAAAATGTGTTAATGTATAACACACATTTAATCTTCAATCACAGCAAATTCTATCAGATCAAAAACTCACCAAGTTGCATTAAATAATTTAGGAAAGTTTGGATAGCATTGCTTTGGAATAGAACTAGTTTATTTAGTGTGAGCTACGATAGGCAATATTGTTAGTTGTAACTTGGCCACATTTTGATATCAATACCTTTAAAGGCAGGCCTAGTTTTTGCAAGTTGGAATTAAGGATTTATAGACAGCGCTACGTAGGCTATGCGTGAGTAACTTGGCTTTTTTTTTTTTTTACGTTGTAGACGTTTTTGATCTGATATCACTTCTTTTTTAACTAATGATGAATACTGCATGAAGATAAACATGGAGAGAGACATGCATTCCAAAGAAATGCATGCAGACATTCGGTTAACCATAACGCCCTCTATTGACAAGAATGAGAACAGTTATCCTATTACAGACAGCACACAATTACATTAAAAGAGTTTGTAGATGAGCAGTATTTAATGTTTAATGAAATACAATGAACAGCACCACCTGAGCTATAGATCATGAAGAAGCTTGTAAATGAATGAACCAAGTCTATATGGAGACATGCATGCACAATGGGCTAGATGCAAACACATTCTAGCTGAAAGACATACAGCCTAAATAGCTAGTACAGCCTAAATAGTTTGCATCAGTAAAATATGGAAATACAGTTTTAAAATAGGGCTATTAGTATTCTATAGAAAATTAAATACATTTAACGATAGGCTATTCGACACTGGATTGCCGGATGCGTAACTCCAACCTTCCATGTGTGGGCTACGAGCTAGCGAGCGAGTTAGTGAGTTCATAAGCACAGCAGAATTCCTTCGCAGTTTTTTTTCCGGTAGTGTAGAACGTTACCTGCGGGAAATGTTTTGGTACCGGAGAGCTAGGTTTAGTTTAGTTTTCTGTAGTGCAATGAATGTAGGCTATAAGGCATGTTGATTCGCTTCGTAGTCGCCTAGCTTGTATCTGCTTCCTGACTAGAAGCGGACTGACGTTTCTCTGGCAACAGTAACGTTGGCTAACAAGCTTAATTGGACAACGCATATTTCCCAGGAACCTTAGCCAGAAAGAAAACAATAGGTACTACTAAGAAAGTACATACCAGAGATTATTATTTGTCTTATTATTATTATTATAATTAAAAGTGTTTGCCGTAAGCTACATTATCTGCAGAGTAGCGTAGACTAGAGCCACATTTGGAGGCTATTGTTTTTTTTTTTTTAAGTGACTAACCATGAATCAGATATGTTTGGGGAATTTGTGGTTTATAAATCCGATCTCTTAAAGGATTGCAGCTTAAAGGAGGCTATCATAAATTCTTAATGTAGGCTATTATCGTAAATTCTAAGTTTTTCTAGTAGTTAATTTTATGGTGACATTGTGTTATGTGTGAAAAGGATAAAGTGAACAGAGCTGAAGTGAAGAAATTAATTAATAAAGAAATTTTGTCCGAGGCAAGGGTACGTTGAGGTTCGGTTTCCACAGTCAGTCAGTCATGACTGCAAGAGCAGAGCGTAACACCCTCCCCAAACCAGACAAGAGCGAGCGTCTGGTTTGGGGAGGATGTGATATAGTACAAGTGAAATACAAGTGAAACATTGAACAGTTAATATTGGAAACCTCTTTTGCCTTTGCAATAAATATACGTTAATGTGAAAATAATAACAGTCTAATAAATGAAAAGTACTTAACAGTTGCACATTGTTTTTGTGGAAAATAAGCATGTGCCCTGCTGGGCTCAAACCCACAATCCTCTGTGTGAGAGACAGCAACTCTGATTAGGCCACAATAGCTTCTTGGAAAGCATGAAGCCATTAGCTATATTAACATTAAAAAACATTAACTATGAAGCATTTATATTGGGCGATAAGCTTGATGAGCAGGTATACGGACCATACCCTCAAAGAATAATTCTCCCCATTGGATACGAGGCAGGTAGTTTGGCAGGAAAAATAGGAAGAAGAAGGAGAAAAACGGCAAAATAACCCAAGTTTGGGGCTTTATTGTGTGGATGTGTGTATCTGTTGTATCTGAATGCTGTGTGGTTACATGAGGTCAGAACATACAGAAGTTCATATTTTTAAGGACTGAGAGTATATGGTCATTGTGGTTACTTCTGTAGGAAACCCTGAAAAGTGCCAAACTCTCGGTGCTGTATAGCTATGGGGCATGCCCCGCCAAGCCGTAACTTGGTGGATGGCATACCTGCCATCCCAATCAGCAATGTGTGCATCATCGTCATCACAATAATTTTTTATTGAAAAAAAAAAAGTCAAAGCAAAATTTACCTTTATCTATGTAAAATAAGTATGAGAATATATTTCTGAGATTTCAAACTGGCAAAGACGTTATATCAATAAACTGTTGTGCAGCCAGTTTTGGCTGTTTCAGCATTTCAGTTCTGATTTCTGAACTTGCTGTTGTACTGCTAGAAGTACCTTGGATCCTCATAAACAATCCTGTTCATTGAACTATTCCAGAGCATACAGCGCCTGAGGATAATTCTGCTTTCCGTTCTCTGAAGCTGTGGCAGAGCACAAAAACAAACAAAAATGAAGTCTGTCAGGACATATGCAGTGCAGTCTCAGCCATTGACATTGACGCACTCAGGAGACAGAGTTTCTGGAAGGCCAAAGGTGGATGTCCGTTGTCTTTTCTGCAGTCCCGGGAGTTAATCATACATGAGCGAACCAGTGATGTCGATATTAATCTCTGATAACGTGGAGAGAGTGTGCAGATGTGCTATCTCTGGCCTTCTTTGTCCTGTGTCTGGGTTTGATGGTATCTGCATTGTTAATATGTCAAAACATTGCCTGGGTGTATCTGTGTATGGGAGAGAGAAAAGGGAAGGAGAGAATATTAATGTTTTTGTGTGTGTGTGTGTGTGTGTGTGTGTGTGTGTGTGTGTGTGTGTGTGTGTGTGTGTGTAAGAGAGAAAGAGCGCGTGTTTCAATGGCAACAGTCTATGCATGGCTGCTCTCCGTCACGTGAACACGCGTGTGAATGCACTGCTGGCTCATCTTCACACGTGAGCACAGTCAGATGTGCTTGAGCCCGACCGCTTCTATGTACACGTGTGTAGCTCCTTATGACATGCATGTGTATTCATCAGTGTGTGGGTGTGTGTATGTTTGTTGCTTGTTGCGTGCTTGCAAACATATGCATATCCTTCTGTGTGTGTACTCTACGTATTTATGACTGTGTGTGTGAGAGAGAGAGAGAGAGAGAGAGAGAGAGAGAGCTGTGTGCATGTGTGAGCTTTCTGTCAGAATCTACATGCTCAGCTGTCCACTCAAAACTTCTTCCCCTTGGGGCCCACGCCCAGTTCTGTGTGTGAAAACAGCACAACCTAGAGACAGTGTTACTTGTGTAATAAAAAGGGAAATTAGATGATTTTTCTGTCTTCAAATGGAAGTAAAAGCAACCAATTTACTGGGAAGGTTGTGATTGACGGTGCTTATGTGTGTGTGGGGGGGGGGGGATCTGCTGATGGTTCCGGTAGGACAGGAATATCCTGTGTTTCTGAGCAGGAGGGGCTGGATGCCTCTGTGGCAGGGATAGGCAGGGCGGTGCTTCTGTGGCAAGGAAGCGATGACAACTGGTAAGCAATTACTGAGCAGACTCTGCACTGGGTTTCTGTCTCCTTTGTCTGAAAAGGTCCAGCATCCTCTCCAGGTCCGGACCTCCAGGTCCATCTCCATGATTTTCAGTGTCTCAAAAGCCAATTGTGTGAAACCCATAAAACCCATCAGTGTTATTGCAGGTGTAGTGATGCTGAAAATACTGCAGGGGTTAGACCTGGTTCCAGTCTGTCTGATCTCAGGTCCAGCAGATAAGCCCGACCTACAGTATGTCCATATAATCCTCCAGTCAAGTTTCTCTTGGAGTTCTGCAGGACTTCCCACTCTGCTCCTGAAACTCCAAATCTAAGCTGCTATTGGTCTCTGTTTTAAGTACAATGAAAAGCCATGGCTTGTGCAACCTCCAAACCATATGGGGTGAAACAAGAATAGGCCCCCATGTTTAGCGCAATGAAATGTGCTGACCGAAGAATAGTGTATCAGTGGAAATCCATTGCTGCATATTGCCGTGTGTGTGTGTGTGTGTGTGTGCGCGCGTCTGCGGGAGTATGGATGCAACAGCAGAGGAAGGTTAGCAGCGCTAAATGGGATGGTGGGGGTTGCGTGTTATTAATATGGGGGAAAGGATATGAGCTGTGTTAGAGGAAGCTCTGTTCTGCTGAAATAATAATGGGGATATGTAAGGGAGATGCTTCGGGGCGGAACTGCCGTCCGACCACTCATCCCTCCCCAGGACAGCGTGGAAGAGTGAGGTTTCACAAACTCCGTGGTGGATAGAGCTGCAGTGAGCTATAATTCACTGACTTATCTGAACAACTAAAAAAAGGTTTGGCTCTCCACAGCGAAACACAATGGTGATTGAAATGGGCGAGTCGCTGCTAGCATATGGCCCATTTTTGGTTCCATGAAACCTCACTCTCCCATCACTGCTATTTACCTTCCTTTTTTTCTGTACTGGGGAGTGCCGTTCCCCTGAGTGTGTACACCACCCATATATCCCGCTTTTAAGCCCTGCCGCATTTTCTCTGATCCTGCCTACATTAGCATCTGCGATTTTGCTAACATTTTGCTCAGCGTTTATCACAAGGCTTCTTGACCGTAACTCCTACCCTGTTAGTTTTTAGGTCACGGTCGTCCGGTTAAAAAGGCATCAACGTTAGTTTTTTTTTCTCACTCTGCAGAGTCTGTCGCTAATTAAAAATTGCTGAGCTGTGAGAATCTTCCTAATGGTTTTCCAGAGAAGACGGCCAAAGAAAACGAAGGATGCTGACACCAGAAGGCATCTCCCAGGAGGTCTTCAGCTCCTTTGAGCTGGCCTGTACTTTTCTTTGACACCATGGGGAACATTTTACAGTGTCCTGTCTTTTCTGATACTTGCCTATTTTTGTGTTTATGGACAAATTATTGAACAAAGATAATTTTGAATCACTCTTAAAGGTGCGTCTGAAGTAAAAGATAGGTGAGAGACCTTTCACAAATCTGTAATGCCACTTGTACCCGGAGGCCAGATAATGTAGTAACAGCCTAATCCTGTTCCACTCTCCCTCAGTTTGTGGAGATGGATCTGAGGCGGTCTTCTGTGTAGACTGGCCTCTGACCCCTTTCTTGCAGGTGAGGAGTGGGAGGAGTCTAACCCATTGTTGTGTTGATCTACTTTCCCAGAACCTGACCACTCGCTGCATCATGACAATCTTTCGCTGCAAAGGTATTATATTAGGTTATTGTTATGTCCAGTATACTTGCTCACTGTTGCTTAGAAATACTGTTGGGGTGCAATGAAGAACAGGGACTGCTATATTATATTTCAAATTTCTCAAAGATTGCATTCAGTGGTACATGGGAAATTGTTTTGCTGTAGCTCATAGCAGTGGTGTCATAGGTGCTGGTTGGGATTACTCTGATTATTACACCAAGTAGATCTGGGCTGTCATCTCATTCTCATTGTACTCTATCTATCTATCTATCTATCTATCTATCTATCTATCTATCTATCTATCTATCTATCTATCTATCTATCTATCTATCTATCTATCTATCTATCTATCTATCTATCTATCTATCTATCTATCTATCTATCTATCTATCTATCTATCTATCTATCTATCTATCTATCTATCTATCTATCTATCTATCTATCTATCTATCTATCTATCTATCTATCTATCTATCTATCTATCTATCTATCTATCTATCTATCTATCTATCTATCTATCTATCTATCTATCTATCTATCTATCTATCTATCTATCTATCTATCTATCTATCTATCTATCTATCTATCTATCTATCTATCTATCTATCTATCTATCTATCTATCTATCTATCTATCTATCTATCTATCTATCTATCTATCTATCTATCTATCTATCTATCCAGCCGTATATCTCAGACAGTTGATTGAGGTGTACTAAAAACCAGAACTGATTGACATTGGTCAATTGACCTCTTAAGAGTTTCTGCTGTAGCTCAATTGTATAGTGTGTCAGTTCACTCGCAGTACGCTGCCTCCATCAGCCAGTCCATATATGTGAATCAATGACGCCATTGTTCTGTAGGGCTACCCTCTCCAATCACAACCTAGAACAATAACAGACGGAATGCTTATATACTCAATTTCTCCAGCTATAGATTAGCTGCCACACAGCTAAATAGTTTGTTTGTGTGTGTTTGTGCTCAAAAATGTGCGCTTGTGCGTGTGCTATTTCTGTGCATATGTGCGTGTATGCTTGTGGTATGTGTATGTGCATGTATGTATGTGTCTCGTTTTTCCATGTGTTTGTGCAGCCTCCTGTCCACAGGACTCCCCCTGGGGCTGGAAGCTTTAACCGCTGCAGCCCCCTGTCCTCAGGGCTCCCCCTGTGGCTGGAAGCTTTAACCGCTGCAGCCCCCTGTCCTCAGGGCTCCCGCTGGGGCTGGAAGCTTTAACCGCTGCAGCCCCCTGTCCTCAGGGCTCCCCCTGGGGCTGGAAGCTTTAACCGCTGCAGCCCCCTGTCCTCAGGGCTCCACCTGGGGCTGGAAGCTTTAACTGCTGCAGCCCCCTGTCCTCAGGGCTCCCCCTGGGGCTGGAAGCTTTAACTGCTGCAGCCCCCTGTCCTCAGGGCTCCACCTGGGTCTGGAAGCTTTAAACCGCTGCAGCCCCCTGTCCTCAGGGCTCCCTCTGTGGCTGGAAGCTTTAACTGCTGCAGCCCCCTGTCCACAGGACTCCCCCTGGGGCTGGAAGCTTTAACTGCTGCAGCCCCCTGTCCTCAGGGCTCCACCTGGGGCTGGAAGCTTTAACTGCTGCAGCCCCCTGTCCTCAGGGCTCCCCCTGGGGCTGGAAGCTTTAACTGCTGCAGCCCCCTGTCCTCAGGGCTCCACCTGGGTCTGGAAGCTTTAACCGCTGCAGCCCCCTGTCCTCAGGGCTCCCCCTGGGGCTGGAAGCTTTAACCGCTGCAGCCCCCTGTCCTCAGGGCTCCCACT
This sequence comes from Synaphobranchus kaupii, assembly GCA_029718625.1. Classification (NCBI taxonomy): domain Eukaryota; kingdom Metazoa; phylum Chordata; class Actinopteri; order Anguilliformes; family Synaphobranchidae; genus Synaphobranchus; species Synaphobranchus kaupii. The sequence goes on along the minus strand of CM056384.1, from coordinate 36,105,300 downwards.
GGGGCTGGAAGCTTTAACTGCTGCAGCCCCCTGTCCCCCTCCCTACTGTCTGAATAACAGCCTGCACCTGCTCCCAAAAAAGACTGGGAGAGCGTCTGTCCCCTTTGTCCTTTGCGTAAGCTGCCATACATGACTTACATAGCAGGTTTGCTCTGAGTCATCCCAGCCTGTTGTGTGGAAGCGAGGGCTTGCAAGCGCTATGTACGTCACCAAAGGCCTCTTTCCACTCCCTCTGGGTCAGAACAGGGTGTGTGTAAGTGCAGCCACAGGACTTAAAGCAGCTTCCATTCTCCGGATCAGAAAGGGAATTTGTTGTTTGGTTACAGTGGAGTGTCTGTGCGTGCTATTTCTCTTGTCCTTCTCTCTCATTCTCTCTCTCTTTCTCTCTCTCGCTCTACTTCAATTTTTCATTGGAAGATGTTTTATTGGCATGATGCTGAAGCAAAGGTTCCAGAGAGCAACAATGGATAACAAAGCCTATTAAAGGGGAAAAAAGGATGACTATTCATCGCAAAACAGTAAAAATCACTAAAAATAGCTACAAGAGCAAAAATGGATATGCATTATGCACAGAGTCTGGTTGCTGAATTGTCTTTTGATTGTGGCTGATGCAGGAGGCATCTCTGTCTCAATCACATGAGCGATCACATAACCCCTGTTTGTATAGAGGTGCCGAGTTCACCTGTGCTGTCGTGTTTCTCTGTCTCTCTCTCTCTCGTGTCATTGTTTACTTCCAGTCTATGGCCTGCTGCAGCCGTGGTAAAAGGCTTAGTGCTGTGTGAAATAGTGATAAGTTACGTGTTTGATTTGGCAGAGCTGAGGGTCTGTGCTAAAGCTCAAAACGCAGAGGAGATACTGTAGGTCGTACACTCTGGTGCCATACCTCATTATTGCCATCAGACTCAAACGCCTGTTTAGAGTATCATTATTCTGTGAGAATGAGCCAACTCTGCAGTTTGTGGACATGTGGGTTCATTTGGTTTACGAGTCTTGTACGAGTTAAGACATTGGTGTTTAGGTGTTTGGTGTACCAGATCTCAGTATGTTAATGTCTCACGCTTCTGACCCAGGT